>CM062812.1:978392090-978623902 GCA_031772625.1 Pinus tabuliformis
TGAAAATTTATTAGAAAACTAAGGATAAATGGAAATAGGGACAAGAGAGGGTGTTTTGAAAATATAAACTGCTAAGAGATCTTGGTTTTCAATTAAGATTTTCTTTATAAACATGCTAACATAATTGGTTTTCATGTTTATACTTTTATTATTTATTTATTTATTTATACATTTTTTTTCATTTGAAAAATTACAATGAAGCTGGAGATTGAGAAGTAGAATCCCTTCCTTGACCAACTTGAATTCAGAATTCGCTTGCAAATATTTGACAAATTCTTCCTTTGTTAGTGGTTTATGATACAACCTAATCTATGACCATTAACAAGGAAAGTAATTTTTTGACCATCAATAGTTTTAATTTTGACTGCTCCAATATCAAAAATAGTATCAATCTCATAAGGACCAAGCTAATGAGTTTGAAATTTTCCTTGAAAGTCTTTGAACTTTGAAACAAAAAGAAGAGTACAATCACCTTTCTTGAACTTTTTAGCATTGACGAATTTGTCATGCCACTTAGATTTTTTCTTTTGAACTATGTTGGTTCTTTGAATAGCATCTTGTCGGATCTCACCTAAATCATTCAATTGTGTTAATATTTGTTTCTGAGCTTCTGATAGATCAAGGCCCAATTTATTTGTTTTTTTAAAGTCTCCACTTGGAACTCAATTGAAGCAAAACTTTTTTTCCATAGTCAATCTCATAAGGAGTATGTCCAGTTGTATTCCTCTATGTAGTTCAATATGCCCATAATTCTTCTAGAAGATTTTCTGCCCAATCCTTTCTGGGCAAATGCACAATTTTGGTAAGAATTTCTTCAAGAACTTTGTTGGTAGATTTCACTTTTCCAATGGCTTGTGGATGATATGGAGTAGAATTCTAATGCTTGATTTTATACTGCCCTATGATCTTTTTCACCAACTTGGATGTGAATTGGGTACCCTTATTTGTTACAATTTCTCATGGTACACCAAAACGAGTAAATCCTCAAAAATATATGTAACTATAGCATTTCAATTGCAAATAAAAAAGGTTTAGCTTCTACCTGTTTTATAACATAATTTGTGCAAACAAGTATGTACCTTTTCTGTTAGATGGAGGATTTATTGGTCCAACAAAATCTACAGCTCACTTCTCGAAGGGTTTTACAAGTACCTATGATTGTAGAAGCATTTCATCTTATGGAATGGGCTTCCCCATTCTTTGACAACTATCACATCTTTTGACATATTCTTTGGCATCCTTGAAAATGTATGGCCAATAATATCCCAAAAAAATGATTTTGTAAGCAGTTATTTACTGGAAAAATGTCCTCCACACGGCTCATCATGGCAGGCTTTCAAGATTCCAGGTACTTCAACTTCTCGAACACATCTTCGGATAATCAAATCAGTTCCATTTTTGTACAATTCTCCATCTATCCAAGAATGAAGTGCGCTGGTTTTGATCACTTTTTGCTTTTCTCTGGTTGATGGTTGTGGAGTTAACTTTCTTGAAGCCAAAAATTAGCAATATCTATAAACCACTGTGTTTTAGTAGATACTACAAAAAGATATTCATCAGGAAAGTTATCTTTTACAGGAACATCCTCATTATTTTTTTGCATTCTAGAAATCAAATTAGCAACTATATTTTCTTTTCCTAGTCTATCAAGAATATAAATGTTGAATTCTTGTAACAATAGCAACCATCCTGTAATTCTACCATTAGTGATTGGTTTTTTCATTAGATATATAATGACAGAATGATCGGTATGAATGAAAGTTTCATAACTAGTAATATAGTGATGAAATTTATTAATGGCATGCACAACAGCTAAAAACTCATTTTTTGTTACAGTGTAATTTAACTTTGCGAAAGTCAAATTTTTGCTTGTATAATAGATAGCATAACGAGTTAAATCTTTTTGCCCCAACACAACTCTTAGAGTTGTATTTGAAGCATTAGTAGAAATATAGAAAGGAAGATCCCAATTAGGTCCTCTTAAAAGTGGTGCTTCAGTAATCTTTTGTTTCAATGTCCCAAATGCTTTCTGACAGACAAAATTTGAAACAAATTCACAATCTTCTGTAAGGAGTTTGAAAGGTGGAGAGGCAATTTTTGTGAAACTTTCTATGAATCTTCTATAATATCCAATAAATATAAGAAAAAATATAACATCTCTTTGAAAAATGGGACAAGGAAAGTCATGGGTTCAAGTGTCAATTTGTATGTTACCCAAGAAATTAAATAGGCAAAATAACATTCTTTCAAGGAAGTAAAGAACTAAATTATGATAAATATGCAAATGGAAACAAGGAGAGAAACAAAAAACTGGGTAGACAGCCAAAAGGAGTCCAATACGACCAACACTAGGTATTGAGGCACAAGCAAAGTTAAATAGTCTAGGTCCACCAAAACACGAAAGGCAAGCCTAATCAAACCGAGAATAAGGAATTTCCACCACATCACAAATCAAATTGACTCAAGAATCACCACCATCAATCTAATCTAAGTTGCACAATAAATTTAATCTCCAACCGGCTCATAGCATCAAAGTCCAAAAGACCATAGACATAAGTCTAACTCATCACACTACCAACAAAATTTATTCTCCTTGACAAATGCATATTATTCGGATGAATGAAGTGAGTAGACCAAGTTTAGTGCAAGGAGTGAGAAGACTCACTAGGATGCAAGATAAAACCACAAACATTCAAATTAGAGAGAGGATCAACAACCCTCAAAAGAAAATGATCAACAACAAGAGTCGAATCCAACATATGAATAATAGTAGTCTGAATAAATGAAATGAATAAGAACAACAATCAAAAAAAGTAAATAAAGAGCAGAAACAATAGTTGATTGGTCCATTTAATGAAAAACAAAATAATTAGGAAGCCAACCATATAGATCAACATCAAATGGAGTGTAGGTTTTAACCTTGTACAGAAAATACTTCCAAACAAATTATTAAAACTAACTAAAAATATGCAATGGAAATCATAGAAAATGTACACAGAGATCTTTCTCCTAGAACCCAAAACCAAGAAAACTAAATTGATTTTTATTATGTTCCTTTACAATGTTTCAATACATTATATACATGTTGTATAATTCATAAACCCCCATTCCATTAACATTGGATTAGAATATAGCCATAGTTCCTTTCTCTAGATCCACAAAAACATGGGAAAAACCATCGTGCACCCAAAAACTGTTAACAACGAAAAGTGCTTATTATGTACCACTGAAAAAATAAGCAAAAACTGCACAATTCTTTTTTACTTTTGCTATGCTTGCGCATGGAGTTATTCATCCAAAGAATATAACACATACCCAACATGGAGGAGAAACAAGATCAACAACAACAAAATAGAGGATAAAATCATAAAGAAACCAATAGAGAAACAAAATCAACTACAATAGACTATACCATCCAAAGACCCAAGGCTGACAAATCAATCGACCATGAAAGCATAGCAACAGATGATCTAGGACCAACCAGCAGAGTAACCAATTGTACTAGTACCGACACCAACTTCTACTCCAAATCCTCCTCCAATGGCTTATCTAATAGTCCTAACACATATCATGCCAATGAAAAATTAACATTCAATACAAAATCATCAAAGTATAAGAAAATAAATAATCAAAAGAAACAACAATAGGAAAAGGCCATGAAACCTAGAATTTTCGCCTTCGAGCTAGAACAAGAACCAAGTACAAAAGCTAATGTAGTTTTTAATCCGATAAGTGTATCTAGCGATCAAAATGTGGATTTATATAACTAAATTTCCAAGATTCTATATCAATACAAAAGTAGGCTATGAAATATGGAGATAGAATGTTGACAAGCAAAGAAAAGGAGAAGGCTACCTAGCTGGAATTTTTTAGCTTAGCCGAGCCCATCAAACTTGGAGAAATTTTTACTTGACCCTATGAAATAGCTAGTGCAATAATTGGTCGACATAAACCTCCAACTGCAGAGGATAAAAAGAAACTTAAATTGATCAAATCATAGCCTTTTTGTATATGGAGTATGAAAATCTCAAAGAGACAAGGCAAAGCCTTGAAGCAATCATGGAATAGGAATTAACTATGGATAATGTACTTAGAAATTGGCCATCATATTTTGAAATGACATGTAGTCCACTAAAAGTCTAGCCAACACTTCTAAAGGACTTGATATATAAAAGGAATACCATAACTGACTCTCAAGCCTTTAATGCACTAACAACACATATTGGTGAAGAACTGAAAGTTGATATAGAATTACTACAACAAGAATGACAATAGTTTAGAAAATGGAAAAAGATCAATTAGAAGCAAGAAATATTGCAGGACATATGAATAAAGTGATACAATAAGTGTGATTGTTGGAGCAACAATTGAACCCTAACATGGAAGAAGTAAAGAACATCCCATCATATAAAAACTCAACTACTTGGTGTATATGAAACTACTTGAAGTGCAAGCTCAATACATCCATAGAGGAATTGTATCCTTTTGAGAAATGACTACAACAACTTGCGCCACTCATTGAAAAGATGTCTCTGAGTCAACCATAGAATATACCAACATCTTGACTGTAGCCTGCTCTAGTTTATCCACCAAGGCCGAGATTTTAGTTTTTAGACCAAGTGCATGAAATCCAAACCCTCTATCTCTAGAACTAAGACTACCAACACTTTTTATGTAAGTAGAGGGCTTATATTGGTTTAAAATAAACAAGGAAGAAAAAGCAATACAAATTTTAGTAGAAGATGTAATACTCAATCAACCCATTAAATCATATGAAATAACCCTAGGAGGAATTGTTAATCAAGCACAAACAATCCAGTAGTAGGCATAAAATATCAATGCAGACACGAAGTTGATTGCATAAGTGTAACTAAAAAATCCACCATCATAGATGAAGGCATCAACAATTTGTCAAAGACTAAGAAAGGTTCAAGATCTTGTTTCCAGTGTCATCATCAAGTACCTAGAATCAATAATCTCTTTAAGAATTTTTAAAACTAACATACTCTTTATATTGTAAGTGTGAATCCACATCTCCCTCTTCTTCAGACAAAGAAGGATTTGAGGGTGGGGGAGATGTTGGAGGGCCTAGTAAACTTTATTGAATAGACACACCAATCAATATGAGTAAATACAATCAACTAAGGAATATAGTTTATTATGTAATTTTCTTGATTGTTGGGTCGAGTTGACTGACCGAGGTAGTTAAGTGGTTGTAACTAATTTATAATTGAATCAAGAATATAAATATGAGATTATGAATGAAATAAAATGGTTGTTTTTGTTGTTGTTGTTGTGTTATTCATAAATGTAAAGTACCTATTGTTAGTATAATTCTTTGTGTGAAGACTATTGGTATGTTATCTATATAATCCCCTAGATTACAACAGTGGCCAATAAATGCAAGGAGTGATGGCTCAAGATGGCCACTCAATTAGCACTTGGTCCAAATACCATATATCAACCTTACCATAGTATAGCTTCAATTAAAATAAAATGGGAACTCCACATCAACCCTTATTTCCTTTGATAAAATGGGAGCTATACAACACCTCTTGTAATTTACTTCAAGAGAAAAAATATGCTCCATATGATGTGGGCCAACATGCATGAATTTAGGAATGTGTTAAATAACATCCAATGAAGACAAGGGGCGTAACCCCACATAACAACCATACTACCTTAGGTATACACTTATACTATAATATGCCATGGATAAGAAGATAGTATGCCTTGGTTGAGAAGGAAACCCCACATTAAAATATTGATATGTGTGGTCATGTGTGCCAACATGAGGTCACCCCCCTTTCAATCACATAATTCATGGCATGACCTCAAGGTCTTGTCTCATTAAAGTGGATAGGCCAATGTTTTAAGAAAATAAGGGTTTGGTCCCATCATAAAGTGGAATTTATGTCTTTATCATGAAAAAGGGGGTGGACCCTCCAAAAAAAACTTGCCCACTCATATGTTCCAAAAGGGAGTGTGAATATTTTACATCATGACCATTAAAAGTAGGATATTCTAATAAACGCCACCATAAACAAAAGTCAAATTAAAATGGGGGCCAAGTAATACAACTATCATCATGTAATAGGATCACACCATGCCACTTTTTTATCCTTACTAAGATTGTCCATAAGTGAGTGTTGGACTAGGCTAACTATGAACACATAATCACTATCTATCATAGCATGGCACCAAGGAGCATGTCACAAATATGCACCTAAGCATCAAGTGCAACCATAAAGCCTATAAATAGGTACCAAAGTGGTGCATGATAGACATAAGTGATAAATAAAATATATTAGTTTTATAAAAGAATTAATAATGAATTATATTTATTTTTATGACAAGGGAGACTCGACTTATGTATATCCCATGGTGCCCTTTTATGAAGAGTCATGACCTTTAATTGTGATGATTTTTATAATTATCGTTTGTGTATTAATATTATTCTTATATTTCATCATTATTTATTCATTTTTTATTTTTTTATACATAACATTGACTACCCTTGAAAGAATGATTTGTCCTCAAAGAAATCCCAAATGAGTTTGTCTTTCCTTGTGGAGTTTTATCTTGATTCTAGTTTTGTTTGAGATTATTTGGATGGCTTGTTTGCATTATAAATGAGGGATTTGCAATTTCTTTTTGTGAAATATTTTGGCTTTTCAAGCCATATAATTTGTTTTTCCTTCCTTTCCAATGGAATTCCATGAGTTGTTTCAAGAGATTTGTGGCACAGGTTCCTAGTTGCATTAACCATTATGCTTCTTACACCAAATCCATTTCATAAAGAGGTAGAGAGTAATACCCTATTTGTAGTTCAAATTCTTTTATATATATCCATACTTTATGGCATTGTCCTAACCCTTCAATTGGTTGACCATTGGCAGTTGTAACCATGAGATACTTGATAAGATATATTAAAATAATTGATTGTCTTATGCGATTAATGTCCACAAAATTGTGGACGCTTTTGAAATCTACTAATATTGTGATATCCTTTCATTTTAGACTTCCTTTGAGTTTTATTGTATTTAGTTTCATTTTTCTTGTAATAGATTCAAACAAAATCATGGGTTTTCCACCTAGAGTATTGCAAATATTACCCTTCTTTCTAAGATGAGAGTATAAGTTTTTGTACTTATTTTTACCAAGCTAAAACTTCTTACTTACTTATCTTCCTCGTGAGTTTGTTTTATGCATGTGATTGAGGCTAATGACACCCTTCATGAATTTTCTTTCTCTCGATGTCCATTGTGTCTTCTCAATGGCAACTTGCACTTATTTCCCATCTATAATTTTGTAGCGATTTGTGTAATTAGTTGCACATTTATGGCTCTTAGCCCAATTTTTACTGCATTTATGGCAATTGTTTTCTTTCTTTATCATTTCCCTCTATGAGTTTCTCTAAGGAGTACAATCCTTTTTCAACTTCATATCTGTAAGATTTTTTGGCCATGAATTTGTGTCCTGGTGTCCATTTTTCTCATAGAACCTACAATTGCTTTCATTTTATCATGAATAAGTCTTATCAAATTTCGATAATAATGATGTTTCAAACTTTTTCTTTGCAGTGTTTGTCTTACATATTGCATCTTTCATATTTGTAATATCATGTAGCTTTAGCTCATTCTAGATGTGTGGTTTCAGTCAAGTGATGTAAGATTTATCTCATTGTCCTATTGAAAATCCAGGTAATTTTTCTATCTATGCTTAAATCACACATAAAATCCATATCATCACTTCCTTTTTGTTGCACTCTGTGTGCATGTGAGTTATTTAATTTTTTTTCTTTGATACCTTGGAATTGTTTAAATAAGTCGGCTTTATATTTGTTCCAATTTATTAAATATCCTAATTTATTCACAATATTACCATATATCTCCACAGTAAATGAATATGCATATAGCACCCATTATTAAGAATGCATATATTTTTTCCATAATATAAACTCCTTATAACTAATAGTTCTGCTATATTATTCAAATTCATATGTTTTTTTCATCTATATGTGTGATATTTTTCTTGGTGGATATGCAAATCACTTTTTGGCTATCATATGTGGGGGATGGTAGGAGTATATGTATATATTTATATTTTATTGTGGCTTGGTGTTAGGAGGGATAGGAGGCATATTTATTTATGTGTTTGGTGTGTTAAATGGGATTGGAGGGCTTAAAATATCTAAAGAAGTTTGTTGTAGACTATTTGGATTTTGACTTGTGACAGGTTTGTTTGTCGTGATTATTGTTGAATGGGCTCCTTAGTTCTGTTATATCATTATACGATATTGTGATTTTGATCAATATGTGCTTCGAATAGATCATGCTTCTCCCTTAACTTCTTTTGAAGTGCCTCATGCTTTTCATCTCTCCATTTTTTATATTCTTTTATTTTAGCCAATCTTGTATTGAATTCACTCATGCACATTGTCCCAGTAATTGGTGGAGTTTTTTATCAATTCTAAATTAATTTTATTGTTTTTTCATTGTATGGACTAATAACTTGTGCTTTAATTTCAATATATGAATTATTGTTGGACAAATAATACCAGATAATAATCAATTCATTGTATAGGTAACAATTAAGTATGTATTAGCCCCAAGGGTTAGTTCAAGTGGTCTACAACTAGATGTGAATTTATTTGATATTGTTCCTAGTTATTGTTGATCACATATTCGAATCCCTTCAATTCCCTTGGGCGAAGCCCCGTAATCAGGGCCTACAGTTTACCCAATTTACAATCCAAAAAATGTGGGGAATTACTTCAGGGTTTCTGGTGCTTTCATTCCAAGTAAAAAAATTAATTAAGTTTGTATTGTAGGGGCCATACAATTTTAATTTTAATTTAGTTGTATGGATGGACCACGTGGCCACACATCACAACTGTATAGTGGTAAGGAATTTGTATGGATACAATTTAACCTATAAATTATACATATTTTAATTTATAATTGGGGGTCATATGGATTAAATTGTACTAATGGTTATATGAATTGTATGACATATAGTTATTAATTAAAATTTGTGGCTATTAAAATTCAATTGATGGATGTACAATGGCAAGTGTGATTGTATGGTAGTGTTAGTAATTCATACAAATCAATACAACTATATCATCTAGATGTATAGGTCTGTGGAATAATTTGTATCGAGGTAAATGGTGGTTGTAATTAGCTATATGGGGTGTTGTGCTTATTCAATATTGTGTAGACGACTACTTATAAGTATGGTCCTACTTGCACAAACTTGTTATGATACCAAAAGGTGTATGATATATTTAAGCACTCAATAAAATATATTATTTTTATACAATAATGATTAATGAATGAGATATGTTTCTACAATGAGGGAGACCCAGCTTAATTATAGCCCATGGTGCCCTTTCACAAAGAGTCATAACTTTTTAATCGTGACCCTTTTTGTAATTATTATTTCTATATTAATTTTATTATTTTAATTTATTTATTATTATTATAAACATAACACAAAGCAATTGACCACATAAGCCACCTCACATTCCATACTACTAATATCTAACCCTTGGGGGCTAGAACCCGCATACATGAACTAACGTGTAACATCCCATTCAACACCACGACAAGGTGAAAGGATCCATAATCATCAATTTGATCAACCAAAATGCATCATATCCAAGAAAGAAAGAAGGCCTATACCTCAAGTCCACTAACATCTCAATATGATACTTTGAAAATCTTGTCATGTGATAAAAATCAAAAGTTAGCCCCATACAATATGATGGGTAACAATTAGCGCCAACTTGAGGACATTTGCTCTTTGAAAAAAAGCGCATAAAAACTCTAAAATCTATGTGGTACTTATTGAGAAGGCCTTTCAAGTAAGAAAAAAAAAAAACAATGTAGTAGGATGGATACATATCATGCCCATAAACACGAGATACAAACTTCCATATTGCCCAAAATTGAATTTACAAAGATAAAAGGCATAAACCAATAATGCCAAAGGAACATGAAATTAAATCTAATACTTATAATAGAGAGCTTAATTCCCCTATCATACTCTACTTAGTGTAAGAAAATGGTAGTGCTAAGTATAATAATATAACCAATGGAGCCACATGCTCATCGTATTAATGTTGTGACATTTCCCTTTGTCTTTGTTCATCAATCAAAACGACGAGATGTTCATCACCAAGTAACATGATAGCATGGCTATGATATTAAATTACAAAATTTTAAGCAATGTACAACTAATTTGTCATCGGAATACCGACGGAAAGAAGACCCTTATGGTGCTACACGATCGACGATAAATGTGGTCGGTCGGTCTACCACCAAAATTTACTTATCCATGAGCATGATTTATGTATCTGAAGGCTATTTTGATCTAAGTTTGCTTGTCGTGTTAAGTGAGCACTCAAGAATTTTCTCTTTTGAAGACAGATGTAAAATATTATAGGGTGTGTGGGATTTGCATGGTAAGAAAAATGTTTTTACTTTTCTAATGGAACCCATTATTTAAATTATCCAAGTAATATAAAAAAAAAAATTGAGTACCATAAATAAAGTATTAAAAAAATGGTGAGGCCTTTACACAACTAAGGGTGAATTATACTTGAAAATTTGTCATAGTTGGGAAGAAATATCTAACAAACATTAATAATATTGATAATATGATAAGACTTATAAATGAGAGAAGGAAAACCCCTATTTATACAAATATGGAAAAATATCAATTTAAAGTTTAAGTCATTAATAAGAGTCTATGAGAAAAATCATGAGCTTCTACATAAAATAAGTCATCTACATTGAGTCTAATACTCAATAAAGATGCATCTAGGTATACAACATGTGCATCTTAGTTACATAAAATGTCCTTCCCCTTTAAAAATTGTGTTTCTCTCAACAATGAAAAATTAACAATAAAGGTTAGTGTTTCGAACACTGTTGGGATATATCAAAATATGGATTTCCACACTTATATGACTCCAAAGCATGTGGTATGATAATTTGTCAAAAAAAAATGAAGAAATGTTCCTTTAATTCTATTGAAACATAAATTGAAATTGAAATTGTATTGATGTCCACAAGTGAGAAAAAATGGTCAATTGGACTTAAAAGCAACTAAACATGTAAGGCACATTGGCTTAATGCATCATGTGAGCACAATATATATGAACTAAATATAAAAACAATGAAAAATATTAAATAAAAGAAAAGCAAGAGCCAAATATATTATTAGAATAAATATCTCATCGATATAATCAGTGGTAAGTGATAACCCGCGGCATGTATGTTTTTTTTATCATCAATAATATATGCATTTCATGTCTACAGGAATAGGCATGTATTAATAATGGAAGGAAACAAACTAAAGATAGTGTGTTCCTAAAAAAAGGTACCTACCTACCTTGTTCCCAATGGGAAACTAATTTTCACTTTTTGGCACCTCCAATTTTATATGATTATTTTAAGAAAAGATGATGACTAAATATGATTATTTTAGACCTCAACAGCAACCATTTTGAATTTTTTTTTTACATTTCAATATGTTAGAAACCACAATGAGCATTAATATATAAGTATTTTCCATGTATTTCCACAACGAGTTCATCTATATGAGGTTATACTACAACATCTTCATGAGGCTCTGATGAATAAAGATGGAAAGAAGACAACGAGGGTATATGGCATTGCCATTCTAGCACTTCAGAGCAACTACAACTATATTATATCTAACTCTTTGTAAATATACAAGGAAGTCATTAGGAAAATAAATACATAAAAACACGCTTAATAACATAACACCAAAGCCATCACCCAACAAGGAGATCAAGAGGTAATCGATAAACAGAAGAATATCACTCTTGTCAAAAAAAAAAGTGAAATCATAATGAATGCAGCAACTCAAGGACAAAGAAAATACATTCTTTGAGATAATATTAGTCCCTGTATAAACTACGTCCATGGAAGGAATATGCATTGTAGTCTATCTCGTGACTAATGTAAGGTATGTATTACAAAAGTTGACCAAGATGTTAGAGAAAAATTCCCACATGCACTTTATACAAGAAGTGCCACCTTACGTGCAGCCACTCAATAATTAGCCTTGCTAACCTTGTAAGGATATTTCAAGTTTTAGGATTCATGTTTAGCCTTGCTAACCTACAAGGAAAAAGAATGAATTGAAGTCTTTATTGAGAAACGTTTGAGAACCATTACAAGATTACATTCACTACTTACACCAGAAATCTTCAATTGTCCTCTAAAAGGAAGCATACATTTATATCTAACATTAGAATTCCCTATTTGAACCATAATAAAAAAAATCCCAAAACAACTAAATAAAACAAATATATAGAGTTCATGGCACATTGGACAATCGCCTTTAACCATGAGGATTTGTCAAACCATATAGACTTTAAATGCTTTAGTAGTTACAAATAACTAGCTCCAACAACAATAAGGAATCTACAATATCGTGGTAGTATTTACAATATGACAGCTAGTACAATGCCATGAGGAGTTGATAAGGGCACAAATCCCAAAAGAGGAGTTTGCATGCACACGTGTTGTAGTTATTGTCTAGTTGGGGTGCTTGATCTTTGAAACTTCCATCCATGCAAGAGGGTGCAATGGCTGAGTAGATTAGGTTTAAGATTTAACAGACTCACCTAGGGCACTTGATGCATGTGACCAAATACATAGATTTTAAAATAGAATAATGATGTAGTTTTGAGTGGCTCTGTTCAACGTGTTTTCATTGTTCATAATTTCCAGCAGTATGTGTTTGTATATTAAAATAACCAACTTTGTTGTTTGGAATGAAACTTTCAAGTTTTAAGTTACCTAAGTTTAGGGTTTGTTTTGCTGAGTGCAAAATCAATTTACCATGGTTTTAAATTTACCATGCCACCAAAGCACATTCAATGAAATCCTCCTTATCTATATCTGGAATGGCATATTCTTATAAAAAGGAGTTGTTAGAGGGGTGGGTTGCAGATATAATTTCTTTTGAGTCTAATTTATTTTTGCAAGTGTGCTTATATGGGCTACAGTGATGCTCATCTGGGTAGGATTCCTGATTTGTGGAAACAGAACAAACATTGTGAGATTGTCCATTTTCTTGGGATCCAATTTTCGGTTGGGCTTTCATTTTTTGACATATGGAACTAGCGTAGAGAGATATTGCAGTCCAACTTCTAATGTGTCAATGTAAGGATATACCAAGATGGAAAAATTACAATGGTTTTATGCATTCTTCAAGTTTATCATATTTATTACATCTCTTGTTAGCTCTCTAGTCAGGATCCATTCAAGAGATTGGAGCAGATCTCTAGATACTTTATCTAGTCAAGTATGGTAGTGATGGGGGCTTCCTATGGTCCCACGAGATGTGTGAACTATGCCCAAGGAGGAGGGTGGGCTTGGTCATATTTTTGTTATAACTCAAACTTTTATATTGTTAGTAAATTGGATCATTAGGGGTCTAGAGGTATATGCCCCATAGAAGATTCCAATGCAACATAAAATTCTATTGTCTACTTGCTCACTTTGTTTAAGGATAGAAAAAAAGTGTTTAACAAAATGCCACAACTAGATTTGTTGATGGGAAAAATTTTAAGTATATGAAAAATCCTATTGGTGTATTTTTTCAATGCACCTCTTTGCTTTATGTAGCAAGGGTTATGTGAAAGGGGAATTGAATTTGATGAAGTTGCAACCTAATATTTTTGTAGAGTGTAGTAGATATTCTTGTATTTTTTAGTCATGTGTTAATATTGAATCATTGGCAAAGGGAATGCAAGTCCACGCCTACATCCGTGACAATGAAGTTGAACAAAATCTAGTTATTTCATCCCATTTGGTGAGCATGTGTGCCAAGTATGGTATCCTAGAGAATGCACGTCTTGCTTTTGATAGAATGCACACAAGAAATGTTTTCATATGGAATTCCATGATTAGGGCATATCCCAAATATACCATGTGATAGAGCCTTTTGTTTCTACTCTTCCTAATCTAAGATTCATGCTTGTCATTGGTGAGAGATGTGGCAATGGATTTAAAGAAACTAAAAGAGAACATTGTGAACATAAGTGTAGGTACATCTAAGCACTTGAATGATATAATGGAGTCAATAAACATTCTATACTTTCAATTCTTTGAGGTTCTTATATTATATGAGGTAGACATGTTCTTATATATGGGTTTTTAGAAACAGTTGTCATCCATTATAGTTTGTTTACCAAAGAAACAATGGACATGACTTTTTTCTGCTACCCAAATTGAGGCAATTGAAGAGGTTTCAAGGGTTGGGATTAGGAACCCAATGAGGGTTGTAGTTAGAATAGAAGCAAAACCTAAGATTCAATATGTCACTATGACTAATATGTATTCCTTGAGGGCACCTGAATGGATTCACATTCCGGATAATGGCATGAATCCAAATCATCTCACCTTCGTCGTTGTTCTAGCCGTAGAAATTTCACATCATTAGGATGCATACAAGTGGTTCTATAGTCTTTCAAGCATGATGCCCTCAAACTTTAAAGAAATTACATACCAATAAGTTATGAACAAACAATTCAAAATCCAATTGCTATGTCTTAAAGAAAATATTGATCAAGGCATGATTGAAGGTGACAATGAAGGGAAAATTAATTTGAGATTCAAAATTATTGTTGAACCACTATGAATTAAACAAATGGTGCAATAGGACACTAGGTGAAGACTTGGGAAAGCAGCCTTGTAAACCTAACGATAAAACAACGATTGTTGGTTGACACAAAATTACCAAACTGGAAGTATTGGTGGAATTTTATGGCACCATAATGGCCTCCAATACTTTAAGGATCCATGTACCATCATTGATCAAGACTTTACATATTGAAATGTTGGTGGAATTTCAGGGTGTTGTAGTGGGATTTGAGACTCACAAGTATCTCAAAATTTCTAGAATATTTCAAAAGTTGACACAAGGTAAAAACAGAGTAATATCTGAGAGTTGGATGTTTCAAGGTCTAGTGAAGCTTCAAACCACTGCAAATTTGAGGATAGAACCACTTTATAAACCTCCACTAATGAGAAGGAGATATTTTTCAAACCTTCATCTCCTTAATCCATCAGAGGAAAGCTACAAAATATTTTTTGAGACTACTTGTGGAGTCTCCACAAAAGGGGGGAATATTTAATTATGTAACATGGACAATAGTTTGTGCCCTTATCTCATCTTGATTGTTGGGTTTAAGGGATCCTATGCTACTCTAAGAAATTATAGGAGCCAAGAGACTATTGGACTTCTTCAATAAGGTGATCAACAATGGAAGGAGACATTTTTAGCAATGTATATGAATTCAATTAACTAAGCTCTTGTTTCCAACAATGTAAGAGATTTAGAGATCCATAGAATTTGATGGTGAATGAGGGAAAAGCTCATTCTACATTTACATTAATCCAAGCAAGGAAGGAAAATGAGTAAATGTTTGGCATGACAAATGGAAAGGTCCAAATGCTATGCCTTAAAGTGATATGTAATGCAAACTTGAAGGTGATGGAAAATTTGCAAGTAATATTTTATGTATTTTTGGTAATGGATCATTTTACAGAACACATAAAATTATGATTTTAAAACTTAGTTAATAGCATAAATAGAGACAATATACCATATCATAAACACATAATATAAAAAATGATAAAGGCGTTCACCCCTCTCCTAGGCTACATCTCTTAGTTCAGCTTCCAATGTTGGGCCTCTTTCATTAAGTTCTCAAAGTTGTGTTTACATGGTTTTACAGTGCTTAGAATGTAAATAGTATGTCTCCAATGGTTTTAGAACAAATAAAAACCCCTAGATAGCCTCTTGTTGGGCTCAATTTGTGATGAGCCCCAAAAATGGGTAACTTTATGGGCTCATTTTGCCTATTATTCTTGGTTAATCCACCATTCCACATAGTTTTATGCATGCTTTTGAATATATTTATGTTAATTGATGAATGAGAATAGTCACTTGACCACAAAAGTCTAATACGTGCTTATTGTAGATTTTTGGACATCTTTTGGACCAAGGTCAAGAATTTATGAGCAAGTTGACAGCCAAATACGAAGGAACAAGGTTGAGGATTTGTAGGAAGGGTGTCTCCTGCACTAAATGACCCCTTCCTCGAGTTCTCCACCATCATCTCGGAGTTCAACAGCCCACCAAAGATGATTTCAAGGGCAGCCGAGCAGATTTTGTGAAGTGGCTGATTAACTGCAGTTTTGAGCAGCCAAGCCCCTAAAGTTAAGGAGGGCTGTTGGGAGTCCTCGTGGTGCATAAGTAGGAAGGCTTCAAGCCTTGGTAGTTTAGCTATTGAACAGTTGTTTTTCGCACTTTAGTGCAGCTCTGCCTTTCAGCTCATTTTCGAGCTCTTGCTGTAAACAGTTTTGTGACATGATTATTTTTTGAGTAATGGAGATAAATTTCACTTTGCACCAGCTCTGAGCTTTCTTAGGAGGCTGTAGCTCTTGGGTTTGGGCCCAACCCAAGTGCCAGTACCTCCTTTGTGTACTTTTATGTGTTTTCCTTGCATTCATAGAATAATTTCTGCTATTTAGGTTAAGATCTTGCTTTGTTACTTAGGTTGTTTTTGATGATTAAAATAGCTTTTCATGCTTCAGGTTGATTTGACAGTTTGGTAACAGAAAAGCTCTGCAAAAAGGCCATCAAGCAATCCTTGATCTCACCTCTCCCTCCTTGGGACCATGAGCTGAGACCAAGGCATACTTGCTGCCACAAAAACATTGTTTTTGCCTTTCCATGCAATTGCTAGTGTTAGATTTTTAGTTGGAAAAGTTGATACCAGTTGTACTTGCATGTTTAGATTTGTTCTTGCTTAGTTTCCATAGTTAACTTGCATGATTTCCTGTCTATAAACTTTTGTTCATCATGTTTCTGGTTGTTAGGTCAGATTAGGTCAAAGTAGATAGATCTTTGGTTTTTCTAGTCTTTGTTCGATCAGTCTTGGAAAATAGTGTGCAGAGTATCTGTAATACATTCCTACCTACCCTTCCTCCATCATCCAACCTGTTCCAGCCCCTAATCCAAGATTCCTACCCTCCATTCACTATACTTTCCCGATTTGCCCTAATTTCTATATTTTTGTGCAACATTGCTTTCTCCATCCTTGAGAAAATCCAACTATCTTCATCACTTCTGAGCTTCATTTACCAAGTCCCATACCTTTTAACAGCCTTATCCACCCTTCATTCCCACTTCCCTACCATCTTTTCTCCATCAATCCTCTAAAATCCTCTTTCGGTTGTCCCTATAGAACATCCTGTAGAACCCCTACAGACTTCCTGTAGAAGTTCACGTGAGCAGTTTTTCGAGATCTGATCATTGTGAAACTCTCTGGAAGGATGCTAGGGACCCCTTAGGCCCTCTTCTCACCTTCCCAACCTCCTGCAAGTGCCTACTCCATTTCCTTTCGCCAATCAACCTCTGCACAATAAAAAACAGTTAAAGCACATGCATAATATTTCTGCAAGATTGCCCAAAAATACAAAAAGATGTTTTTTTTTTTTTTTTTTTTTTTTTTTTTTTTTCAGATTTTACTTCAGGAGTAGCTTAGTCACATGCATTTTACCTTTCCAAGAGTCAATGGCATCCATTTCAATAGCTTTCATCTCTTTTCTTGCACCAGTAGGGTTAGTCGGTAAAACTAGGGTTTGCATTGCCTTTCAGCTTTCAGCTTATTTCTGCAAGTAGATTAACCTCCTTCGAGTTAGCTTTCGTCCATCATAGTTAAAAGCTTCTTCTAAGAGCTCATAGAAGTTGGCTTAAGCTCCTAGCATACTTATGCCAGCTGATCAAGTGACAACCTGTGGGAAGAGCTAGTACTTGTGCATATAGTATTGTCGCTTCCAAGTTTGTTACGAACTACCGGGTTGATAAAAGTAAAGAAGGGAGTCCCAGGAGTTGCAGCATCATTGTTTCAATACTGGAGCCCACCATCTTTTTGGCGTTGTTTCCAGGGAAGCATCAAAGTATTTGTGATTGTTGCTTTTCTTCTATTTTCTACTACAACCTTCTGTTAAGTAGTTTATTTCAGCAAGCATAGATTAGACATTTCTCGCTTTCATAGATTAGCATTTCAATTCTACAAGCGTAGATTAGCATTTCATTTCTACACTTTCAATTCTTCAAGCATAGCCTAGCATTTCATTTCTGCAATTTCAATTCAGCACACGTAGATTAGCATTTCATTTCTCCAATTTCAATTCAGCAAGCATAGATTAGCATTTCATTTCTGCAATTTCAATTTTGCAAGCGTAGCCTAGCATTTCATTTCTACAATTTCATTTCAGCAACATAGATTAGTCCTTTCCTGCTTTCATTTCAATTCTGCATTTTCATTTCAGCAAGATAGATTTTTGTTAGTTGCAGTTCAATCTATTTTAGTTTTTGTAGGTATAAGCAAAAAAAAAAAAAAAGCAACCAAAAAGATTTCCTTTGATGCCTCGTAGGAACAGAGACAATTCAAGAATTCTTACCCAACACCCCCACCACATCACTGAGTCACCCTTCTCTCTTCTTCGGTGGTAGTGATCCAGAAGAACCTATAGGTGAACCTCCGAGATATACGAACATCCTATAACAGAAGAAGAGCAAGAAAATGTTCCTCCTGAGACCATGGCGGAACACAGAAACAGTATAGGAAATGAGGAGAGAATAGAAGGTGCCTTTCCCATCCGAGAGACCAATGGGAACACAAAAATGAAAACATCAGTCCCTCAGCCTTACCTCACTTCCATGGATTGACCACTAAAGACCCTAATACCTTCTTGTTTGAGTTTGTTGTCCTTTTTCGAACTTATGACTATGCAGAAGACGAGAAAAAGTTGAAACTCTTTCCCTCTACCCTCAAGGATGCAGCACTACGCTGGTTCATGGGATTACTTGGAAATAGTATCACAACTTGGGCTTAGATGCAGCAAGCCTTTAACAACAAATACCGGGATTACTGTAGGTCAAAGGAAACGAAGGGAGAAATCTTTCGGATGACCATGGGAAGTGATGAATCCTTAGAAGACTATGAAGAAAGGTTCCAACTCAGTTATAAAAGGGCCAGGTGCACGCTTGACCCCGAATCTCTGAAGCTGGTTCTGCTCCGAGGAATCCCTGAAGACCTTCTAGATACCCTCCATTTGCTGGCTGGAGGAGACATCTACCAACTACCTTATGATGACATAAAGACTGTGTTTAGAAACCATTCTAGGGCAGCCCAGAAAAGAGGTAGGGGGAATCAACTTTCAGCCAGTGCCACCTTCTCCAAACATGAGTTTACAAATCAGATGGAAGACCTTAAGAGTGAGATGAGACAGACCATTGCCATGCAACTAGATACTTTCCGAATCCAACAGAAGAAAGAGGAAGCTGAGAAGGCTTTGGCCATCTTTTGTCCCAGATGTACAAGGAAGCATCCTCGGAACGAGTGTCCATTGCACTCAGTAGAGGTATGTTTCGTTTGTGAGGAAGACCACCCTACAAACCAGTGCCCAACCTTACTTGGACTTAAAGCTATGTACCAAGGGGCTGAAGGAGCCATTGAACCACTCTACTTCCTAAACCAAAGGAGGCCACATGGATCCAGACCTTACCAGCAGGGGATGCAAGGGACATCCCAAACTTATTACAACCCCAACCAATCCACTCACATACCTTCTTGGGGTCCCCCTGCTCATCCTTCCTAGTCCGCACCCCCTCCTTGGTCATATCCATCTCAATACCATACTCAACCTGTTGCTCATTCATTTCATTCTCATGTTTAGCCACAACCTCAGTGGAATGCACCTCAACAGGGGTGGAGGCCCTAATACAACTCTCCTCCCGCCATTTTGCCTCCACCACCTTCTCAACCACAACCATTACCTCTTGTTCCTCCGAGACAACCCCAGATGCCTACTCAACCGAACCCGAACCCCAATAACAGACAAGCCCAGCAGGTATATACTGGAGAGACGACATTCCCTACCTATGTTGTGGAGATTCAGGAGATCAACCTACAATCTGGGAAGGTCCTCCCAGATAGACAACCTCCTCCTAAGGAGGATAAGGAAGAGAACTAGGAAAGCAAACCCAAAGTCATTCCACCCTTTCCTGAGAGACTAACTGGAACTATGCAACCAAACCCAGAAGAGACTGAACTTTTGGGCGAGCTTAAATAGTTGTGTGTAAAAATACCACTTCTCCAGGCCATAAAAGATGTACCAATCTACAACAAATTGATCAAAGAGAAGTGTTTCAGGCACCCAAGTAGGCACAAGAGAGATGCCCCAACTATCAATGTCATAGGACAACTGTCCAACCTGATGTTGGGACAAGTAATTTGTCCAAAATATTTGGACCCTGGGAGTCCTATAGTCGATGTCCACATCAATGGCACCATAATCCCCCACACCTTGATTGATCTAGGGGTTTCCATTAATGTGATGACCAGGGACACCATGCTCAAACTCAACCTTCAAAGTTCCCTAAGAAAGACCTCGACAGTATTGCAGTTAGCAGACCGCTCCACCGTGACCCCTGAAGGGATTGTGGAAGATGTCATGGTCTCCATTGATTCTTGGGAGTACCCTGCAGACTTCTTGGTCCTTCAGCCAAAGGCAAAACTCACTGGATACCCCCTCATTTTGGGAAGGCCTTGGTTAGCTACTGCAGATGCTTACATCAGTTGTCGAGCTGGGAGCATGACCATTAAGAATGGGCCTATGTCCAAACAGCTAGTCCTATATCCTCCTACCCAACCTCTGCTAGAACATGACTTACCTCTCTGGTTGGAGGAGGAAGATGAGGATGAAGTCTACTCTGCACCATTGTGCATAGTGGAAGCCACCAGGGGAGGTCCTCAAACCGAGGATGACCTTATTGAAAATTTGATTCAAAATCCACCTCCCAGTGTGCTGCCATTAGAAGAGTTGGTAGGAGACACCCAAGCCAGTGCTTTAGTGGATCTCTGTGTGACTGATCCAACCTCTCCCCGAGTTAAGAATGTGGAATTTGGCCCCAAGAGAACCTTGAAGATCAACTTATCCCCCTCTCAAGAGAAAGAGCTATGTAGCTTATTGAACAACCGTTTGGATGCTTTTGCTTGGAGCTATAAGGAGATGAAAGGAGTCCATCCTTCAGTCTGTACCCATCACATTTACATTAAAGAGGATTGTAAACCAGTCAGGCAGCCTCAGAGGAGGATGAATCTAGCCCTCAAGGACATTGTCAAAGAAGAACTGCAAAGGTTGCTGATGTAGGATTCATCTACCCCATCTATAACAGCGAGTGGGTTTCTCCTCTGGTGCTTGTGCCCAAGAAGAACGGGAAGTGGATAATCTTTGTAGATTATCGAGAACTTAACAAAGCTACCAAGAAGGACCATTTCCCTTTGCCTTTCATAGATCAAGTGTTAGACGACCTAGTAGGGAAGAAGTTCTTTTCCTTCCTAGATGGGTTTAGCGGGTATAATTAGATCCAAATCAGCCCGGAAGACCAAGACAAGACCACTTTCACTTGTCCATGGGTAACCTTTGCCTACCGGGTCCTTCCCTTTGGGTTATGCAATGCTCCTGCCACTTTCCAGAGAGCAGTACTGAGCATATTTGCTGAGCTGGTTCATGATTCGATGGAAATCTATATGGATGACTTTACTCCTTATGCGTCCAACTTACAAGAAGCATTGACTAACTTGGGAAAAGTTTTAACCAAGTGTATTGAAATGAACCTGTCCCTCAGTCGTGAGAAATGTGAATTCCTAATGACTGAAGGGACTGAGCTAGGTCATACAATTTCTCAGCAAGGATTATAGGTGGATCCCAACAAGATTGCTATCATCCAAAGGGTTCCACCTCCTCAAAAGGTAAGATATGTTCAGAGTTTTCTAGGCTTAGCAGGATATTATATAAGATTCATTAAAGATTTCATTAAGCTAGCCTCTCCATTGTTTGGTCTTTTGGGGAAAGATGCTGAATTTATATGGACTGGCGACTGTCAAGAGGCTCTGGATGTGTTGAAAGATAAGCTGGTAACTGCCCCAATCTTGAGAGGTCCAATTTGGACCCTACCTTTCCACATTCACACAGATGCCTCGAACAAAGCCATAGGAGCAGCCTTAAAACAAGTTGAAGAGAAGCTACCGTATTCCATATATTTTTTCAGTAAAAACCTGTCCAAGGCGGAGTTAAACTATATTGTAAGCGAGACAGAGCTCCTAGCTGTAGTCCATTCCCTAAACAAGTTCAGACACTACATCACTGGTTATCAAATATTCGTACACACTAATCATGCTGCCATTAGGTGTCTAATGAATAAACCTGATGTAAATGCTCGTATCATTAGATGGTTACTTTTATTGCAGCAATTTGATTTGACCATTGTTGATAAGCCAAGTAAGGAAAATGTTGTTGCTGATTTTCTGTTTAGACTAGATTTGTCTGCAGGTGAAGAAATAATGGTGGACAATCAAATGCCAGATGAACACCTGTTTTCTATTTCAGTACTCTCTCCATGCTTTGCTAATATAGCAAATTACTTGGTTTCAGCACAGTTCCTGCCACACCTATCCTCAAAAGAGAAGAGCAAGATTGTGAGGAAAAGCACCCCATTCACTTGGATTGGGGGCAACCTGTTTAAACATGGCCCGAATCAGATTTTGAGGCGTTGTGTCAGGGAGGAGGAAGTTTTTGACATCCTCCTAACCTGTCATGATGGGCCCTGTGGAGGCCACTTTGCAACAAAAAGAACCGCTTTCAAAATTCTACAGGCAGGCTACTATTAGCCCACTCTTCATCAAGATGTCAGGAGATACATCAGCCAATGTGACCGATGTCAAAGGATGGGGAAACCAAATCCAAGTGATGAAATGCCCCTCCAACCTCAAGTGAATTTTGAGCCATTTGAGAAGTGGGGCAAGGACTTTTTGGGTCCTATCAACCCTCCTTCAAAACAAAAGTCTTACACCATTGTGTGCACGAACTACCTGACAAAGTGGGTAGAAACAAAGGCAATCAAGGCAACAACAGAAGAAAAAGTGGTTGAGTTTTTGAGGGAAAATATCTTCTACAAGTTTGGCTACCTAAGAGAGTTAGTCACAAATCAAGGAAGTCAGTTTACCTCTAACCTGATTGAAGACCTACTCGCTCATCACCGGATTAAGCACAGAACTTCCACCACTTATCATCCACAAGCAAATGGATAGGTGGAAGTCACTAACCGAACTTTGGAAGAGACTTTGACTAAAGTGGTCAGCAACAGCAGAAAAGATTGAGTAGATCGCTTGGTTGAGGCCACTTAGGCCTACAACACTACTTGGAAAACTACAATAGGTTTCACACCTTATGAGCTGGTCTACGGGAAGAAGGCTTTGTTGTCCATAGAATTTGAATATAACACATTGAGGTTGGCAACTCAGCTGGACCTAGATCTCAGCCATGCACAGTAGGAAAGATTACTTCAGCTGAATAGACTAGATGAACAGAGAATGCAGGCCCTTCTCCACTCAGAGGTGGTCCAACTTCAAAGGAAGATATGGCATGACCGGCACCTTAAAGAAAAGAAATTTTAGCCAAGGGATTTGGTGCTGTTATATGATTCAAGATACAAGGATTTCAAAGGGAAGCTGAGGACAAGATGGTTGGAACCATATACAGTGGAGAAATGCAACGACAATGGTTCAGTCCTTATCAGGACCATTGATGAAGAAGCCATCCCCATGCTTGTCAATGGGCATCAATTGAAAATCTACAGGAAGCCCCTTTCTAAGCAGGAGTTCATTGAAACTCTGGATAAATCAGTGTTGGTAGTGGAGCAGGCCCCTGTCTCCACTCCACCCACACCTTGAAGAAAAAAAAAAAAAAGAATAAAAGATCCTTGGGTGAAAACCTATTAGAGGCACCCAGGGCAGATAGTGAGGGTGAAAACCTCCTAGAGGTGCCCCAGCTGTCTCAGACTAAAAGAAAACAAAAAACAAAAAACAAAAAACAAAAAACAAAAAAAAGGAAAAAGAAAAAGAAAAATAAACCTAATTTCTGTTGAATCATTGCAGGTTGTAGGGAGGACATTGCAGGTTAGGAGGATCACACAATACAAAGACAGAGGTTAGCACCAAGCTACAAGCATCCCTCATAATCCATTCCTCCATAACCACTACCCTTTCCTAAGATTTGATCTCATTCGAGCTAAGATTTCGCCTTCTACAGGAAATTTTGTGTCTTCTACAGGAAGTTCTGTGTCTTCTACAGGAAGATCCTGTAGAACCTATAGACAAGCCAAAATTGATCTCAGAAGAGAATCTGAAGGTTGGGAATCTGCCTATGCAGCCTGTCAACATCCCTATTTCCACCTATCGCCATATGTCACCTTTTTCCATCTCTGTACACCTCCATTGCACTCATTTTTTATGTTCCTGCATAGTCACACACAGAAATCCTGTTTTCTTCATACTGCCAGCAAAAACTTTTTAATAAAAAATCAAGCAGCAGTTTTCCACTCACCATACCCTCCAGCTAGACTCCTCATCAGCTGAGACCCTTGTCAACAGTATAGCCCTGCTCATTCTAGCTTGCATTCCAGGTGGAGAAGCAACTACAGGGATCCTGTAGCAGCTGATCCCTCTGAAGGACATACTTCAGAGACATGGATAACAAAGTATGGCAGAAGAAGCATGCATGGAGCTCTACCTGAACATATGAACATCAGCAACAGCCAAGGCCAAGCATGCAGTATGCATGCAGCAACAGCAAACAAAGGAATGGGTTCCAAAACCCGAAATCTGCATAACCCGGATGCGACCACGCAGGTAAGGGCCTAAACTCGTTCTTCAATTGCATAAATTATATTTTAAAGTTGCATGACTATGGGAATGGTTCGTATTGAGTGGAATCGGTGGCCAATCAACTGGCCACCCTCGGCCAGTTACACATCCTCGTGGAATCCCAACGACCTCCGTTAAATTTAAAACTACCGATTAGATGTGCAGCCAGCATGTGTGGAGTGTCCATTCAGTAAGAAATCATCGGGACTAGTAGTGGTGGCGGCGGATAACGGGAGAGAGGAGGTGATGGTGGTCAGAAATATGCAAAAACATTATGGTTGTGATGTCGGATCAACAGTCTAGTCCAGCCACCTCATCCCCTCACCACGAATCACGCCACAATTAAAAGACGCTCAGTTGAATCATGCACCACCCTATGTTCACTCTGCACTCACAACGCTCTCAACTAGAGTACGCGTCCACCGATTCTTGAACAAGTTAACCAGTCGTCCTTCACCAATTTTTCTACCTATTTTCGAAAATCTCTCGCCTATCGGGCTATGTCGGAAGTGCAGTTTCATTCTATAGGAACCAGGAGCTTTCTACAGGAAAGGTAGAGAACCGCTCTGCGGAAGGGAAGACCAGAATTTTTGTCAAATCTCAAGCTCCAAACGAGGTATACTCGAGAAAACTCCTTTATGCATGATTTGTTTGAGCAAGGTGGTAAATTGAACATGGCAGTAGATTGAAAAAGGAAGTGGAAGTTTGCTTGTGCATTGAAAAAGTGAGAGTCTGCCTGCAAATTTCCCTGAGTCTACATAGTTTCTTTTTCTCTCTGCATTTGCAATCTCCCCATCCTTTTTCAAAATTCTCCTGTAAGAAAGGTACATGCAGCAATATGGGCCAGCCTGTGTGAGTGTGTGAAAAAACGACTGTGCCTATCTATCTATGTGCTGAGAAAAGAACCTGTGCCCCTATACTCTATCCTGTAAAAAAAAATTCTTTTCATAAACAGACAGTCAAATTTTGGGTGACAGTAGTCTTAAAATAGGAGAATTATTGCTACTTGATATTGTAAGAAAAACATGAGAAATTCCTTCTTGGGTTCAGAAGAAACCGGATTCAGCTATCCTCTGTTGCAGTGAATTGACTGTTTGTTTTCTTGAGCATTTTCCTTTCTGGTTAAAATGAAAAAAGAGCACTCAACACCATGCCAGGAGGATTCATAAGGAAAGAACCCTCAGACTCCAGCAAGTTGCATGAGCACCCTGAGGTGGTGGACCTTTTCACTCAGGCAAATTGGATCTCCTTCTTTGACAAAATTCAGGGTTATGATGAGGAAATAACTAAAGAGTTTTTAATGTCCCTGAGACCACATTCAAAGACACATGCCACAGTTAGTTTTAGGGGTTTGACCCTAGAACTTACCCCTGAGCTCATCAGTAGAATCACTGGTCTACCATTGGGGCTCCCTTGGAGCAAAGAGGAGAGGTCATTGGGCCAAATTGCTAAGAAAACATTTTTTCTGCCTAAGGAGCATCCTGTAGAAGACAAAAACGGGGTTAGAAGAACCAGCTTGCCTCCTCTCTGGAGTGAAGTTAGTTATCAAATTATGAAGTATATCACATGTGAAGGGAGGTTTAGCATCATCTATGGATATCATTTCAGGTTGTTAAATGAATTAAGGCATGGGATGGACTTGCCTCCAACCAAGAAACTGAGCATTCCATATTTCCTTCTTCAGTCCTTAATTGAATGTGGTACAAAGCTAAATGAAGGGATCCCAGATCAGTTGGCCCATCATGGGCTCATCAAACTGTTAGTGGAGGATGCTTTACACACCTATATTGTCCCCATATCTTGGGAAACCTTCAGAAATATGTCCAGGGAGGATAACATTAGAACTTTGGTTGAGAACATCACCCCATCTAGCAGTGAGGAGGGGGAGAAAACTGAAGAAATTGAGAAGAACAATGATGAGGGAGCACAGGACGTTCAAGCAAAGGGAAAAACAGAGGAAGCACAGGAAGAACAGAAAGAAATTGGCAAAACTGCTGAGCCTAAAACAAAGGAAGAAACAACAGCAAAAACACCAAGGGAAAACAGGATGCAGAGTAGAAAGGAAAAGGCCAAGAGAGCCCAAAAGAAGACTGCCACAGCCAAGGCAGGGACCCAGAAAGACAAGGGAAAGACACACCCTGAGATATCAGCAATACAGACAGAAACAGTGGACACAGAGATTTCTATAGGAAGCAAAGAAAAAGAACAGCAGGAAGAGAAATCCCCTGAGACGTTGGCAAGGGAGGCAGCAGTTGTGCTTACTGCGCTAAGCACCCCTACAAAGCAAAAAGGAAAGAGAAAAAGGACCTCCATGTACTTCAAAGCCAGAAAAAGCACAAGGATCAAAGTAGGCAAACCTCAGCCACCGTCCAAGGAACCGATTGTCATTGAGGACTCACCCACTAAACAGAAGGAAGAGTCTCCTTCCAAGATATCCATTACTTACGAAAGAGGAAGCCCAAAAACCTCTACATGGAAAGAGAAAATTAAGTCAATGGACTCTAAGGCAACTCTACAGGAAGCTGCAACATCTCTACAGGAAACTCTAGCCAAGTTGAAAGAGACTGAGAAATTGGAGGAAAAGGTAGCTAAACAATCACAAGGGGACAACAAAACATCAAAAATACCTGAACCTACCCCTCAACCTAACTTGGGTTCATATTACAATCTGTTAGAGGGTGGGAAAATCATCCCACAGAAATTTTTTGTACCATTATTTTTCGAATTAGAGAAAGAGAGGATTAGAACACACACATGGATGAAAATTGCCAAATCTAAAGGAATTGAGGACATAGGCCACATGGAGGAGAAGTTAAAAGAATTAAGAGGAGAATTGGCCATGGTAAGACATGTAGAAAGCTGCAAAAGAGCCAAGCTATAGGAGGAGAATGAGCTACTGAAAAAACAGTTGCAGCTATAGGAAGTCCACAAGGAAGATAGGCTATCCATTTTGGGAGGGCAACAGCAGCAGGGAGGACCTCCAGCAGACAAGGACATAGCTGAGACACAACAAAAAGAAGAAGAGCTACAAGCTAATGTGGAAATGCTAACAAAACTGCTGCAAGAACAAGAATCTCAGGCAGCAAAAGAAATACAGGGTTTGAAACAGCAGTTGCAAGAGAAAGAGGCCCAATTGGCTTGCATGGCCAGTTGGGCAATAGAAGCCTTACAATGTAGGCAACCTACCAAATCTTATGCATTATACCTTAAAGACCAATGGTTGCAGTTTCAAATTAACACACTGGCCCAAAGGGGCACTACTCCATTTCAGAATTACAATCAGTTCATGTATTTGTGCGACAACAGCTCAGCTGAAGATAAGGCCAAGGTAGCAGAATTCTATTTACACAACTTGGCACTTCCAAACATGAATCTATGGGACCCCAATACTGCATTGGGAGATGTACAACTCATGGCCATGGCTTCTTGGTTAAGCCATGAGGAAAAGAGGGCAGCAGAAATTCGGAAAGTTATGGACAGGGAGCTAAGTGAGCCACTCATGATCAGGGCAGAACCAGAAGATCCCTCAGCTTTAGTATATGCCCATCAGCACCTTGCCAACAACCCTCATGTTCTTCTAAACTACATCGAAAGGCAAGCTCAAGCCATTGCTCACTTTGAGGACATGGAAATACTGTTGGGTGATAACTGCATCGATGCTTGCACAAGGAGGTGGAACACCTTGTCCCACAATCTGAAAATAAGAGAATACCACTCCCCAACAAGGATGAGGGAGGCTTTGGCAAGAGTGCCACTTTATAAACAGTCAGTGAAAAATCTGAAGGGCAACTGGATTGACCTAAAGTTCAGTCCTCCATTGCTTTTGGGACTACTGGAAGGGGTCAAAGAAGAAGAAGAACACAGGCAATGGGAGGAAGTAGAGAGAAAGGCAGGGTTTCATGACCGAGAAGAGGACATCACCTCGGAAGCCTGGGATGTTATAGAGGCATTCAAAGCAATCAAAGATGATGAGCTGGATTAGTTGCTCAAAGGATGAGCAACACATTCAACAGGGGGTGATGATGAGCCCAAAAAATGGATAACTTTATGGGCTCATTTTGCCTATTATTCTTGATTAATCCACCATTCCACATAGTTTTATGCATGCTTTTGAATATATTTATGTTCATTGATGAATGAGAATAGTCACTTGACCACAAAAGTCTAATATGTGCTTATTGCATATTTTTGGACATCTTTTGGACCAAGGTCAAGCATTTATGAGCAAGTTGATAGCCAAATACAAAGGAACAAGGCTGAGGATTTGTAGGAAGGGTGTCTCCTACACTAAATGACCCCTTCCTCAAGTTCTCCACCATCAGCTCGGAGTTCAACAGCCCACCAAAGATGATTTCAAGGGGTAGCCGAGAAAATTTTGTGAAGTGGTTGATTAACTGTAGTTTTGAGTAGCCAAGCCCCTAAATTTAAGGAGGGCTATTGGGAGTCCTCGTGGTGCATAAGTAGGAAGGCTTCAAGCCTTGGTAGTTTAGCTATTGAATAGTTTTTTTTTCGCACTTTAGTGCGGCTCTGCCTTTCAGCTCATTTTTGAGCTCTTGTTGTAAACAGTTTTGTGACATGATTATTTTTTGAGTAATGGAGATAAATTTCACTTTGCACCAGCTCTGAGCTTTCTTAGGAGGTTGTAGCTCTTGGGGTTGGGCCCAACCCAAGTGCTAGTACCTCCTTTGTGTACTTTTATGTGTTTTCCTTGCATTCATAGAATAATTTCTGCTATTTAGGTTAAGATCTTGCTTTGTTACTTAGGTTGCTTTTGATGATTAAAATAGCTTTTCATGCTTCAGGTTGATTTGATAGTTTGGTAACAGAAAAGCTCTGCAAAAATGCCATCAAGCAATCCTTGATCTCACCTCTCCCTCCTTGGGACCATGAGCTGAGACCAAGGCATACTTGCTGCCACAAAAACACTGTTTTTGCCTTTCCATGCAATTGCTAGTGTTAGATTTTTAGTTGGAAAAGTTGATACCAGTTGTACTTGCATGTTTAGATCTATTCTTGCTTAGTTTCCATAGTTAATTTTCATGATTTCCTGTCTATAAACTTATGTTCATCATGTTTCTGGTTGTTAGGTCAGATTAGGTCAAAGTAGATAGATCTTTGGTTTTTCTAGTCTTTGTTCGATCAGTCTTGGAAAATAGTGTGTAGAGTATCTGTAATACATTCCTACCTACCCTTCCTCCATCATCCAACCTGTTCCAGCACCTAATCCAATATTCCTACCCTTCACTCGCTATACTTTCCCAATTTGCTCTAATTTCTATGTTTTCGTGCAACATTGCTTTTTTTCCATCCTTGAGCAAAGCGAACTATCTTCATCACTTCTGAGCTTCATTTACCAAGTCCCATACCTTGTAAAATCCTTATCCACCCTTCATTCCCACTTCCCTACCATCTTTTCTCCATCAATCCTCTAAAATCCTCTTTCGGTTGTTCCTATAAAACATCCTGTAGAACCCCTGCAGACTTCCTGTAGAAGTTCACGTGAGCAGTTTTTCGAGATCTGATCACTATGAAACTCTCTGGAAGGATGCTAGGGACCCCTTAGGCCCTCTTCTCACCTTCCCAGCCTCCTGCAAGCACCTACTCCATTTCCTTTCGCCAATCAACCTCTGCACAGTCAAAAACAGTTAAAGCACATGCATAATAATTCTGCAAGATTACTCAAAAATACAAAAAGATGTTTTTTTTTTTTTTTTTTTTTTTTTTTTTTTTTTTTTTTTTTTTCAGATTTTACTTCAGGAGTAGCTTAGTCACATGCATTTTACCTTTCCAAGAGTCAATGGCATCCATTTCAGCAGCTTTCATCTCTTTTCTTGCACCAGTAGGGTTAGTCAGTAAAACTAGGGTTTGCTAGGGTTTGCATTTCCTTTCAGCTTTCAGCTTCTTTCTGCAAGTAGATTAGCCTCCTTCAAGTTAGCTTTTGTCCATCACAGTTAAAAGCTTCTTCTAAGAGCTCATAGAAGTTGGCTTAAGCTCCTAGCGGACTTGTGCCAGCTGATCAAGTGACAGCCTGCAGCAAGAGCTAGTACTTGTGCATATAGCACCGTCGCTTCCAAGTTTGTTACAAACTACCAGGTTGATAAAAGTAAAGAAGGGAGTCCCAGGAGTTGCAGCATCATTGCTGCAATACTGGAGCCCACCAATTTTGCCAAAAACTAAAGAAGTTATTCTCTCTCCAAGTTTAACCTGCTAACTTATCTTCAAATTTCACTCGATTGTTAACCATCCTACGAATTTCGCCTTTCCAAGGCATGCCGAACGACAATTTCACCCAGCGCCGATGAGATTCGTGTCGAATTGGGTGCAAAATGTCACTTACTTTAATTTCCCAATAAGGCATGTTGTAGAAAACCTAGGCCACATGGGGCCATGCACCCAGGGGCTAGGGCTAACCACCCGCCCCCATCGACATAGCCCCCAAATATTTGAAGATTAGTTCTATGGCCACCATATAACCATGGTCGTTCCCGTTTTTCCATGCAAGAACACCGAACTTCATCAAGATATTCATTATGGTCATATGGTAGCATTGAAACTGTGGGTTGGTCCCTATTTTTCTGCAACTAATTTTCGAGCCCTCCGCTATGACTGTGTTGTGGTTACATGGTGATAAGGTGACAGTGGAATGGTCCCTAAATCTCTTCACCACAACAATTGTTGGCATTGTCGGCATATGGCCCAGTGGTTGATTCATATGGTTCCTAGAACCTTGGGTCGGGGTTAAGCCTGAGCCCTCAACTCCCCTGCCTATGGTATTGTGGGCGTGGGGTGACTGGAGTACAAGGCTTAGCCCCAGCCCTGTCCCCCAATATCAAAATGCATTAAGTTTAAATAAAACTATGCCACCATATATGTTAAGAAACACCATGCGCCCTAGCTATAAGGAGAGGAATTGTTGCTCTGGAGGTCTGTGTTCAATTATGATCGATTGTTGCTTGGCCATAACCAAATTTTATTGAACCCTAGGGTGCCATGTGGCAGCCCATGACTGGGCCAAGTGGAATCCCACCATTGGTCCAACTTAAAACTTAATTCACCAATAAAATACACCTAAAATTGAACCAATCAGAATAGGACACTTGGCATCTAGCCATTGGCCCAAGTTGTATAGTCACCTTGCCTATTCATTGTACAAATTCTATTCAACAGCCCTGCATCCAACCTACAAATTATTTTCCTATTTGGGAAAACTAATAGAACATGATATCAGGAGCATACGATATCGATTTTGAGTGATTCAAGTTGTGTTGGATTCGGGTCTTCGAGATCTACACTTTAGTATAGGTTTTGAGCACTTTTGAACACTTCAAATTTTGAGCACGTTATTGATCCCTTAGATCACTCGTCCCCACTGGAAGCTTTTGGACCTCCAAAAGACTATTTTCAGTCAACAAACATATGAGGGTATATTTTCTCACCCTTCCATTCTCAATCCATTGGCTTTGCTTAGATTTTTGCCTTTGAGTCCCACACAAAGGTACTCCACATTCCCTCGTTTGAAGTTCTTGTTTTTCAATAAAGGATGGTGTATTGCTACAATTCTTTAAGAAATCCAGGAGATAAATATTCTATTGAAGGAATATGAACATGCTCTCCTTGATTTTCAATCAAAGGAGGATCATATAATCTCAAATTATTAACATTAATAACTACATACATTTGCATATATGGAGGAAAATCCAACCAGAAGGCATTATTACCAATCTTTTATAGAATCTTAAAAGGTCCATACCTTATTGGTTTAAGTTTTTTACCTTCTCCTTTAAGTCTCCCCTTGCTAATTCAAATCCAAACTCCATCTCCGACCTGAAAATTATGGTCAACACGATGCTTATCATGCCTTGTCTTTTACTTGGCTTGGCCCTTTTCCAACTGTTCTTCAACCTTCTAATGCACCAATTGAACTTGTTCAATGAATCACTTGGCCTTATCAATGTCACTATGACCATAAATAGCACATCTTTCCCAAAGATAAAATATAAAGGAGATTTTGGTGAGTATTCAAAGCATGCCTCAAATGGAGATGTTTCAGTCAAAGAATTCTTTTCCCGGTTATAAGCATGTTGAATGTAGTGTAAGTGTCCATCCCAAAGCTTAGGATGTTTGTTGCAATAACCACAAAGAATATGTATTATCGTCTTGTTCACCACTTTTGTTTGGCCATTGGTTTGTGGATGGAATGTTGTGCTCTTTTTCAACTTGGTGTCCACGAGTCCCCATAAGCTTGACCAAAATTACCTGAAAAATTGAGAATCTCGATCAAAAATAATAGATTTGGGCAACGCAAAATGTACCCATACATTTTGAAAGAACATTTGTGCATTCTGTTCAATTGTAACCTACTTCTTACAAGGTGTTGGCTTTGTGGGGCCTGACCCAGGTTCAGCATTAGTTAACCAAATAAATCCCTACACTCCCTTTCAGCATCAGCCTGTAGAGCATGGACCGAAGTCTCACCCGAAGCAATATGGGGGGATGTTGGAACCAAGTTTCCACACCCTGATATGGTCATGATGTTGGTTTATACCCTTTGTTCCTACTTCTGCGCAGGTCACTAAGCTTTAGGGTTCTATCAGTCTAGCCCTTTATTCCGCCCTTCAGTACCTTCGCGAAGGTGTACGATTGACCTTCGTGCAACCTTAACCCGCGGTCCAGGTACTCTCGCACTAGTATGACAGCGTATTGTACAGGTTCCCAAGTTATCTTAAGTGTTTTACTTATCTTACTAAACAATCACAGTTAGTGCCGCATAAGCTGATACTCTTACTTGTGTTCAATTAACCAATATAATCACATATATTCGCGCATCACATAAACATCGTAAATTAAACCCAAAATGCAATATAGCCAGATGCAGTAATAGAAAATAAATACACAGAATTTGCAGAATACTTCTCTTTATTGATACCTTCAGTTTAATACAGCCTCTATCCACCCTGTGCACACAGCTGCAGGGGTCTGTGCACTCAGCTGTGGACTTCCACCCTAGGCCTTTGTGCACTCAGCTACAGAGCCTTTACCTATGCTAAGACCCGAACACTTAGACTTCTCTACCAAGACTCTTCACTTCATTCTTCACTAAAAAGTACTTAAAGCTTACTTACTTAGCTCCTTTTTATACAATCCCATGGTCCGTGGACCATGGGTGGATCTTTACATCCAAGTTTACACTTTACAAAATAAGGGTGGACAACCCTTTATGACTCATGACACCTTCGCGCTCCCTGACCAAAAAATGCGAAGACTTTACAACTTTATTACAAAATTTGTCCCAAAACATGTCTTTTAGCCCTAAAACTGTCCTTGGGGGAACAAGTTCCCAATGGGCCCCCACCACAAACATGGTGACTCATCCTCAAGTCAATCTGCAGGTGCATAGATCTTGGCGCGAAGACCTCCCAGCTCGACCTGTATGACCACAACCTCGGTGCACTGTGCGGCTACTTGCGTCGCTTCTTCAACCAACTACTCGATCGCTGGTCCTGAACTCTCAGTGTTGGCTGTGGAATCCCCCCAAGACATGTTGTGGGGCTTAAAGCCCAAGTTTTGATTAAGTCCACTGTAAAGACTCCACGAATTGTGGGCACAGAGCGCGAAGTAATAATAGAGTCATAAGGTTGTCTGCCCTTGTTCTTGTAATGTAATGTCAGTTCAAAAGATCTACCCATGGTCCGCGGACCATGGGATTGTATAAATAGAGTGAGGCTCTAAGTGTAGAAAACAGTTGATCTAATCTAAGCATGATGAATCTAAGGGATTGATGAAGCATTGAGTCAAGTGTAAATCGTGTCTTTGGGTCGTAGAGTAGGAGAAGGCTCTGCAGCTAAGCGCATAGAGGCCTAGTAGACTGCAGTTGAGTGTGCGGACCCCTGCAGCTGAGTGCGCAGGGCAGGTCGAGTTTGTAACTGTGGGAAGAATTAATAAAAGAGAATTTATACCATATTTCTATGTATCTTTTCATGTTTTATGTATTATTAGGTATGAATTGCCAGTTTTTTGTTATTGGCTACGCGAACTCATATGAATGTGTTGTATAAATAAATATAACATAAGTCATCCATTTACGTGAAGATAACTAACTGGTGTAAGAAGATAAGTAAGATCTCGGGTGTGACTTAAGGAAATAGTGCAGAGCGCTGCTCCAGTAGCGCAGAAGACCCATAGCCCCTGGTTAGGGTTGTGCAAAGGTGAATATATTAGGGCGCAAAGGCCAGGGAAGTGCGCGAAGTAACCTGTGCGAAGGGACTAATAGTTGGATCAAATCAAGCCCTCAGATATCTCAAGGGTGCAAAAACCTAGTTCTAGCGCCCCCCCCCCCCCCCCCCCCCCCCCAATACTACTTCGGGTGAGACCTCAGTCTGTGCTCCGTGAACTGTTGCTGAAAGGGCCAGTAGTACAGGGATTTGTTTGGCTAATTAACTCTGAACCTGGGTCAAGCCCCTATGAGTGAACAAATGGTTTTGTTGTCAGGACTGGGATCTGTATAGAGATGTCTGATGTCGTATCACTGGAATCCAACTAAGAAAGGAATTGAAGATTGGTTGGATAGGAAGATTCACAAGTTCATGGTGCAGGAGAACAGGAACCCACGACTATTAAAAGAAGAGTGGTTAGACTGCTACCTGTACACAGAGATCCACAAAACTTTCTTCACACATTTCCCTACTGATTTGTACGAGTGGATCGTGAAGCTAGCAGATAGCCAAGGAAGGTGCAAGCTTGACAGACCTATTGTGTGGACTCCAAAATTGGTGCATAGATTGGAAGCATCGGACGATAAGATCATGCATGTTGTTGATCACTGGCTCGATCGAATTATAGGAGGATTCATTACTGAATTCGTAGTAGATACTTCAGTCAGCTACAGCGAGGCAGAGCGACGCTTCCTCAAAGGACCGCGAGGTAAGTATGTTAAGTCTTTGAACACTTGGATTAAAATTCTACTGTGTGAAAAATGGGTTATGCGAATAAATTGATGTTTGGGGCTATGCAAAGTGGGATAATTTACAGAACGAAGGTAGTGCAGAACTAGAAACTAGCCCCTTGATTTCACCTCCGTGAGGGGACGAGGAAGAGCTCGCAAAGGTCTCACCAAGAAGTACGATCAATTTGATAAGGCAAAGGATTCCACGCATACCACCCCCACCCACACCACCGCCAGTTGCACCGTCTTCACCCCCATCTTCGCCCATACCACCTCCACCACCACCGCAAACCAATATGGCAAGTGCGATAAAGTTGCAAGTGTTCAATGGAGTAGGAAATGAAGATCTGAACCAGTTTTGGTTCATGAAAAAGGTTGTATGGGAAGCGCAGGTAGTCATGAATGACAATATAAAGAAAGAAACGTTGGTCAACACTCTGCAGGATCGCGCTGACCTGGTACATTAAGCATTCTAATGACAATCCGAATGCAGGGATCGCAAACATCCAAACTGTGTTGAACAGGGAATTTAGCAAGCCAAATTCAAAGGTGCAGTCAGTCATTGGGTTCAAGGAAATCATAATGCTACCAGGTGAGACCCCTTCGGAGTTGGATCATAGACTGAAGTGCACAATTCGAGAAGCTAACATGACATTAATGGATGGACAACACTGTGAATGGTTTGTAGCATCGTTAACGCCGCATCTAAGGAATGTGCTATCATAACAGAGGCTAACAACTCAAGCCGAAGCCTTGGAGATCGCGATGAGACTGCATGAGACCCTAATACAGGATCCTAACGTGGGAGTCCAGCAGTTCCACGTGCATTTGAAAAACTTTTTCCTTGAGATGCAGAGTCTGAAACAGGATAGGACAGCTCGCCCAGAGGTGCGCGATGAAGTATGGTGTGTTAAATGTAAAGGTTAGGGACATGACAAGGACCACTGCCTAGTGTTCGCGAATTACCTTGTGGGAGGAGGACCAATGCCATTGAGACCAGAGGCACAAGCAGGACCTAGCACAGTGCTTGTGTTGTGGTGCGCAATTTGTCAGATACGAGGAAAGCATCCTATGGATAGCTGTCATTTATTGTAGAAGTACACGCAAAATTAGCAGCAATTGTTCTGCAATTCCTGTAGGTCAGTGGGACATGATGAGCGCACCTGTAGAAGTTATGATCTACTGATGGATAGGACTCCTACCTACAGAGTTCATGCTGAAACGTTGCCCCTTGACCAGAACGTAGGGATGGAGCGAAACGGATTTCAAGGGTGCAAACGAGGACTAGGTGGAGGAGGACCTGGAAGAGGTCGCTGACAACTAATATGTTACAATTGCGGAGGGCTAGGACATTATGCCTGTGATTGTACAAATCCGACGTGTCCACCATGCCTGTATTGTACATTATTTGATCATGAGACCAAGGATTGTCCCACACTAATAGCATGGCTGCATGACGAGGGAGCGCTCCAACCTCCCCCAACTTAGAACCTGCAAATGATGAGGTCTGAGCCGCGCGAGGAAGACCCTAATATGAATATTGTGCTCCAAAACTGAATTACGACAGGGGATGACAAAGCTAAGCAGCCTAAAGAGAGTACTTGGGTTCGCAAGGCTCCGACGAAAGAACCAAAGTTTGATTTGGAGCACGCTAAGGAAACCTTCATGAAAGCTAGGAAGAGCTTCACTGATTCCTCCACTTCAAGAAGCAAAGACAAGCCGAAGTCGTAAATGGACCCATCGATGCTCACAAAATTCCTCGAAACATGCATGAAGCTATTACGTGACAACAAGGCTATAAAGAGGCTGCAGGAACTCATAAATAGATGCGCCGGGACTGCGCCATGAGAACCGCGCATAGTTCGGAAGATCGGAAAGCACACGACGAGGACGGGAAAGGGAGATGAGATTAACCGCGCAAATTGGAGAAAATGAGATGGACCAAGTGATTCTGGACCTAGGATCAGATGTGAATGTTCTGCCGAAGCAGACATGGGAGCACATGGGAAGGCCTACGCTGCAACGGTCTCCTATCCAGCTATGAATGGTGAACCAGCAAAAGATCCTACCGATGGGAAGACTGCAAGGAATCACTCTAGACATTGAAGGAGCGAGTGCATTGGTAGATTTTGAAGTGATAGAGATTGTTGATGATAGCAATCCATACCCTACGCTATTAGGAATAGACTGGGCCATTGACATGAATGGGGTGATAAATTGAAAGAAGCACAAGATGATTTTTGAGAAAAAAAATCTACGAATAGTTGTACCTTTTGACCCTACAGAAGAATCGCGCTACATGAAGCTAGTGCGTGATTATGAAAGTGATGACGACTTGGACTGCATCTACAAGATAACTGCGCCAGAGAAAGACTGGGTAAATTCCACTACGGATGGACAAATCTCATGAGTGCGAAAGCTCCTGAACATCGAATTCTGACGAAGAGATAGAGTGATGGTAGAACCGGTTACATGCGGTAACCACGCTGAACTGCAACATGATGACAAGATCGTTGCGCCACATATCAACAGAGGTAAGGGATCTGCCTACGTATGATGGGTTAAGCGAGGTAGATGACTTCCTGAACAGATTTGAAGGAGAGGTATCGGAACAGCAATGTTTCGAAGCTTTGAAATGGGTACTGCGCACTACGCATACGAGGTGGTGGGGTACGCACCAAGGAAGATTTAAGGACTAGTGCGAATGCAGGAGAATGATGCACATACAGTTTGGGAAGCCGCAGATGCAATTAACAGACAATATTGTTGGGCAGAATGATCCGCGCATGCACCTGTCCAGATGGATACAAGCATATTTTAAAAAACCTGCGTGGATGCACACATAATTCGCATTAGGAGACACAGTCAATAAGCATGTGCAGTCGAGGCAATTACGCAAATGACCCCCCCAATTGGAAAAACAAAGCATAGAAAGAACAAGTGTGTAGAAGGTTGTCTAAGAAGAAGCTGTTAACAAAGTACGCAAAGCACTGAACAAAGTATATGGTGTTCAACGGACTGATTAGGACCAGCGCGTACCAACAGTTCTATGGGTTTATAGGACCACGTGCAAGAAACTGACGGTACAGACACCTCCAAGGCTGCAATATGGAGCGAACGTTGTAATCCCCATAGAGTATAAAATGCCTAATCTGTGCATAGTAGCACCGGTAGATATGACAAATCGTGGAGCCTTGGAAGAAGGGATCGCGCAGCCGAACATTGTAAAACACTGAGGACCTAAGGAGGCAATCTGATAGGATGCTCTTAGGCTCCAGGAACTTATGAAAGAAAGGGTGTGATTAAGGGAGAAAAGTGCTCTGGTGGAAGCGGAAGTCAAGAAGCTTGAGGACGAAATAAAGGAAGATTTTCTCGCTAAGAAACCTAGGGTGATAAAATAGGGTGCGCACGATCACGGTGACGAATTTTGGAACTACGACCAAGAGTTGATCAGCCAGATGCCTTGGATTGGATTGCATATTACTAAACAGGTCAACCATGGTGGTGCCCCACAGATGATAAACTACGCGACATAGCCAGTAACAATAAAAGGTGAATTTTTTCCAGGAAAAGTGATGGATGACTGGTTGGAACCTTATATAGGTGGCGTGCCCACCTGACTAGCTGTGGGAAGTACAGTCTTAGCGCTCCAAGCAGTTGAAAGGAGGCATGGGACTATAAACTACTCTGCATGGGAGCTGCATGGTGTTGGAGCTGCGCACAGGAGTAAAGTGTCACGAGGTCCGCGACTACGCAAGAGGGGCTGCACTGCCGCTTAGGTTGGCTAGAAAGTTACTGTTGAAGTCACTATTCACGATTTGATGCTCGACTTGAGACCAAATGGAGCGGGCAGTAAGCATTTAAGACGCGCTTTATGGGCAAGATTTGGGAAAATCTACCGCTAAGGGAGCATTAATGAACCAGATTTGGGGGGAACTGTCGAATTCAAATTAAAAAGACGCTTTAAATTACAAAGGGTTGCCCAGCAAACAACACTTACTCATTTGCGAATTGAGTTGTCATATGCCCCACGTATTTTGAGTCGAGACCTGTTTTCCCTATGGAGAGTGTTGATTGAGCCCCTGATTAAGCAACTAAGATATTTTTGGACGAGCAAGATGGTAGCATCTGAGGAAGCTAGGGAAATTGCAGAGATGATTGTAGAAGAGGCCGCGCAGGCCCTGACTATGGAAGATGCCCCTGAAGGCTCCAGGATTGTGGCAAAAATCCCTAAATCACCACGCACGGTGAGGCCGAAGAAAGACAAATAGCCGATGAGCCTGGTGCGTGTGTCCCCAAGAAACCCGCTACACACAAGATTAACGATGGAGGAGAAAGGGAATGCAATTAACTTGGAAACTAACGAGGAGGAGGAAGACTTGGAGGACCTCATAATTGAAGAAGACGAGGACAAGGGCATGGAGGAAGAAACTGAGCCTACACACCCTCCAACAAAGTTGCTCGTGTATATCCCTTCGTGGAAGGGGAAGGCAAAAGTGCCCAAGGACCTCAACGAGAGAAAGAGCTCTCTCTAGACTCTACTCCTCCCGAACGACATCATCTTTGAGGACACGCACCTAGGGCGGGTGCCAAACTTGAAATTTGAAGATTGGGATCTCGCTAATCACGAGAAATTCCCTCATCTAGAGACCACATAGCTCATGAAGCCCAAGAAAAACACCGCGGCGAGGGTTATCGAATTGGAGCCGTGAAAGTGGTTACGTGGAGTGGAAAAGGCAAGGTTATTAAACCTGCTCTAGGTGTCGCATTTCCACCATGCCCCAGTAAATATATTCGTCATCAGGCATCTGATATGCCTAGTGCATGGTGGGTGTTTGTGGCTAGAGGATCCCATCCCCATCACAAACCACTTAATCCATTGCATTACCCGGCTCCCATGCAAAGGAGAGGACCCCGCAGACATCTCGGAGGGGAAGAGCAGTGATTTGGCCATCGTGGAGGCCATGAAAAAGAAATACAAGCTGGAGAAGAAGAAAAGGGGCTACGCCACATCCAGCATCAACAACAAAGCAGTTAAAGTGGCGACCCAAATATTGGCAGGCAAGCTCATGCGGAAGTGTCGCGCGGATGAGGTGCCCATGCCGATGGTTGCACTTGCTTAGAAATGCGCCAAGGGGGTCCAGTTTAACTGGTACAAGTTCTTATGTAAAGAGTTCTTGGAAAATTGCTGCAAGGCCCAGGAACAAGGAAAAACGCTCCACTATGCATGGCTTCTGTTGTCCATAGTGCTGGTGGCAGGATAATTACGGAGGACATCCAGTTCCCCACAATTGACAGGGATCTACCAGAGGCCGTGAAATATGCTTCATTGTGGGCCATGAAAGACGCGAACTGGATCCACGACAGCAAGATATTCTGAGTGTTCATGGATATGAACATCAAAAATGGGATTAACCGCAAATCACAGTTATCACCCACTATCTACAACAACCTGCAAAGTTTTGCAAAATTTAAAGCGGACTTCCACAACATATATATCAGAGCGCGCAAGGACCCAACCAAGAAATGGAGCAAGCTACCCTTCATAGCCACAGATGATGTAATTTTTGATGTACTGGAGACATGGCCACCGGAGTGGCGCGCCCCAGACATCATGGCAGTGGAGAAGTCTGTTGCACAGAAGAAGAAAGAGGAGGCCAAATTGCGCATGGCACAGTTGGCAGAGAAGAGAAGGCAAGAAGCAGTGGCAGCAAAAGCGCAGGAGGCGCAGGACGCTGCGCACACAGCAGTAGAACAGAAAAAGGCCCCAGCAACAGTAGCACAGGAGGCAGCTGAGAGAGCACACGAGGGCCAGAATTCGCCTTCGTATGGGCAGCAGAAAGAGATGGAAACAGAGGAAGAAGAGGGAAGTGTGGACCCATTAATAGCGTCAACACTATTAAAGCACCAGTGCTCGGGTGAGAAGACAAGGCCATGCAAAAAGGTGAAAGCATCCAAGCTGTTGATCGACCCAATCACCCTTACTGAGGGTGATTTGCACGACATAGGCGAAACAGTGCACAACATCACCATCGAGGCCCTCTAGAACTTCGTGGAGGAGAAATAGATTGTGTTGGGGGCCCTTAGAGCACATATTCAGGAGTTGCAAGTGCGCACTCCTCAGGTTAGTACCCTTTCGACCAGCCTTGCAATAGGGATAGCTGCAGCCAAGCAAATTCTACGCGCTCGGGCAACCAACACCATAGTGCTGCCAAAGGGAGCACTGGTTACAACAAATAAGGCCGACAGGCCTACGGTTAGTGCACTCAAAGGGATAGGGATCAACATGGTTGCACTTTCGTGGGAGACACTCTATGTTCTATAGGTGGGATTACTGTAGAATTGCAGGCTAGGGAGAGCTGCGCGTTGCAAGTGTTGAGTGAGAAAAGGATCAACATGGAGCAGTTCATCTTGCAGCGCGATGAAGTGGTGTTGAAAAACAAGAAGATGGTACAATTACTACAAGAAGCCTACCAAATGGTCCCTGAGCTGGCCATCCCATCAGACACACTAGCAGAGGCACGCATCCACAGATTAGCAGCAGGGATGCACGATGCGTGAGAAGAAATGACCAAGGTTCAGCTGGAGTTGAACCTTCAGATAGTAGAGTTGTGGTTGAAGGCGCAACCATCCACCCCTCCAGAGGTAAGAGAAAAGTGTGCCAGCGCTATTACATCAGGGATGGAAGAGATCAGCAATGCAGTAAGGGACTACACCAGAATGTTGGAAGAGTCCTTCGAGGTCCTCACCAATCTACAAGAGGACCCTAACATCCAGTGCTTAGAGACAGAGGCGCGTGAGCTCCAGCAACAGTATGACAGCTTCAAAGGGACCACACAGACAATGGCCCTCACTCAAAGGCTCGCGCGAATGCAGTAGGCCAAAGTGTTCAAAGAGAAAGTGGATGCAGCACAACACAGAGAAGCAGTTCTGAAGGCGCGCGTTCAGCCTTGGATTGATGAGGCCTTCTTCATTACATCAATAATTGAAGGAAAGCTCGTGCAAATATGAGGGACGTAGGAACAGATCCAGGGAAGCAGTTCTGACACCGTGGTCTCAAAAAAATGTGTACAAGACATTCAGCAGGCACCCGCTCAGTGCACTGTTGACCTTGCAGCTATTTGAGCAGAGTTGGAAGGACTCCGTGCGAAGATCTCCACACAAACAGAGTGACTCAAGGGCGAGTCACGATGTTTTCTTTGGGGGCATGCTGGTCATGGAATCCCCCCAAGACATGTTTTGGGGCTTAAAGCCCAAGTTTTGACTAAGTCCATTGTAAAGACTCTGCGAATTGTGGGTGCAAGCGCGAAGTAATAATAGAGTCATAGGGTTGCCCGCCTTTGTTTTTGTAATGTAATGTCAGTTCGAAAGATCTACCCATGGCCCACGGACCATGGGATTATGTAAATCGAGCGAGGCTCTAAGTGTAGAAAATAGTTGATCTAATCTAAACATGATGATTCTAAGGGATTGATGAAGCATTGAGTCAATTGTAAATCGTGTCTTTGGGTCGTAGAGTAGGAGAAGGCTCTACAGCTCAGTGCGCAGAGGCCTAGTAGTCTACAACTGAGTGCGCGGACCCCTGCAGTTGAGTGCACAGGGTAAGTCGAGTCTATAACCGTGGGAAGAATTAATAAAAGAGAAGTTATACCATATTTCAGTGTATCTTTTCCTGTTTTATGTATTATTGGGTATGAATTGCCAGTTCACTGTTTATTTGTTGTGCGAACTGATATGAATGTGTTTTATAAATAAGTATAACATAGGGCATCCATTTACGCGAATATAACTAACTAGTGTAAGAAGATAAGTAAGATCTCGGGTGTGACTTAAGGAAATAGTGTAGAGCGCTTCTCCAGCAGCGCGGAAGCCCCACAGCCCCTGGTTAGGGTTGTGCGAAGGCGAATATATTAGGCTGTGAAGGACAAGGAAGTGCACGAAGTAACCTACATGAAGGGACTAACAGTTGAATCAAATCAACCCCTTAGACATCTCAAGGGTGCAGAAACCTGGTTCCAACACCCCCCCCATACTACTTCGGGTGAGACCTCAGTCCGCGCTCCGCGAACTGCTGCTGGAAGGGCCAGTAGTACAAGGATTTGTTTGGCTAATTAACTCTGAACCTAGGTCAGGCCCCTACAAGCCAATAGTTAGCCTGAAGCTTCTGCTGAGTTACTTGCAGTTGAGCAAGCTTACCTTCAATAAAGGTCATGACCGCATAAGCCTCATCCAACCAAGGCTTCAGGCATGCCTTCAATACTGCCTCCTTGTGTTGCACTGCATCTACCTATTCTTTGAATTTCTTGGCATCCTGTAGCTTCGCCAGTCTCTACGTGAGAGCGAAAGTTCTCGTTGTGCCTTTTACTTTGTCATAGCGTTACTGCAGTTCTCACACTTATGTCTCCAGTCGTTGTACATTAGGGTCCTCCTACAGACTTGTCAAAACCTCCAACAACTGTTCAAAAAGTTGTGTGTAGTCTGCTACTACAATGTCTACCACCGTTATTTCCTTTATGATAGTGGTTGCATGTTGCTCCTTTACTTCTGGTGGAGTTGAAGGCTGGGCCTTCAACCATAAATCTCCAATCTGTAGGTTCAGCTCCAGCTGAACCCTAGCCATCTCTGTGCGAGCATCACACACCCCTGTGGCTAGCTTGTGAATGTGCACCTCGATCAGTTCTTCCTTAGGAATGGCCAACTCTGGGACCATTTGGCATGCCTCCTCCATGACTTGAATTACTATATGCTTGTTTCGATCAGTTACCTCGGTCACGGTGGCGATGGTAGAGTCTCACTGTAGGGCCATATGTTCATTATTAATCCTTTGTTCGTTGATCACTCCATCCCACAATAGGTGGAGTGCCTCGCCAAAGAGCGTTGCCAAGTTCAAACCTACTCCATTGAGGGCGCTGACAGTGGGCCTGTCAACTTCATTCTCCATGGTTAGTGCTCCATCTGGAAGCACTATCACGCTAGAGACCTTCGCACGTAGCATTTCGGAAACTTCTGAAGTGTCGATAGTAAGGCTAGTGGACACCGTGCCAGCTTGTGATGCGCAGGTCTATGCAGGCCCTTAGCTCTGCAATCACTCCATCCTACAATAGGTGGAGTGCCTCGCAAAGGAGCACTACCAAGTTCAAACCTACTCCATTGAAGGCGCTGATAGTGGGCCTGTCAACTTCATTCTCCATGGTTAGTGCTCCATCTGGAAGCACTATCACGCTGGAGACCTTTGCATGTAGCATTTCGGCAGCTTCTGAAGTGCCGATAGCAAGGCTGGTGGACACGGTGCTAGCTTGTGATGCGCGGGTCTATAGCTCTTACAGACCTATCTCGATGGCCCCCGATAGTATTTGTTGTTGCTGCTTGAACTATTGTAGTGCCTCCGCGGTGACATCCCGCATCGTGTCTCCAATGTCATGCAAATCACCCTCTGTGAGGGTGATTGGGTCCAGTGATGCCTTAGTGGCCTTGGATTTCTTCCTCGACCCCACCTTATTTTGTTCCCTTGGACGCTTGATGTGGGTCGATGTTGCCTGTGGGCCGATGTCACCTACAGGTCGATGTCATCTGTGAGTCCACGTCGTGCTTCTCTCTTTACTCATCCGTTTCTTCCTCTATATCGGATGAAGGCAACCTCTCGTCTTTGTCAAAGCCACGTTGTGTCTCGCATGTCTGCTTTTCTATCTATTAGGCGGCATCACGCTCCACCTGGGCCTTGTTAGCAGCCTCTTTCTTCCCCTTCTCAACCAGCTGCTCCATCTTGAGCTTGGCCTCATCCTTTTTGCATTGTGCAGCAAACTTTCTCACCCCCACCACCAAGTCTGACTTAGTGTGCCACTCTGTCGGCCAAAGATCAAGGACCACATCAATTGCGTCATCCATTTCCAATAAGGCAAGTCATAGCATGTCTGTGCAGGGTCCTTCCATGCCCTAATCGACACATGGTGAAAGTTTTCCTCAAACTCCACACACCCTGGCAAGTTGGAAAACATAGTAGGCGACAACCGCGGTTTGCGATTGATAGCCATGCGGATGTTCATTTCCATCAAGATCTAGAAGATCTTGCTATCTTTGATGCGTTGAGCATCCTTGGTTGCCCACAGTGAAGCATACTTCACTGCTTCTGGCAGGTCTGGCATGACCGAGGGGAATTGACTATCTTCCGGCAGCTCCCAGGCTACCAGCACAATAGAAAACAAGAGCCACGCATAGTGGAAAGTCTTGTTGAGCTCCTATGCCTCACGGTAGTTCGCAAGGAACTCACCGCAGAGATAGTGCGCCCAATTGAACTGGACTCCTTTGGTGCATTGGGTTGCAAGAGCAACGACTGGTGTCAACACTTCATCTGCGCGACACTTCCTCATAACCTTTCCTGCCAAAATCTGTGTGGCCACCTTGATTACAGGGTCACTGATACTTGAGATGGCATAGCCTCGCAACTTCTTTACGAGCTTGAATTTCTCCTTCTTAGCTTCTGCGAGGGCCACCTCGCCACCTTTTCTGCCAAACATCATGGCCAGATTTTCCCCTGTTTAGGGTAGCCACATGATCCTATGGATCAATCTGTCGATGATGGGTATTTGCTCCTCCAGCCATATACACCCATCGTGCACCAAGCATAGCATCTGCTTGATGAGCAATATTATAATGGGGGTATGATTTTAGTGCGGAACCCATAGCAGGTTGAGCAGATCTGCCTTGTCTACTCCCCTGAGCCACTTCTGCAGTTCCAATGCATTCATCTCAGTGGTTGTATCAATAATGCAGTGCATTAGTTGCTCTGTCTCTAAGTGCAGGAACTTCTCATGATCAGCTAAGTCCCAATCTTCCAGTTTTAACAGAGGAACCTGCCCCAAGCGTGGTCCTTCAAAGACAATCTCATTTGGAAGCAGAGGGTGGTCAATGTCCTTCGGCACCTTGGTCTAGCCCTTGCGCAGAGGGACATACTCGGGCAACTTAGTGATAGGGTCAGCACCTTGGACTTCAAATTCCTCCACATCTACCCCCAAGTACTCATCATCCATCGGGATGTCTTCAATTTCTTCCTCCTCCGGCTCCAGGTTAATGGCTTTACCCTTTCCCTGTGTGGTGGGCTTTTCCTTCAGTGGGTTTCTTCTCGGTGACGCATGCACCGGTATCGCAGCCTGCTTGCCCTTTTTTCCTTTTCACTCTTCTTGGTCAAGGTCGGCTTTGATCTAGGTGTCTGTGGTGATTTGGGAACTTCAGCTAATACCTCAGCCACCTCTAGAGCAGGCTCCTCTACCTCCCTAAAAACTTTCAGCACAGCACCCTCGGCTGTCACAGCCTCGGTGTCCATAGCTTTTGCGGGTGTCAACATGATTTTATTCAACAGTTCTTGTGTCTCCTTTGGTAATTTCTCAAGCGCCGAACTCGCTAGCAGAGCTTCAAATAATTCACGGTTCATGTGCACTTGAGAGCTCAACAACTCAATTCACAAAATGTCAAGTGTGTTTCGTTGGGTAGCGGCTTGTAATTTATAGGGCATTTCGAATTCAAATCCAACCGTTCCCCCCACATTTGGTTCATTAATGCCAAATTGGTGGCGGATTTTTAAGGATCTTTCCCATAAAGTCCATCTTAAATGTACGTCGCCCGCTCCATTTAGCCACATTTCTACCGTCAAATCATGAACAGTGACATTAACGGTCACTTTTCGTCCAACTTGTATGATTTCTCCCTGGGTAGCGCAGCTCCCTTCGCATTGTCTCGAACCCTATGACATTTCCTCATCCCGCACAATCCTCCAATTGTGCAATTCCCCAACCCGGGCAGTGTAGTTTATAGTCCTGCGCCTCCTTTCAGCTACCTGGAGCGCTAAGACTATGCTACCCTCATATAGTCACCTGGCCGGATCACCGGTGTATGGCTTCAATCGACTACCATTCACCTTCCCTGGGAAGGAATCTCCATTCAATTTAACCAACTGAATTGCTCCACCATCGATAATCTCCTTAATGACATAGGGCCCTAACTAGTGCATTCTGAATTTCCCTGGAAATTTATCAAACTTGCTGTCATATAACAAAACCAAATCATTTACCTTAAAGGTGCGCAGCTTAATGTGTCGATCATGCCATGCTTTTCACAATACTTTTGGACCCGTTGGTGAAATCCAGCAAGAAATCTCCCTTCCTCAAGCTCATCCAGTTGCATGAGCCTCTCTTTCAGGGCTCTGCAATCGGTCATACCCATTAGTGCTGCTATGCGTAGACTAGGCATAATGTATTCCATGGGAATCACTGCTTCAACACCATATACAAGCCTAAAGGGTATCTGTCTTGTCAAATTTTTGCATGTCGTCCAATAGCCCCATAGTACTACGGGTATGCGCAAGTCCCAATCACTTCACTGAGCATTGCAAAACTTGGTCAGCACATTCTCCAGCACCTTATTGAATGCTTCCACCATCCCATTAGCCTGTGGGTGATAAGGCATGATTTTCTGGTGATATACCTGAAATTCCTCCGTCAACGTGCTGATTGTTTCGTTCAAAAAGTGCGTACCACGATCACTCATCAAAATATTTGGACACCCAAATCAGGTCAGTACATACTCAAAGAGGAACTTTTCAGCAGTCATGCCTATGTAGTCCTTCACATGTTGTGCCTCCTCCCATCGAGTCAAATACTCAGTCACAGTGATAATGTACCACGCTCCTGTCTTCTTTCCTTGGAGCGAAATGGGTCCCACAAAATAAAATATCACCCATTTATCAAAAGGATGCAACATCATCTATGGGTTTAGAGGTAGCTCATCCCTCCGTGATGGCCTACCAGTCCTTTGACACACATCACACGCCTTGTAGTAAGATTTTGAATCCTGATGGAGGGTTGGCCACCACAACCCTGCGCGTAGAATCTTCTGCATGGTCGCTCTTCTTGCATAATGGCCTCTTGCAGCTTCCCCATGAGTGTCTATGAGGATACTTCTCCTTTCAAACTCTAGTACATATTGTTATCACAAAATCAGTACTAAGGGCTGCAACCAAGCAAGATTTCATGTAACTCTTTCAACTAGACTTTAGACTAAGGATTAGCCTCCTTAGTCAGAGAGGGCTCTCTCACAAACTTTTGATAAAAATCATTCACAACAACAGATGGCTAACTCTTCACACATTCATGAAAACAAAGCTGGTTGGACACATATCAAATTGGTCTTCATTGGGCTATGGAGTCTCACACATTTAGTAAACAAAATCACAGTCATTTCATGGAAGTCAAGGCTCTTTGCATCAGATGTTCAAACATATTTCACATAAACCACAGCTTGCCAAACATACAGGAAGTCAGAGCATTAAAAATGAATTCTGAGTGATTATGCTATAACAAGGCTGTAAAAGAACATTAAGAGAATAAACCACCATCATATTTGAACAATATAATCCATTGAGAATCTTGAGAAGAAACAACCACTGCTTTACTATTACTGTAATAAGTCTTTACATTGGCCCAAATAAACTCTGTTTTTGTATAAAATCTCCAACCCCTATTACATCCTAATTTGATCCATTTATAGGAATACATTCTTTCCTCTCTAGAGCGAGCTCGAAAGCCCTATTAACTACTCCTACATGCTATTTAACTAATTCATTAATTACAAAGTGCTGAACTGTAATTACACAAAATCCTAATCAAACTAAAACACTAATTCCATTCTCCTCGTATGCTTGATTCTTCTTGGATCCTTGACAGCTGTCCTCCTTCAGTTAGGCTGAGATATCTGAGCTAAAGATGCAAGGAACACTGACTTTGGATACCTGTTAGCGCTGATGGATCATTTATCATCAAGATCAAAACACCTATTTTTAAGGTCCCTGTCTCCTACCATCCTTCGAAAGTTCAGCAACATGTCCCAGCTCTTTTAATAACCCCAGGTATGGAATGCTGCCATGTTTCTGATGTGCTGTAGGTGATATTGATAGACAGATGTCTCTCTCCCACAAATCTCGCTCACAGTATCACAATAGCTGCTCTGCGTTTAAAATCACCACCTACAGCAGTTTCGTAGCGCGCTACGAAACTACTGTTAACAACCTCTATTTGTTCCGTAGCAAATGAATCTGTAGTTGGTAAATGATTTGCTTGAGAATCTTGATAATTCCTGTGTGCTCTTAGCAAGAAGTCTGAATGGAGTCCACCTCTGCAACCAGCTAAAAGGTGTGCATTTAAGCAACCCAAGTCCTTGTATACCCCTCCATACTACTGGAAATTTTGCTTCAGAAGTCCTTCGTACCACCTCTAAAGCTGCAACTTTCAATAGAAAGAAAACAAATTGACCTGTAGTTTCTCTTGCTACTTGTTCAATATCAATGCTACTATGAAGAACGTGGACCTTGAAACACATCCTAGAATGTGGCTTGAGGAAGGTAACACTCTGATTTTCTTATCTTGATCTACTTCCCCAGGCCTACAAAACCAGGGCTCGCTCCACTTCACAGTCTTCATTACTGAACCTCCTCTTTACAACATTACTATATTCTGCATAACACTGGGGCTGGTACAGGTTCTTGCAAAACATAACTTTCACTTAATTTCATTGCAGTTGTAGTATGGGTGTTGTAATGATGTCATGTACTGCCGCATTATCATTGATTCATCATCATCATCATTTTAAAGAAGATCGAACATCATAAAATCATAGCTCTGCTTATGAATATGATTGGTATCCTGTAGTTGTAATTGATGACTGTATTCATGTCAGTGTCCTCCAAACAGCCCCTAATGAAAACCCAACATGAATTCTAACGACAAGCAACAAACAGAAACAATAGAAGGACCTATACAGTGATCCGTTCAACCTTTGGTGATGCAACTTTATTCATATGTCATTCTATTGGTTCAAACAGTCACTGCTGCTCCAGGGACCGATATGTTGGTAAGAAAACCAATAATGTTATTCTTTAGGTCTTGCTCCTGTTCATGCATATGCATCACCAGATCTCGAATCAGGTAGTGCACTTCATCATTTATATCAACTTCATCACGGCCTTCTTTCTCCCAGCAAATGTCAAGATAGCGCAATGCCTTTCTGTATTTTCTTAAAGCCATCTTATAATCCCCTTTCTTGTAATTTTCATTCCCAAAACATTTCGCAGAATCTACTGCATTCATCCACCATGAAATTTCTGCAGATTTCTCATTAAGATCAGCTGGCGAGTCTGGATACAAATCTCCATCTTTGAAGAAATTAGCTATTCCATCATCTGATCCTTCTGGGATCTCCCCACAATCTGAAATTACCACATCTAGAGAAGGGCGGTCACTACTTTCTGTGGGAGTATGCTCATTGCCACGTACAACTCCCATGCCTTTAATTACCTTCCCAAAGACAACACGCTTTCCATCCAGATGGGAAGTCCTTGTTGTTGTGATGAAAAATTGAGAGACATTTGTATTAGGTCCGGAGTTTGCCATTGACAACATTCCTCTGCGCTCATGTTTCAGTTGAACGTTTTCATCATCAAACTTTAATCCATATATTGATTCACCCCCTGTACCATTTTGAACTGAAATGTCTCCACCTTGTATTATAAAACCTTTGATAACTCTATGGAAAAGAAGCACTTTGTAATGCAGGGGGGCGCCGGTATGAGGGCCAATGCACAAAGTCCTGAAATTTGGTCATATCCTCGACAAGTTCCTCGAGACTCTGCTGAACTATGACATGCCCCTTCTCCCGCTTCTCCATCCAAAGTCCCGAAGACCATCAAACTAGCATCAGATGGATGATACTCAAATTGTCTGGGCCGAAACTTCTTGTTTGTCCTTAAGCATGTTGTACAAAACAATAAAAAAGTCGTCCTCCAATGTTGTCGACGCGCACAACCACAGCATAAAACTTGTATATAAGCACACCATTTCCCTTTCCACTCATATGATGCTTGTAATCTAACTCCAGATTGTCGACGAAAGTATCAGAAAACGAATCGGTGCTATAAAGGATGGAGTCCAGCTTTGAGGTCTCGTTGCTCCAGCACGTTTCAGGCCTTCCTTCTTTTGTTTTTATTCAATGCGCACTCATCTTTTAACGACACCAGTTAACATAATTCCAGCCCTTGTGCCACATCTCTATCCCGGTGTCACTAATCATGGCGGCCTTGTGGCAATCAAATCTTTATAAAAACCACTTGACACTTGGCATTTAATCACTGCATTCCATAAGAGAAAATTCTAATGCTGATATTGTCAAACAGTTTATGCGCATTCTCCATGCTAGTTCACGGACATGGCAATATAGAGCATCCATTCGTGCCTCATGATCAAATGCGCAGCCTTCCAAGAGGCCACGAATTCTGTGGTTCTGAATATTAAGATAATGCCAAACTGGATTTGACTCAGGCTCCAACTCCAATAACAGCATGATGGTGTTCTCAAGCTAAGTGGACAAGATACATCAGATGCAACAGGCCGGGTATTTACTAATTTCATCCATTGCAGAGACCAGCATTTCACCAAAGGATAGAGGCAAAGAAGAAATAGCAAACGCTGATCCACTGCGTTCAAGAATAGATTCATGTTTCACTGAACCAGGAGCGCCATTTGTTGAACCTACCTTAGCAAACTTCCCATTGAATATCAAAAGAGCTAATCTCCAAAATGTTGGTACATGGTGCACAATGACAGATGTAAGCCTACGAATGAGTCTTCCTCTGAAAGCATCTGCTTCTTCACCAGTCACTTCTTTAATATGAGACTCCCCTCTTATATCATTATCACCCAACAGAAGGGAATAATCTATTGAAGACTGCACAAACTCTTATTTGATTTACCCAGAAGATTGGCCACTAAACCATAGACACTGTTTTGCAACTGCTAATGAGAACATTAAACCAATACAAGTATACTTCAATTTAACTATCAGCTTTATACACAATCAATCCACTCAAATCATTTTTTCGGTGCAGGGAGGAGCAAAGGATCTGGATTTCTCTTTGAAGTTCATAACAACCGACATTTTCCTTTGTTTGCCAATTACAAAAGCTTCACGCTGGCTTGTCATTTGGGTGTAAAGTACAGGAGTAGTCGAGGAGAATATTGCCACATGCCATGCTGTGTCCAGAGCCCATTCTAATAGCTTATGCATTACCACTGCATTCCCTTTTTGGCCTTTACATCACTCTGCTCATCATCTAAATTTAGTATATGAACCTTCTACTGAAAACCCGAGCAAATCCCTAATTTCGTAGCGCGCTACGGAATCACTTGAAGCATGTTGCGCTGCGAAACTGTTAAAAGAGGATTCATGCGCTGCAAAAACACCCTGTCCTTAAGCCAGGCTAAAGAAATTTTGGCAACAGAATTTTCAGTGATAACACATATCATCATAATACTTCTTCATACCCCATTTTTTACAAATGCCTGGCAATAACAAAAAAATTTCGTGCACCACTAACTCCTTCTTCTATTGAACGGTGTAGCCTTCTGGGGCAGTTCCTGTTGTTAGGAAGTGTATGATGTCTTAAAAGAGACCATTCGCGAGGCATACTGTGAATAGCTACGCGTCAGGCAATCCCTCCTCCAAATTAGAGGGCTCTTCCCCTGTTTTGATGCGCAACAGATGGTCTAGTCCCGCATTCAGTCGTCCAGGTTTCACAATGACCTCAAAATCTTACTTCTAGAACAATAAAAACCACCTATAGATTCTCCCCCCCAACACAGGCTTATTGACCAGGTATTTCAACGCAGAACGATCCGTATACATCTTAAAATATCCACCCAGCAAATAGTGTCTAAACGTCTAGAGCGCGTATACCATGGCTAACCCTTCGCGCTCAGTGGTTAAATAGTTATTCTCATCCTTGGATAACCTCCTACTTGTGAATGTTATAGGATGGTCCAATTCTCCTCTGCTAGCCTGTGTTAGTACTACTCCCAGCACTATACATGACGCGGCTACATGTACATGAAACTCCTTCTTCCAATCCAGGAAGACTAAAATTGGCATGGTGACCATTTTTTCTTTCAATACATCCAAGCTTTTTTTACAATCCTCATTCCAACAAAACATGACATCCTTTTTCAACAACTTCTCCATAGGTGCGGTGATCTGGGCATAGCCCTTGATAAGCTTCTGGTAATACCCAATATGTCCTAGGGTTGCGCGCAGCTATTTCACACTCCTTGATGCCTCCAAGTTACGCATCACTGCGATCTTCATGGAATCTACCATCAGTCCCTGTCTACAAACCACATGACCCAACAGAGTCCCAAAAGGAACACAAAACAGGCATTTCTTCAAATTGAGCGCAATCTGGTACCTTTGACAAGTATCTAGCATCAGGCGCAAACTTGCCACATGGAATTTTACCAGCCCAAACATAGTCTAGTCATCAAAGTACACCTCCATAAACTTATGAATGAATTCTTTGAATGCAGCAATGACTACGCGCGAAAAAATCGCAAGCGCATTCTTCAATCCGAAAGGCATTATAGTGTACTGAAAACATCCCCATTTAGTCATAAAGGTCGTCTTACTTCTATCCTCAGGTGCGATTTTGATTTGATGGTACCCAGAGAAGCCATCAGTGAAGGAGTACACTCATCAGTAAACGGAGTCAGGAAGGGATCATGTACACAAGTGTCATTCAACTTCCTGAGATCTAGGCATATCCTTATTTCATCCTTCTACTTCTTTTCCTGTACCACCATTGGGCTTACCTAATCAGATTTTTCTACAGGCTCAATAATTCCTACCGCGAGCATCTTGTATAGCTCTAAGCAGACCTTCTCCTTATACTTCGGATTGAGACTGTAAGGTCTTTGCTTAACCGGCTTTGCGTCACGTTTTAGCGTGATCTTCATAATGCCTAGGTCTCCTATTATCCCCTTTAGCTCTATAAACTTCGTAGGGAACAAATCCTAGTATTCGCAGAGCAATTTGGTGACCTTATCTACTGTTGCGTCATCCCAATAATCTCTAATCTTCGCGAATTTGGGCTACGTCTCCGTACCAATATTTACCTATCTCGTTTTCAATGGCACAGTTATATCAAGATTCTCAATATACGGTTCTTCGACCTCGCAATGACCCTTGGTTTCAGGGATATTAATCTTTCGTAGATCCTCATCTTCTTCTTTAGCAATCACGCTATAGAAGTCCAGTGCGTGGCTCACCTGAGTAGTCCAATCGGGTTGGATTATATCCAAAGGATCCTGCAGTATCCTAAAGATTGCTGCTTTAACTTCTTGTAGCACTTCGTCAATACAGTCAAACCCATCTTCAAAGTTGAATGTCATTATGAATCCTTCGCACAAAATATCCCATTCACCTGTACCATGGCAGAGCTCTATTTCCTGTTGAAAATGCAACAAGATGATGGATCTTAGTGGAAAGGAGTCGCCTTCACTAAGTGGGCCCGCAGGCTATTTTTGGCGCAAAGTCTATTTTTAGACTATGTCTATTTTTAGACATATGGATCATGGTCTATGAGTTGCAGTATGTTGTTTATGGATGATTGGTCATGTTGGGAAAAATAGATGGACTTCTATTTTTGGTTCACAACGGAGTGATCAGAGTCTATTTTTAGACTGCCAGGCTAAAAATAGAAACAGTCAAATATTATTAGCCCTTAGTAATATTTGGACTCTAAACATTATCTTATTCTCTTGGAGCACTTCAATTCAAGCTACGGATGTGGCACATGCAGCTGACAGAAGGAATCATGTGGTTTCTTATGTGTTAGTTGAGCTATTGCATGGAGGACTTCAGTTAGAACTCATGCATGTGAGTTCTATGGATTTGGATGTGGAGTTGATGGAGTTGTGTTCAATTTGACTTAGTTGAACTAGTTGTATTTAGTCTAACTAAATAATACACTAGTGATGAGTTGTGTGAATTGATTATTAATTAATTCACTAATTATTAACTCATAAAGCAAGTAAAGAATACATCAGTTAGCTCAGTGCATGGACAGTTCAACAGAGACAGGTGTTAGAGGTAAGTGAAAGGGTGAGTTGTGACTATCAGATGTGCATGAGATTCTGCACATGCATGGATTGAGTTATGCCAATGAGGATTGTGTAGTGTGGGCCAATATCAAGGAAATTGTAGCTTGTTCTCACGCGATTCTCTTGCAGGATTGCGCAGTGGAGGCAGGCAAAGCAGCGGAGAAAATTTGAGCTGTGATTGTTCGGATCTAAGCTAGTTTTGTGTGTAACAGGTGGAGATAGTACTGAGTACTTGTGAGGAGTATTGTACTATGTATTGCTACATGTTCTCAATCATTATAATATAAAGATAATGTGGGGTTTTCAGCTGTATGCTTTCCCCAGTTTACAAACTGTGTTAATGTGCGCATGTGAATGATGTTTCATTGTTTTTAATGTTGCTAAATTGATGATCAACGTAGAGGAGGTTATGTATTATGCATGTATTCCGCAATAGTGTATAATCGGGATAATCTCTATGAATAAGTGTTTATTATTCAAAATTTCTACATCTCCATGTACCAGTTCATCGGGATGACATCCAAGGTGTGACAGAATAAGTGCACCCATTCAGGTTGGGGCTTCCCTCCATAAGCCTTAGCCCATTTGGCCAAGTGTGTGCACAAATATTCCTTCCCATCATATTTTTCTATCGTTCATACCTTCAGCTTCCCAAAGCATGTTCTCATCATCCTCCTACACCCATGCCATCATCAAAGCTACCCTTATGCGTACCCCACCATCTTGCGGGCGTAGCGCGAAGTGCCTAGTCCAAAGCTTGGAAGCGCTGCTTCTCTAGTACTTCCCTCTCAAATGCATCCAAAAATATATCCACATCATTCAAACCATCATAATTGAGCAGACTTCTTACCTTTGACAATACATAGCGCAGCGACCGGGTCATCATTTTACAGCTAAGCATGGTTACTTCATGTATCTGATTCTGCCAGCGTTATAATTCTTCATCAGAGTCTGAGGTGCAGGAACTCTCACGATCCCATGTTATTTGTCCATCCGCTGTTGGATTCACCCAATCTTGGTCTCACATTGTTACCTTATATATGCAATCCAAATCGTCATTGCTCTCATAATCGTGGACTAGTTCAGTATAGTGCGATCATTCAACAGGATCTAGGGGTACTATTACGTGGAGCAATTTATTTTCAAATATCATCTTTCGCTTCTTTAGGTTGATTACCCTGTTCATGTCATTAGCCCAATCAATGCTAAGGAGCGCAGGATAGGGGTTGTTGTCATCCATAATTTCTATTACTTCAAAGTCAGTGAATGCACTCGCAACCTCAATATCTACAATTACCCCTTGTAGCCATCCCATGGGGATGATCTTCTGTTGATTTGACATCCTTAACTAAATCAGTGACCACTACAGCGTGGGTCTTCCCATCCACTCCCAAGTCTGCTTTGGTAAAACGTTCATGTCTGACCCCAGATCCAGAATAACCTTATCCATTTTATATTCTCCTATATGCGCTGTCAATCTCATCTCACGCCCCTTCCTTGCTTTATGCTTACCAATATTCTGTACCACCCATGGTTCTCCCGAAGTGTTTCTAGCGCATCTATTTATAAGTTCATGTAACCCCTTCACAACATTGCTATCACGCAGTAGCTTCATCCAGGTTTCTAGAAAGGTTGTAAGCATAGAAGGGTCCATTTCCTGATTAGGCTTATCCCTACTCCCTGAGGCAGATGCCTCAATGAAGCTCTTCTTTGATTCCATGAACGTTTCACGTGTGCGCTCCAAATCAAATTTAGCCTCCTTTGTCAGAGCTTTGCGAACCCATGCGTTGTCTTCGGGTTGTTTTCCCTTATCATCAACCGTTGCAATTCCACTTCGGAGCACTATATTCACATCTAGATCCTCCTCGCGAGGCTCAAACCTCATCATCAAGGATAATTTTAGGGGCGAATGTTCGCACTTTGGTGAAATTAAGGGGTTTTAAATTTTTAGTGGGTGAATATTTTGTATCATAGTACATTTTTACAAATCACCTCAAATAGCCCACCTTATTTTAAGGGAGAGGGTAAAAAAGGTAAATTTAGCCCTTGAAATTAGGACTTACAACCTTCCATTTGCCCATTTTCAAGAATAGGTTTTATTTAAGTGAATCCATTCGCCCATTTTCAAGAATAGGTTTTATTTAAGTGAATCCTATGGGCCAAATACCATATTTATAAAAGAGGTATGGTAAATTAATAAAAATATAAATAAATGAGAGGTATGGTAAATAAATAAAACATTTTTTATATTTACTCCATGAGTCACCTTATATACATGTAAGGGTGTAAACAAATAAAAATATAAGTAAAGTGGAGGTATGGTAAATAAATAAAACGTCTTTTTATACTTACTCAAAAGGTATGGTAAATAAATATAAATATAAATAAACTAGACGTATCGTAAATAAATAAAACCTCTTTTTATATTTAATCCATAACCCTCGTTCTATTTATGAAGGCTCAAGAAAGAGGTTTTATTTAAGTGAATCCTATGGGCCAAATACCATATTTGTAAAAGAGGTATGGTAAATTAATAAAAATATAAATAAACGAGAGTTATGGTAAACAAATAAAACATTTTTTTATATTTACTCCATAATTCACCTTAACACTCAAAAAATGGGTTATATTTAGGTGAAACCTATGGCCAAAAGACTGTGGGACAAATACCATGGACTAGATTGTTATTAATACCATGCAAAAAACCATTATTAACCCTAATATTAGAATTAATAAAAATAAAAATGGCACATGGTATTGACCCATGGTATTCACCAAAATGGCACATGGTATTGACCCATGGTATTCACCTGGAATGTAGCCTATTTAAATGGGGAATTAAACCAACATGTAGCCTATGCTAAGATTCACTAGGACTTTACTAAGTTTTATTATTTAGTGAAAGACTCGCCAAGATCTTACAAGATTTTATAATTGAGTAAAATATTGGCCATGCCTGGTGAGAGATTCGCCAAAAAATTATATACACGTATTATATTATTGATAAAATCGCCTTCCATTTTTCCTATATACCATGGAGATTCGCCCATTTATTATATTTATAAATTTAGGGGGGGTTCTTAAAATTTTCCCTGCTCATCATGTACAAGTTCTAAGTTAGCTGAGGTGGTAGCACCCATTTGTCAAGTATCCTTGCTATCAGCGTAGGACAACCTTCTGTCTCATGATCAAACTGAGTACAATATTTTCATGACGGACACGTCGAGTTAGTTCATTCGCGAGCATAGTTTCCTGGTCCTCCACAGTTGTAGCGAATTATTTATCCCCGACCTTTGCTAGGTCCTCCTCCACAAGGTGACCTTGTCCATGCCCCTGAAAGCATGTTTGCACCATCCCAGTGCTCTAGTCATGGGGCCACGTTTCTATCTAAACCCTATAGGCGGGAGTTTCTTCCATCATCAATTCATAACTTCTGTAGTTGCGCTCATCATGCCCTACCGACCTGCAAAATTTGCAGAATAGTTGTTGTGGTGTTTGTACAAACTTCTGCAGCAAATGACACTTATCCATTGTATGTTTCCCTGCTACTTGTCATATAGCGTACCACAACTTAGGCCCCGCACTCAGTCCTGCTTAGGCCTCTAGCCTTAAAGGCATTGGTCCTCTTCCTGCAATATAGTTTGCAAAGACTAGGCAGTGGTCTTTGTCATGCCCCTAACCTTTACATTTCAGGCACCATACCTCTTCGCACACCTTTGGTCGAACTGTTTTGTCTTGCTTCAAACTTTGCATTTCAATGCAAATATTTTGCAATTGCGCATGGATATGTTGAACCCCCAGATTCGGATCTTACATCGGTGTTTCATGCAGTCCCATTGCAATATCCAAGGCCTCTTCCTGAGTCGTAATCTTTGTTGTGACAATGCAACCCTTCGGTGAGGCAGAAGCGAAGCCATGAACCATTCACGGTGTTGTCCATCTGTTAAGTTCATATTAGCTTCGTGGATTTTACACTTCAATCTCTGATCCAATTCCCAAGGTGTGTCACCTAGTTTCATCACGATTTCCTTGAACCCCACAATCGACTGTACCTCAGATTTAGGCCTACTAAATTCTTTATTTAGCATGGTCTAGATGTCTGCCAACCCAGCATTTGGGTTATCATTAGAGTACCTGATGTACCAGGTTAGCGCGTGATCCTGCAAAGCACTAACCAATGTTGCTTTCTTCATTTGGTCATTTGTAATGCCCTGAGCTTCCCATACAGCTTTCATGATGAACCGAAATTGGTCTGGTTCCTCATTCCCCAAGCCCTTAAACAAAGGGAACTTCACTGAATTCTCCATGCTAGACTGCGGTGGAGGTGGTGGTGGTATGGGTGAAGTCGCAGGTGATGGTGGTGAAGTTGGAGGTGCTATAGGTGGAAGTGGCAATCGTGGGAATCCTTGTCTTATTAACTGAATTTCACTTCATGGAGAAGCCTGCACTACTCCCTCTTCATCACCCAATGGAGGTGAAATCAGTGGGCTATATTCAAGACCCTTTCTTCCTTCATTTTTGTAAGTCTTTCCACTTCGCGTAGCTCTAAACATCAAGGTAGCTGCATAACCTATTTTTCGCACAATAACATCTTAATCCAGGTATTTAAATACTTCAAGTACTTACCTCGTGGACCTTTGAAAAAGCGTTGCTCCACCTCGTTGTAACTAACTAAGGTATCGACCACGAATTCAGTCACAAATCCTCCTATGATGCGATCAAGCCAATGATCGACAGCACAGGCGATCTTATCCTCAGAGGCTTCCAATCTCTGTACTAACTCTAGGGTCCAAATAATAGGACCGTCAAGTCTCCACCTTCCTTAGCTATCCGCTAGCTTTGTGATCCACTCGTATAACTCAACTAGAAAGGAACAAAAAAATATCTCGTGGATTTCTGTATATAAGTACCTATCCAGCCATTGTTACTTTGTCAGCCGTGGATTTTTGTTCTCCTGCACTGTTATAGACATTTTTGTGCCTTACAGCATTGAGCATGAAATGTCCATAATTTAAGGGATCCAAAGCCCCTAAACATGTTGTTCCTACCCCTAGAGGAACAAGGCTAACAAACCACAGCAATTCACAGAAGTTCTCCACCAGAAACTGCTCAAAAACAAGTCAATTCAGGATCATTTCAGTGGCTACACTAGCTGTTTGCGCTGAATGTCAAAGCAAACAATGGCTACATGCCCTGAATGTCAAAGGGAACACTGGCTACCTGCGCTGAGCGAGAATGGACATGTGGCAAGTTCATTCCACAAGGTGTCAAAACCCAGGAAGCTTCCAAAATGACACTTGCCTCAGGGAATTCGACTGGTGATGAGTAAGAGGTTCCAAATCTCCAAGTGGAAGCAAGAACCTCCAAGTGGAATCAAGAACTGACAGAGGGAGAGGACACTAGTCAGATCTCAAGCTGACTCATCCTCTCTCTAAACATCTATATATGGATCTCTCCTCCATGAGATCTGGAGGCTGGAATTTTTGTTATTGCAAAGAATTGCTGTTGGTTTGAGATTGGAATCATTGGGTGCTTAATGCTTTGAAGGGGGTGAAGATAGGAATTCCATTTGCTGGGAAGGAGATGCTGGATTGGAGCCCTCTGGGTTGTATCTCTTCCTGAACCTTGTTATTCATCAATAAAGCTATCTTGGTTTCTCCTATATACTGATGTATTCTTGATGTATGATTGCATTAGTATATTTAGTTTGTTTCTAATCCTGAACTAGTTATGAATATGAATCCATATCTTGTGTAGCGTTCTCTTCTTGTGATCTTGCAGAAACCTCTTGAAGTTGGGCGAGCGAGAAGGCAAGTAGCTGGGAACTCTCCAAGAGAAGAGAAGCCGGATCGAGGGACAAACGGAAGACACCGGTTAGTCCATCTATTTCTCTCTTCATTCTTAATTCATAAAGGAAGAATACTAGAATAGCTGTCTCTGTTTGTTGCTAAGGCACTGTCACACCTTAGGTGGATAGGATCGTCCTGCATAGGCATTTTTCCCCACAACAAATTGGTGACTCCGCTGGGGAAGTTTGTTTAGTCATTTTATTTGTGTTTCTATCATTGTTTGTTTCATAGACTCGACAGCAACAATCGAACTGCATCTGCTATTCCCAGATGCAAAGTAGACAGTTGCTGCTTTGATCCAATCACTGGACTTGTCTATGATCTGAATAATGGACTCACAAGTGATTTGATGATCCTTTGTGATAGATCTTAGTACTCCCTTAAAGCATCCCTCTGATTGTACCTTGCTTGTTGCTTTTATTTGGCCTGAAACAGTAGATTAAATAGCAATCTGTGACCCAGAACCTGTGGGAAACGAGAGTTTCTCCTTCAGCGCAGACCCAGTGAAGGGATTCTGCATTTCAACGCAGGTCCCGTGAAGGCTACCTGTGCTGAATGTCAAAACCCCTGTGTTGAGGTTGCGCTGAACCAGTTTGCCCTTGTGCAACTGGGGTTCTCTGCTCTGTTTTGCCTTGTTTTGATCTCTGATTTTTGCAGCCTGTAACCAGCATAGGTACCAGTCTGATAACTCCTTTTCTCTGCTTAAATTCCGCCTCCTTTTGTACAAAAAGACTGTGAGTGTTTTTATGTGTTTGTGGCATCATTTGCAGTTTTCCTTTGCATGAGTGAAATAGTCATCCTGTAGCCCTTGATTCAGATCTGTTGATTGTGATCTTAGGAGAGAGTTCATTGGCTATTTGCAGTTGATTATACATTTACTTTTGCATTTGGTTTGAGTTTGTCTCTTTTAAGTGTCGAAAAAAGTATTCATTTCGAAAATCGTTAAGTGTTGTAATCTCTTCTACCCTCTCTGATTTCGAAAAAGTAAACTTGTTTGTATTGGTCATTTAAAAGCAAATTCAAAGTTGTACAAAAAGCTTTCTTTGTAGGCATCAATACTAAGAAAGCGGAAAACAAACACCTGCATTGTGCATTTGCATCTTGATAGTTTGCATGTCTGATTTAGGAAAAGTGCATTAGAGTGTGCTGATTGCTCTTTGAGAAAAGATGGTGTCTTTCTTTTCCCTTAGTAGCTAGGATTTTCAAAGTTGAAAAGATATAAAGCTTGCTTATCATCTTTAGACTGCATTTAGGAATTGTATCATACATCTCGTGGTGAACCTTGAAAGGAAAACTTCTAAAAAGATCAACTTAAAATAAATTGAATGAACTTAACAACGCTTTGCAACATAATGCACAACATAGAGGTCTAGGCTAGAGACATGTTCCGGCGTCGTTAAGCCTGGTGACTGTCGATCTCGTGGATGGTGGGTGATTCCTCCTGAGGGACGATAACGCCAGTATGGATTGTGCTCCCACGTACCGTCGCGTATATATTGGGAGACCCCTATAGGCATAAAACCTTTATCCTTAGGAAGCCGTGTCGGCCGCCCTACTGATCGCAATGCACTGAATACAACATTCAGGAAGATCAACCGCCCATACCCTAAAAAGTATTTTGCGGTTTTGCGAAAAGTTTGGCACACCCTCTGCCTAGAACTCCAGAGCAGTTCCTTTTGGCCTTTTTCAGACTCTATAACGGAAAAAGTCCATCCGAGCATTTGTCACTTCGGGCTCGTTAAAACATCGAAGGAGACTAGAGTCATCTTTAGCTTTTTCTCGAGTCTTTAAAACTGAAAAAGAAAGTTGTGTCTAAGCGTCGTTAAAAAAATTATTTTAAACGGAACAATCACCCTTTAATTCCTACGTTGATCTTTAGGTTGAAAAATGGAGCACACCAAACAAGGAATTCCCCTTGGTGGAAATCCTAGTCCCTTCTCCTCTTGGGGAGATGTTGGTGCGCCCCATATGGCCACATTGTCGCTTCCAGGACTGAAAATTGGTCTGCCGGTCTGGCTCTTTTCAACCAATGTCGTTCAAACCACCACTATTCCTGAACAGTCGAGTCAATAGTTAGACCAGACCAGAGTTGCCAACCAGCCTTCTACTTCATCTAACTCTTCCTCTCCTCCTTCCTCTTCGCTTGACGGAACTAGTAAAACAAAAAACCAAGTTCCTAAGGAGAAGAAGGAAAAGAAGAAGAAAGAGAAGAAGAAGAAGGAGCCAAAAGCGACTGGGGGCAAACAAGTGTCGTCTGACAAAAATCCACACACGGCACTGACCAGGCCTAAATCGCCATGTGTCATATGCAAGGGAGACCACTTCCACAGAGATTGTCCCTGCATCCCTCGGATACTAAGGGACTGGTCTCCCCGTTTGCGCAATTCGGTAGTGTCGACCTCTGATAGCCATGTTGACAGCTCACCGTCGACTAGTGAAAGTGAAGTCCCAGGACAGAGAGGGAAAGCTAGATTTCCCTGCAAACTGTGTGAAGGTGACCACGCCATCCACCGTTGTCCCTTCTTAGACGAGGCTAAAAGAGTTCTGGAAGATCGCCCGATTTTACGAGCGCAACTTCCTCCTGGATATCAAAAACTCCTGCCAAGTCCTTCACTAGTTGAGAACCCGGCTGGCCCGCCCAGGTGGTCAGCCGAAGCACCTATCATTGAAGATGAACCGTCTGGATCCATGCCTGACGAAAGTCAAAAGGTTGAGGCGGCAGTTGACCCGGTTTTGCCTTCAGAGGCTCTATCTTCGAATGATACCATCACAGAGGAGAATAAAGACGACACCGTCCAAATTCTCTTCATCAACACAGACTCTGACGAACAAGGGGGAAATTTGCCCATTCCTTTATCGCAGGAAGGAACTTCGTCAGAGTCATACCCGGCTGTCTATTCGGTCCCACCACCAAGCAACCTAGTTGTCTCGTTCGACTGGAACCAACTAGGCAGACCCCGGTTGCCTGCAAGCATACCATTCAGAATTATCATTCAAATATACAGAATGGTAATGGCTGGCACTATCATTGATGAGGGGGCATCTGTGAGTATCCTTTCCTCTATTGCTTGGAAAGCGCTTGGTTTGCCAGCGCTTTTGCCTGAAATGAGAAATCTATCAGGCTTTGATAAAGGAACCAGTCGACCTTTAGGGATCCTCCCCAATGTGCCCATAACATTGAAAGGGAAGACCGTTCAAATGAACGTGATGGTCGTTCAAGGACCCTTGGATTATAACCTACTCCTTGGACGAGACTATATATATTGCATGGGGGCCCTCGTCTCCTCACTCTTTAGAGTAATGTGTTTTCCGCATGAAGGAAGAATGGTCAAGCTCGTGGACCAACTTTCATTTCCCAGATCACGCATCGCAAATAGTCATGTACCATCCCTAAATGGTCTATTCACGCGAGAAGTGTTTCAACCCACGGTCCGTCCTCCGGATGAGCGCGAGTAATCCGAGAGGATATGACTGGAACCCAGGGGGCATGCGTCCTGGTCTGCTTCGGCAGGGAAACTTTGGGTATAGAGTAGGTTTCCGCGGGAGAATATGACTAGTCTGTACCCCGTCCGTCTAGGAAGAGGGTTATTCTAGAATAAGATTCTTTTGTCAAAGTTATGTGAGTTGGCGGGCTACGTCGCTCACCTTTGTTTACTTCGGTAGACATTGCCGAGGAAGTGTTTTGTTTGAAAGATTAACGAGACAATCTTTGGGTAACCTGAAAGAGGTAAGCCTCTCTCGTTAAAACAAATGTTTTGGCGGAAGTGAAGTAGAGGTAACCTTGAAACTCTGTTTTATACCTGGGGGCATGCAAACCTTTTGGAGTGCAAGCAAGGGGCGGCTATTTATTTTTTAAATTTTTAGGACCTCTAACCCTTTAAACTCGTAGGATTAGTCGTTTCCGAACTTGCGTAACGAAAGGATCCGGGGCAAAGCTTCGTGAGATGAAGCTCCATAAAAAATAGAATCTCAATGAGACACTCTTATCATATGACTGGGTTATTCAAGCAGTTTTAGCACACAGTTCATGCTCGTTAAAAAATAAACGCAAGATCTGAGCAGTTTTAACGCGGACTTCATGCTCGTTAAAAAATAAACATAAGCAATGAGCAAGTGTTTCCACCAGCATTTAAGCTCATTTTAAAATAAAAAATGGACCTACCCGGTAAATAACCACTGTGAATGTAACCTTATCAGCCATTAAAGCCTTGGTCGTGTTTGCACCGTCACCTCCACTTTTCCATTGGCCGATCGTTCACCTCCATATGTTTGTTTACCCATTTTGAGGAACAGCTACGAAGAGTGATTTCACCTAGCCATCCTTGTGACACTTCCGTGATTGGAAAATTCCAACCTATACCTGGAATCAGCTGCTAACCCTGTTTATCACTCGTTCCTCAAAAGACGAGTCTTCTTTAAGCTCTTTTCAACTGACTCGTAAAATATGAAAAGATTGCCGAGTCCTTGGCCTTCCAGCTCGTTAAAGGGACAGGAAGAGCTATCCCTCCTCTAGATTTTAATCTTTTTGGACCTGAGGGATTATTGCACAAAAAGATTGAGCGCTTGTTTTATTCGGCTCGTTAAAACTATCGAAAACTCATCCCTTCTGTATTGTTTTATACTTTTTCGGACTTAAGGGATTAAATGACGAAAAAGGACTTTTGGAGTTAACTTTATGTACCTTTTCAGACTCTCTAAAAATGAAAAGGACCGAGTTATCCTTGTCGTTAGACTCGTTAAAATCATTAAATAGCGACAAACTTGTCTTTAGACGAGAACGAGTTTCACTATCGCTAGGCTCGTTAAAACATAGCGATGGGCTTGCCCGAAGGGCAGGTTATAGAACAAGCATATGTTATCCTCCTCAAGCTTGACAAAAATAAAGAGGTACTGGTCAGCAATGACTGGGGAAAAATTGGGAGAAACTAAAGAAAACTTTGATGGTAGCAAGTCGCTCTTGAACATGACACTTTTCCTCCGTACCACAATCGGGTTGGGTTGTTTCATTCACCGGTCACATCCATGGTCTCGCCATACCATCCATATTTTGGGTAATGCTACCGATCCATCGCATCAGTGTCGCCACATGTTCAAGAGAAGTCGTTCAGAAAAGTCAATCGTGTCCCATCCACTGCCATACATTATCCTTCATCCTTTCATGACCGCCACCCTGAATCATATGTCACAGATCGTTTTCACCTCCATTAAAATCATTAGCTCCGTTCCGTGCCACTGATGTGGGATTCATTAAGGCCCTCCTTTGACGGATCGCTTCTTGTCGACATCAGCTCATTATCCAAGAAGTTGATCTAGGAACACCCCTTCAGTACTTTGAAGCTTGCATGCCTCAATGGCAAGTTTCTCACTTCCGGCGACAGGTATACATCAATGACCTTCGACCGAAAGATTTTGCGTGGTGTTCGACGCCAAGTCCTTTATTCACACCACGTGAATTGTACTGCAGTACCTTGAGGGTCATTATCATTATCGGTGATTCCTCTCGCGCTTGTTAACGGTTTACCCCATTGACCGGTAATCAAGTGATGTCTTTCCATGTTCGACTTCAGAACATTTCTCACATGGATCGACTTGTACTTAGAGTGAAGATCGAACGAGTTTGAAGACCCCGGATCTAGTTTCATCCATCCGGGCTACGATATATATTCAGGAAAGATAAAGACATTGACATGTACATCATTGCAGCAGATGATCATCCTACTCAAAGGATGATAATTTCATCAAAATTATCAGTCTACCATCAGACGATTGTCTGTTCTATGTACAGAAAAATGAATTTATAAACCTGAGCATGGGAATGCCCGCCTCAGCTAGATCATGAAAGCAGTATGAAAAATAATGTATTGTATTGTATCTTATTACAGGTCTCCTCCCAGCATTGGATGAACTTCGGATCCCCCTGATAAAGCATTTCACCCCATAAACAGCCTCATACTTTAGGGGGCAACTGTTATAGACATTTTTGTGCCTTACAGAATTGAGCATGAAATGTCCATAATTTAAGGGATCCAAAGTCCCTAAACATGTTGTTCCTACCCCTAGAGGAACAAGGCTAACAAACCACAGCAATTCACAGAAGTTCTCCACCAGAAACTGCTCAAAAACAAGTCAATTCAGGATCATTTCAGTGGCTACACTAGCTGTTTGCGCTGAATGTCAAAGCCAACAATGGCTACCTGCGCTGAATGTCAAAGGGAACACTGGCTACCTGCGCTGAGCGAGAATGGACATGTGGCAAGTTCATTCCACAAGGTGTCAAAACCCAGGAAGCTTCCAAAATGACACTTGCCTCAGGGAATTCAACTGGTGATGAGTAAGAGGTTCCAAATCTCCAAGTGGAAGCAAGAACCTCCAAGTGGAATCAAGAACTGACAGAGGGAGAGGACACTAGTCAGATCTCAAGCTGACTCATCCTCTCTCCAAACATCTACATATGGATCTCTCCTCCATGAGATCTGGAGGCTGGAATTTTTGTTATTGCAAAGAATTGTTGTTGGTTTGAGATTGGAATCATTGGGTGCTTAATGCTTTGAAGGGGGTGAAGATAGGAATTCCATTTGCTGGGAAGGAGATGCTGGATTGGAGCCCTCTGGGTTGTATCTCTTCCTGAACCTTGTTATTCATCAATAAAGCTATCTTGGTTTCTCCTATATACTGATGTATTCTTGATGTATGATTGCATTAGTATATTTAGTTTGTTTCTAATCCTGAACTAGTTATGAATATGAATCCATGTCTTGTGTAGCGTTCTCTTCTTGTGATCTTGCAGAAACCTCTTGAAGTTGGGCGAGCGAGAAGGCAAGTAGCTGGGAACTCTCCAAGAGAAGAGAAGCCGGATCGAGGTACAAATGGAAGACACCGGTTAGTCCATCTATTTCTCTCTTCATTCTTAATTCATAAAGGAAGAATACTAGAATAGCTGTCTCTGTTTGTTGCTAAGGCACTGTCACACCTTAGGTGGATAGGATCGTCCTGCATAGGCATTTTTCCCCACAACATGCACCACGAATTCATGGATATTTCTATCCATCTACTCTTCTACCTCTTTCTTAGTTGGATTCCAGAGATACGACATCACACATCTCTCATGTAGATTCTGGTCCCGACAACGGAACCATTTTTTGGCTTTGTGGGGCCTAACCCAAGTTCAGCATTAGTTAGCCAAACCAATCCCTACACTACTGGCCCTTTCGGCATCAGCCCGCGGAGCACGGACTGAAGTCTCACCCGAAATAGTATGGGGGGATGATGGAACCAAGTATTCGCACCCTGCGATGGTCGTGATGTCGGTTTATACCCTCTGTTCCTACTTCCATGCAAGTCACTAAGCTTTAGGGTTCTGTCAGTCTAGCCCTTTATTCCGCCCTTCAGTACCTCCACAAAGGTGTATGATTGACCTTCACGCAGCCCTAACACATGGTCCAAGAACTTTCGCGCTACTATGACAATGTATTGTACAGGTTCCCAAGTTATCTTAAGTGTTTTACTTATCTTACTAAACAATCACAGTTAGCGCCGCGTAAACTGATATTCTTACTTGTGTTCAATTAACCAATATAATCACATATATTCGCGCATCACATAAACATTGTAAATTAAACCCAAAACGCAATATAACCAGAAGCAGTAACAAGAAATAAATACATAGAATTTCCATAATACTTCTCTTTATTGATATCTTCAGTTTAATACAAACTCTATCCACCCTGTGCACATAGTTGCAGGGGTCCACACACTTAGTTGCAGACTTCCACCCTAGGCCTCTGCACACTCAACTGCAGAGCCTCTACCTACACTAAGACCCAAAAAACTTAGACTTATCTACCAAGAATATTCACTTCATTCTTCACTAAAAACTACTTAGAGCTTACTTACTTAGCTCCTTTTTATACAATCCCATGGTCCGCGGACCATGGGTGGATCTTTACAGCCGACTTTATACTTTACAAAATAAGGGCAGACAACCCTTTATGACTCATGATACCTTCACGCTCCACGACCACAAAATGTGGAGACTTTACAACTTTATTACAAAATTTGTCCCAAAACATGAGCTTTTAGCCCCAGAATTGTCCTTGGGGAACCCATTCCCAACACAAGGCATCAAAATACACATCTTTCTAAAACAATCTAACACAACATAAAGATAATCATGATTTTTTTTAGTCATGGGCAGTCCTCCTACAAAGTCCATAGAAACACTTTTGCAAGCATAGGAAGGAACTAGAAGTGGAGTATACAATCCTCCCTTTCTGTTCCTAGGCTTACTTGTAACAAATAAGGAACATCCTCTTGCATATCGTGACACACTTTCATTCATTTGAAGCCAATAACTATACCTTTTCAATTGTGCCATTGTCTTGCCTACACCAAAATGGCCAACAATAAAAGAAGTGTGTGCTTCCCTTATGATGTTGACTCTTTCACCCTATGGAATGCATAGCTTGCCAAGATGATACAAAATTTTATCATGAACATGGTAGTCTAATTCTTCTACTTGCTTGCCTTGACACAAATTTGCATATACATCTTTAAAATCATCACCTAAAGAATATTGTTCAACATAGCTCTCATGCATGATAGAATTATGCTTAAGAATAATTGAAGTACTACAAATTGGTCTAGAAAGCATGTTAGCAACCTTATTATAGATACCTTTCTTATACCTTATCACTAAGTGGAATTGTTGTAAGAAACCAATCCATCTGAAATGCATCACTTGTTGTAGATTCGTTTGTGATTGCAAGAATTGCAATGGTTGATGATCAGTGCGAATGATAGTTCCTTTCCCATCAAGTAGTGTTTCCATTTTTTCACACTTTGCACCAATGCCTAAAATTCCTTTTCATATGTAGGATATTTAACTACTGCACCATTAAAAGTTTCATAATGATAACATATGGGCTTACCGTGTTGCATTAAGACCGCTCCCATGGCATAGTCACTTGCATTAGTTTGTATCTCAAATGGTTGTCTTAAATCAAGAAGTGCAAGTACTGGAGTTATACTAATTCTCTCCTTCAATGCATTGAAGGCTTTTTGTTGCTTGCCACCCCACTAAAAAACCTTCTTCACACTTGTCAATGCATGTAATGGAGCTTCAATTGAAGAGAAGTTAGAAATGAACTTTCTCCAATATTGGGTTGCTCCCAAAAAGCTACTAACCTCTGTTACATTATTGGGTTTAGTCCAATCTACAATGACTTTTACCTTTGAGGGATTTATCTTCAATTCACCCCCTCCAACAATATGTCCCAAATACACTAACAAGGTCTTTCCAAATTCACATTTAGACATCTTTAAAAATAATTTTTCTTTCTTCAAGACATCTAAGACTTGCCTAACATGCCTGACATGTTCTTCACGAGTTTTTCTGAAAATCAATATGTCATCTAAGTAGACAATCACAAAATCATCAAGAAAAGGCCTTAAAACATCATTTATAACTATCATGAATGTTGCAGGAGCATTACAAATCCCAAATGGCATAACCAACCATTCAAACAAACCTTTCTTTGTTTTGAAAGTTTTCTTCCATATGTTTCCTTCAGCAATCCTAATCTGATTATAGCCACTTCTCAAGTCTAACTTAGTGAAATACACAGCATATTTCAACTGATCAATTAAATCATCAATTCGAGGAAAATGGTAATGATTCTTTACTGTAATCTTGTTCAAGTCTCTGAAATACACACACATATGACGTGTACCATATTTCTTTGGCACTAAAACAATTGGTGACCTGCATGGCGATGTGCTTGGTATGATGATCCCTTTATCAAGCAACTCTTGGATTTGTCTCTTTATTTATGCATTATCCATAACTAACATCATGTACATGCCAATGTAAGGAAGAGGACAATCTTGTTGCAATTGGATCTCATGTTGGATTCCTCTTTTAGGAGGCAATCCTTTGGGTTCCTGAAACATCTCATCATAGGTGTTAACAACCTCAAACAAATCAGATTTTAATCTTGCATCACATCCTTGGAAGGCTTCATTTTCAACATTCTCTTTTGGTTTGATCATCAAGAGTACAAAATTCTTACTAACATTAAAAAGCCTCTTCATTTGTCCATCATTCACAAGTGATAAATTCAACTTCTTGATATGTGCTCTAACAATGTACTCAATCCGATCATTAAACAAGTGATATTTGTTCTCATGGCGATGAAAGATGGATCTCCTATCATATAGATATCGAATTCCCAAAATAATACCACAAATTTCAAGTGGAATAACATCAAGATCTGCCTCATCTATAAAGTTTGCAGTAATGGAAAATCTTAGTTTACATGTTTTTGTCGCATGCAATTTTGCATTGTCACATATCCAGCCTAAAGGATAAGGTTTAGGATGAGGAATCGTTTCCAAATTCAATTTATCGACAATGCCTTCTAAAATAAGGTTTGCTTGTGATCCACTATCAAACAAGGTATCTATGTTGGCATGTTTGGAAATGACTCTAATGTGTAAAAGCTCTATTCTTTATTTTTCATGTTGAGTTTCATTGAGGCTACTTGAAGAAATAGTACTTGCAATATAGTCCTTACCTTTAAATATCATGGTTGTGATCTTTGTTTCATCTCTAGAATCAGATCCTAAATCATGTTGTGTAGTTGTAGCAATCTTTTGTTTCCCTTTGTTGTTAAACTTTTTGGGTCTCATTTCAGGATGAAGTTTCCAACTGTGGTCTTCATCATGGCCTTATTTTGAACAATGTTTACATTTGAGTTTTTCTCCATCCTTTTTTACTGAATCATTCTTCTTCCCTTTTCCTTCAAATTTCCCCTTTCCTTTGTCTCCACTATTGAATGGATTTTTACTGTCCTCTTGGGGAACATTCTTCCCTCGTTGCTTCTAAGCGATTTTCTTGTACACAAACTTCATCTAGTTTTGTAGGGTTAAACATGAGAATTGTGTGTCTCAAATAACTATGCAATCCTCCAATGTATTTGAGTAAAGTGTCTTGAGAGAATAAATCTATACCCAAAATCAAATATATTTTCCTAAATTCTTGAGTATATCTTTGCACATTTTGACCCATAGCTTGTCTAAAGTTTTTCCAATCCATTATAGCCTTTTTCATGTATGCTAATGGATAAAATTGTCTTCTTATTGCAACAACAAAATGATTCCAAGAGGATAAAACCTTACCACTTTTCTTCATGTCCTTTTGAGTTTTGGCCTCCCACCAAATACATGTTGCACTTTACAACTATTATAGCTCCAAATCTCACTCTTATGGTTTGTGATGCTGCATTTATGGCCTAGGGCAACCCCTCCTTCCAGACCTGGTCCAAACATTTAAAAAACAGTGTTTTATTCCCTGTACGCGACTTTGCCCTGTGTTAAACGCGTGTACACGCGGGTCTGTCATACCCAACCCGCGTGTATCTATTAAAACACTTAAAAAAATATAATTTCCTCTTTTTCGGGCGGTGATCGCGGGTTTACCTGCTGGATCACCTGTTAGTGCCCGTGGCCCAACTGTTCCCAACCAACTCCTAACTAAAAAACTACTTTGGAGAGGGTATAAAAAGACATCAAAGGGAAGGCCAAGGGGAGAGAGAAAGGAGAGCAAGATTATTATGCTGAGATTTTTCCCTTAGACCAGGTCTGAAGTCCTTGGTGCATCCTGCACTTCCCCCATTTTGCATAGGAAACCCTTGTTTCCATGTGTATTGGTGATCATTCATCCTTGACATCATCATTGAGTAAGACTTGGAAGGAGCTCTTGTTGAAGGCTGGAGGCTGGAACGAATCCGGGAGGAAGCTTGCTTGGAGCCTGCTGAAGGTGTTCAGGTGATATCTTTCTGATATATGTACTTTATTTGCCTTTATATATAAAGAAACACGTCTTTGTTCCCGAATAATCTTTCTTTATGCTTATGAGATTCTTGTGTTGAATTCTTATGAAAGTAGTTACTTAAAGATTATTTATAACTAACTTTATAGCATAAAGATGATTTATACATAAACTTCTATACATGTACTGTTGAGTTCTTTGATTTGTTTGTTTTGCAGGTCAGAAAAAGAAGAAGGGAACTCCAAGAAGGGTTTGCACCCTAACGGTCTTCTCGGACGTAGGACCTTAGGTATGTACCCTAAAACATTAGAATTTGCTTAAAAGTAAAAAAGATGGCTGTGTGTGTGTGTTTCTTTGTATAAGCAATTTTCAGTCTGGTAGAGTCTCAGCCCAAAGGACTCTAGGGGTACTTTCCCTTCAACCAGAATTGGCGACTCCACTGGGGACAACATTCTTGTTGTTCCTAGTTTGGGTAGTCCTCAAGCCAATCTAGGCTCAGTGCCTCTGTTTGTTGGTTCTGACTGTTTGATATTTTCTTGAACTCCAAGCTGTTCCAGTTTTTCAGTTTGTGTTTTTTATTTTTCTTGAAACACTTCATATACGCACTTTTTCTGGATTACAGAAGCGTATATACGCAAGTTGCACTAAGTAAACCCGCGTATACGCAGGTTTCCTTAGTTACAGTCGCGTGTACACGCATTCTGCAAATAATTGCAGGCGCGTATATCACATAATTTTCAAGATTTATAATTTTTCTTTTGGCTGAATGTCTGTCTGGTGGTTTGGGTCAGTTTAAAGCAGTCAATTCCCAGTGACAGTTCTCTGTTTAACAGGGGGCATCTTGTTTCGAACTCTCTCTAGGAGTGCTAGTCTTGTTTTTCGTTGATTGCAAGCGTCATTGATTTTTGACACACAAGGTTTCTGTTTAAGAATCTTGATTGCTCTGTTTCGGCAGAGTGGGAAGATTGTCTTAAAATCTTTGTGTCCATTTTGTTTTCATGACATTTGTGTTTGCTTAACGAAATCATTTTTATGACCATTTGCTCCTTCGTTTCGGGAAAGTTGTTTGTTACCTTTTCCTTGAAACTTGTCTTTTGATTTCTTGGACTTTCATTGCTGCTTTTGATTGTCAAAAGCGACTTCGAACACATTTTATTTTTGTTGAGTTCTCATCATTTCATTGGTGTCAATTCACAAAAGTGTTTGGTTTTTTGTTTATCAATCAATGGTGTCAGTATTTTTGAGAGTTTTTCCTTTGAAAAAGACTTTTTGGTTTGATTGAAAGAAAATCTTTTGAAAGTTTTTGAGTTTCGCTTTCTTAAACTTGCTTCTCATCTGATTTCCTTTTTTGCGAAGTGAAAGTGCTTTGTTTTTTATCTTAAAACTTGTTTTTATTGTTTGGACGAAATGATTAGTAACAAATCATCTTCTATCTAAGCATTTCAGTGGCAAGACAAAATTTGGTAAAGCAGCAACTTTCCTTCTTTGTTTTTAGAGTAGTCTTTGAATTGTGCATCCACATTTAGTTCTTGCATTAGGGAAAGATTTGCATCTCTTTTTAGGCATATTTAGTTTTGTTAGTTTTTGTGAGTGAGGAGTCTGAAAAGAAAAAGGAAAATTTTTTTTTGTTTATATTACAAGTGCCTTCTGAACCTCATAGAAATTGCTATTCATCGAAAACAAAAGTGCATGTGCATGTAGCTAGGTTTTATTAATTTCTTTTGCGTCCATAAAACACCACAAGTTTCACCTCCATTACCTTTGACTTAAAGAACAGCCTAATAAAATCAAGCGCTTAATTAAAATCCACTAGAACTTTTTGTTTTAGTTATTACACCAACAAGTTTAGGATTTTAGGGCCTTGGATTAGGCGAGTGGAGAGTTAACTCTCCAAGGCCACACAAAACGTCAAACATAAGAGTCTGATTAAAGAGAGTAAATCCAATAGCGTTAGGGAGACCAGGAAGACTCCGGATCTGGGAGTTAAGCACGAGGGTCTGTGAAGACAGGGAAGAGAGATACCCCCTCTCCTACTTGTCCGAACTTACCTCACGACTGTTCCGCCTGGCTTCTGCGACGAGTTGGTACCCATAGTTGCCTTTCCTAGGGATCTGCATAGGTGGCTGCGGAGGGGAATCCCGTGGCACCTGAGGTCGACGTTGTATCACTCTCGACAGTACTTCCGGAGGGCACCCTTGCGAAGCTTGGGGGCTTGCACCGGCGCAGACTGTTGTTAGGAGGTCAGCGTAACTTCCTCTGATACCTTCGCTGATAGGACTGGGCCCTCATCATCCCAGACTATCCTCGGAAGGCCCTTTGATTCACTTTCTCGTATTTTGGTGTCCGGTCTCAATCACCCGGAGCGGAAATACTTGAAAGTTGTTTGACTGGCTGTATCTTTAGGAACTTTTTAGTGTGTGCTCTGTGCTCCTAGTTGGCCTAGCTTTTAATTTTTTGAGTCTTTAGATAAGATCATAACAAAAAATTCAAAGTGGCTGACCGGTCTCCTAGACGGTCTCGAAGACTTCGTGGTCTCTCGCCACCTAGTTTAGAGCCTTCTCCTAGAAGGCGCAGAGGGAATACTACCGGTGGGGTCCGTCCCACGCCGGCTGACGCATCGGGGATTGATCCTCCTCTCGGGGATATTAGCGGCCAAGCAAGGCCTGGTACTTTTGAACAAGAGAGGGACGCTCCAGTCTTTTCTCAAGTTCGCTTTCAAGCGGAGGATAACGTAGAGGTAGAAGAACTTTCAGAATCATTAGTGATTCCAAATTCTCCACTACCATCTAGTTACCCAGACGTATTGCAATACGTTGGGCCTCCATTATATAGACCAGCGAGTCCAGGTTACGCTACGCGCTTACCATTTATGATCACTACTGGAAGCATGGCTTCCACAAGTGCTGCGACTATGCAAACCCCAACATCGGTGCAAGGGGGAGGAACCATTTCCATCCCCTCCGCTTCCTTGTTCGGATCGTTTGCTAGCACATCTTTGGTTGGGTCTACCTCCATTCCGTCCACGAGTGGAAATGCCCAAACCAATGCTTTTAGTACTGGTTCCTTCCTTTTTGGCACCCAATCACAGGGTATTCCGTCAGTTCCGTTCAATGCCGCTACGTCCATGATGGGCGGATCGGCTTCATTTCAGGGTTTTCCTTTTGGAAGTGGTCATATTCCACATTCCAACCCAACGGTAGGATCCATGCCTTTTTCTTCAATAGGACAAAGCAGCAATCCTTTCCAAGGTTGGAATAACCCTGGGGCTAGTAACGCAGGAACTGCGAATCCATTCATCGGTCAACAAGGAAGTAGGCCGTATTCCACAGTTAGCATGTTTCAAAGTATTCCTCCCCTCGCTTCGGCTTGGAACCCATATCAGGGGTTATCGACTCCTTACAATTCTATAGGAGGAAACTTTGCAAGCTATGGAGCTTATACGGCAGGAGTTGGTCAAACTCCGAATTTTGCTGGACCACAAGGCTTGCCCTTTGGTTTAGCTGGTTCTACTGGTCACTTGGGGCAGCCTGGTGCCTCTCAAATCCCAGGACAATCTTTTCAGAACTTGGGGAGTTCTGCCCAGTCTGGGTGGAATCCCCTAGGTCCTCCTAGGCTTCCATTTCTGGCAACGTTAAACTTGCCAGATCTCACTAAGCTAACGAATGACCCTATCAGATACAATCCAGCCTGGCCTCCGGTCCCAACCAAACTCCCTTCGGACATCCCAAAATTCGAAGGGAAGAGTGGTGAAGATCCGGGCGATCATGTAACCACATTCCATTTGTGGTGCTCATCTAACTCCCTCATCGAAGATTCGGTTAGGTTGAGACTTTTTCAGCGCACCTTGACTGGTAATGCGGCTAAATGGTACATAGAGTTGCCAGGGGGCAGCTTTACATCGTTCGCAGACTTAGCTAATATCTTCTTGAATCACTTTCAGTTGCCTGTCCGCTATGATGCCGGAACTGAACTTCTGGCTACCTTTCGTCAGGATAAGGCAACCCACATTTCTGATCACATACAGGAATGGAGACGGAGAAAAAGGCTCATTAAAGCCGAAATCCCTCCGGAGTACCGTCTAGAGTGGTTTTTGAAGTCTTTGCAACCTGAGATCTCCAAGGATGTCTCCATGTCTGGGGTCTATTCTGAGGAGCAAGCCATTTTCAGGGCCCAGCAGTTAGAACTGATCTACTCTCAGTCTGGGATCCTCCAAAAGTACTTGCCAGATGCTCCTGGATCTAAGGTTGATTTAGCTAAGCCAAAGCCAGGTCCGCATGCGGATGGTATCGTGGGGTCTGTAGACTCAACTACAGTGAACTTGCTAAATCAATTGCAGCAGTTGTCATTACAAACTGCTCCTAACAACCAAGTCACAATGTCTAGTCCTCCTGCTTCCCAAAATTCTTCCATTAACGCCGTCCAATCCAATAACCCCAAAGGAAATCAAAATTCCGATGGGAAAAAGAAAGGACGTGGTAAAAAGAAGAACTCGGATGGGAAGCCCGATGCAAATAAATCCGGCAACAACGCTGGTGGTGGTGGAAATGAGTCGAGAAAGAAAGTCAAGTTTCCTTGCAAGTTATGCAGTGGAGACCATCTAACTCATCTTTGCCCTAAAATCGAAGACGCTCAGCGCTTGTTAGCACAGCAAGGGACTTCTAGTTCGCAAGCTGTGTTGACTAACCCGTTTCCCCAAGGGCAGCAACTTCTTGCTGGCGCGAATTCGAATCCTGGGACCTCCTCAGGGGGCAACCAGGAAGGGGATAAGTCATCAAATGTTTTCATGATGGGTGCTCACGCTAATGTGGCCACACGGTCACGCGATTATGGTGAAGGTGAAAATTCTAAGGGTAAATCAGTTCCCGAAACTAACAACCCACTTCATATTGAGCGACCTTCTGTTGAGACTATACCTCGGGTGCCGAAAGGTTCAGCTAAACGCGCGACTATCAACCCTAATATTAGGGCAGCCCAGAATTACTCCATTGTCGAGGATCTGGCTCAGAGTCCATGTGCTATGTCCGCGTTAGAGGTTCTCCAGACATGTCCTACTCAACGAAGTGCCTTGCTATTGGCAATGGGGGCAGTAGATCCAAGTAATTCCTTAGCTCTCTCTTTTGATATGAGTAATGTCAAAAAGAGACTTCCTCATCACATGGCTTTCCAGATAAAGTCTACCTACCAGAAAACGAATATTTTCCGGACGGTTGTAGATGAGGGAGCTTCCACGTGTGTCATGTCTATGTCATGTTGGAAGGCCATTGGATCACCGACGGTTGTTCCTTCACCCACCCTATTGACAGCATTTGATGGTCACTCTCATAGACCGTACGGGATTATCCCGGCTTTTCCTATATGTGTTGGAGGAAAGGTCGTTAATATTGAAGTAGAAGTCATAGACGCTAACCTAGATTATAATCTCCTATTAGGAAGGAATTGGGTATACGAGATGGAAGCCGTTGTTTCGACTCTATTTCGTGTCATTTGCTTTCCTTATGAGGGGAAAATCGTTAAGGTTGACCAATTGGACTATTGTCCAGCTGATCCTCAAGCAAACTCTGACTCTACCATTCCTTTAGTGGGTAACCCCCGTCCGCCTATTGAGAGTCTAGGAGTCGGGATGTATTCTTCATTGATGGGTACGTTTAACCTTCCCCCTCCTACAGCTGGTATAGATACAATTTCATCCTCCAGGGATCCTTTACGGAGAGAGTTTGTCCAAACTCTTTATTCTTCGAATCCTGGAACCTTAGCTTCATCTGTGACCACATCAGGTGACGACAAGGTGGGTGAAATAGAATCTCTTATGTCTGCAGCAGAACCTAGATGTGAATCTATCGATAACTCTGTAGATAACCATTCTACTATTTCCTCGGGGAAAGAAATAGATGGTGATGTGGCTCATTTTCGGACCCCTGATTCCACCTCTGCATCGGATTGCTCGGATATTGTTTTTCCATCGGATGAAGCGATATTCGAAGCAATGACGGCCGTAGATCGACCTTTGGAAGATTTACATCGTCGGTTATACTTTCATTCCCCTGTGCATGAAGTAGAATCTCGGTCCTCCAGTTCGACTAGTGATGTTTGTACGGTCCCTTTGGCTCCGACACATTTATTTGCCGAAGAGAGTATATTGATTGGTTCGATCGTCGTACCTATAAACATCCCTAGGTGTCAGTTGGCGGAGCCCCCTGACGGGCTCTACCTCAGGAAGTATTTTGCTTAGTTTTACCAGGCAATGGCTTCTTTGTATTTTATGTATATTTGTACGTATCTTATCGAGCGTTTTTCTGATATCAGCACTTTTGGTCTGCTTTGGCAGGTGTTGATGGATGATTTGGTTTATTTTGGATTCGCCGATGGTGCTAGTCGGCACACTCGGAATCTTGCTTCCGCAGCTTGGGTACTTTATTACCCAACTGGTCAGTTGATGACATCGAGAGGCGTGTGTATCGGTCCTGCTTCAAACAATATGGCCGAGTATACAGCTGTTATCAATTTATTATCCGAGGCAATCTCTTACGGGATCGACTCGTTGGTAGTGTATCTTGATTCTCAATTGATAGTGTCTCAGTTAAATAACATTTATCGGGTTAGAGATCCATCATTATATCGCCAATATTTAAGGGTGAGGTTGTTGCAAAGATCATTTATTTACATTAATTATTTGCACATTCCAAGATCTCAAAATTGGTTAGCTGATTCTATCGCTAATCAAGCATTAGACTGGCATATCAATCATTCATCATCATAAAATCATGCATCAAAAAGTCAAACTGTATATATATATATATCACAAAGCGTCTCGAGTGTACATATGTGTGTCCAAAAATATACAAAATTGGGACTCAAGTGCCCATAATCATGTCAGGCATATCTAATGCCTCGGCTCTGGATGAGCAGCTAAATAATTAACTATAGCATTGGCCACGCGCCGAAAAACGCGAACCCAGTCACGTGGCATCCCAACCACATGACGCTGCATATCTGGAGGAAGGTCCTCTATCTCGGCCATCGGTACTTGATAGCTCAATCTCGCCAAGTGTCGCTGCACGTTGGCGAGGGTCCTTTCCGCATCCGCAGCCGCCTCTTCGGCTCCTCGGCCACGCCGTCCGTGCCGTGGGAATCCATCTGGTCACACAGGCCCAATGTCTGAAACATGATCATCATATCAGTCATTTGAATCTCATCAAAAAATATATTTTTCAAAGTTCATCATTATGCTTGAAAAATCCTAAAAATCATAAAATCATAAAAATCAAAAAATCTTACCGATCTCGCCCCATGCTGCATCTGGTGGCAGCACTAGGTCAGGATCTCCTCGGAAATCCAGTCCAGCATAGGGGTAGTCGTCTATGGCGATGATCTGTTGCTCCCACCAAGCAAAAAAGTCGTCGTCGAATGCATTCCTGGGCACTTCCCCACCCCCCAGACGTTTCATCAAGTCAGCCCACCGGCCCATACGTGGATCACGTGGACTACTGATGGGAACTGCTACCCTGGGACGGAGTGCAGGAACCTTCTCGAAGAAAAATGTGCATAAAATGGTCCCATACCCAAAGTTCTTGGTCTGTCCCTTCCTGATAGAAGCAAGCTGCTCCTTCATGTTGGCAAGTAGGGGAGTACACCAGTCAAACACCGTAGTGAGACAGTCCACTGCTACGCTCATGTTTACTCGTGATGCCTGATGTAGCGAAGATGACCCGTTCACTCGAGCTATGGTGAACAGGATTATCCGCAGTGACAAACTCGCCACGTGTGGGATCGAGATCTGACTCCCGACCTTCCGATGACCTGGGCAGTAAAGTTGTACATAGTCGTCTACGCTGAGACTATTCCGGGTCCTGCCCCGGGAGTGGACTACCTCTCCCCTTCGGGAAAGGCCCGTGATGAAATATATATCTTCCACTTCTATCCTGAGTGGCATTTGATCAATCATAAAAGCTTCTTCCTCGACATCCCAGTAATCAATAAGTCTCTCGAGCAGACGCACATTTGCTTTCATATTCGGCAACTTAAAGAATTTTAACAATCCGCATCCCCGTAAGGCATCTAATGCCTCATCATTCTCCATAACTTCATTATCTACAGCTGAGTGCTCTCTTTCACGCCATGTGAGAGTCATCCTGGAAGAAAAAATCAAATTCATCCATTAGTTTTTTATATAAAAATTTTTCGCTGCGCACACGCGGTTTACCCTATACACAGTCGCGTGTAGGGCCGTCGTATACGCGATTTATATACATCCAACCCGCGTGTACGCCGCAGAGCAATTTTTTGCAAAAATCTAACGGTGAAACATTAATTAAACTTCCTAAAAACTATCACAATTGATTGCAAGACAAGTTTAGTGCTTACCTGGAAGTTTTCGGCAAGTTTGAACGGTTGAATAAGTCACGGGGAAAGTTTGCTCCTTTTGCTCCACAATTTGCTCTCCAAGTCAAACGGTGAAAATGGTAAGTCCAAAATTTCTTTTTATAAGTTTTGAAAATGCAAAATTTTTTCAAAATTTTATTTTGTTTGGTTTCATGTCACTTTTAACTTGGGAGCTTGGAATGTCGAGATTGAGTTGTTTTTCAGGACATTTTGGACATTTTTCGACGATTCGAGGCGGTTCCATGACTGCTGACCCGTCATGGCAGGTATCGTGTTCTCACTGGCATATAGGTTAGGGACACCATTTTTCCGTTGCATTATGCATACTAGCCTCCATTTGACCGATACATCTGCCGTAGGGTCGACCCCATCATGTTATGGTTCGCAAGCCATTTTCACTCGCCGATTCTTTAAATCATGACATGATGGTAGAGCCATCCTTTTACATGGGCATCCTAGTTAGCACCTCACTGACATTTGTTGCCCATGCTGCTTCGTTTTGAGTAGGCTCGGGAGTCCTCTGTAGTCCCGCCATGACTTATGCGTTGAAGACTCATTCTTCCTTGCTTCTTCGCTTCGTTCTGGCCTTATACCCTAGAGGCTCCTATGTGTGTTGAGTTGTACTTCTGCATTGCATGTTGACCATTTGCACCTTTTGGCCTATAACCGGCTTCACTTGGACTCGTGTTTAAGCCCACTTTTGACCATGACGTCTGCAAAAAATCAACCTTGCATACCCTTGACCTCTGCAGCTTGACATACCCAGATCCGTGGAAGGGACATACCTCTGAGTGTCACTGACCAGTTTTTCACCTCCCTGCATTGAGCATAGGAACGTTCCTTTCCCAGGAACTAGAGCATCTGTTTCACCGACACTCGTTCTTTCCACTGTACCATAGCATTCTTTTATTCTTTTTCCGGCTTATCAGAAAAAGACAAAAAAATTAAATATTCCAAAAAGAGCGGGAACAGGGACATTATTTCCATTTATTGTCGGCAGCTAGAGTCAGTCGTGTCGCCCTTGAACAAAGCACTCAAAACAAAGTCTCCTCCGCATGGGTGGGATTTAGTTTGACTTAGGTAAGCCATAACCTTGTTATCGAGTCAGTTCTCCCCCGATTGGTTATCTCTTCCAATCATATGGAGGGTTCGTTCGTGCCTCCTGCATGACGAACTTATACAGATTCATTATATGCTGCCACATAGTCACATTGAGTCGTGCTTTTGTTCAAGGGAAGTTAGCCTGAGTCGGCCTTTCTGCGGTGTCTCTTGACTCATTTTTCAGTCGGCCATCCCTGGTTGTCAGTGTCATGTCTATCATCACATCAGTTATATTGGTCCTTCACTCGTGCCGGTTTGAGAAGGTCCCCATTGACTTCTTGCTGGCGGGTCTTGTCCTTATCGACGACGACACATTGCTCTGAGGGCAGACCTAGAGACCGCACCCTGGCCCTATTTTCATTATTGATAGGTCACCTTGTGCTCAGCATCGATCAGTATCATGGGTCTTTGACTGAGTGGTTTCCCTTGTGTTCGACATCAGCATACATTATCACACATTGGGATTCGTGCAGTACCTTGGTTTCCATTTGACCCTATTGGTGGATACCTCGCCTCTGTGTCAGCTTTCATTATTGGTTGGTTCAGAGGGTTTCTGCCGTGCGCTAGCCACATCTTGTGTACGCCGGAAACGTACTTTCGGTTGGGTTACTACATCTTTTTCGTCCGATTCCTTCCACATTATTGGCCTACGGGTTACACTCGCGCTAGATTGATGGAGGATGCCTTAATGCCTTCCTTCTAGCGGATCTTTCCCTATCGACTCCGACTCATTGCTCTGGGGCAAAGATCTAGAGTCCATTTGGCAGTACCTTGGGGTTTGCAGTCATTAGTGGCAGATTCCTCGCTATCGACAGTGGGAAACCATCATTGTCTCCTGATTGATAGATTCTTACAGGTGTTCGACTTCAGCTCATCTATTCACACTTGTTAGATTGTACTGGGTACCTTGACGCTCATTATCATTATCGGTGGGTAGTCTCGCGTTTGTTAACGGTATACATCAATGACCGGTAATCAAACGATTTCTCACATGGTCGACTTCAGATCATTTATTCCCATGGTGTAGAAATGTACCACGGCGGTCGGTGAAGACCTCAGGTTGTATCAGCATTCATTGGTTCACTTGACAGTTGCTCCTGTTACTGCTAGTTGATACCATTCCACCTTATATGTTGCAGTCAGTCATGGCGACATTCTATATGCTGGCACCTGAGTTTGCAGTGTAGTACCATCCTATTCCATCATGTTCAGTTGGTACCTTATGGGATCAGTCTTTGATTTCAGTGATCCGTTGCATCTTTCAGCATCATTGACAGTTTTATATGTGATATTCAGACATGTACTTACTCATTATGATCAGATGATCCATTATGTATTTTTACAGTCATTTATACTTGTATACTTAGTGGATCCGCTTGTACTTGATATGCGGACATGCTTTACTTTTCCTGAGCATGGGTATGCCCGCCTCAGACAGTGTTTCTTTCTGATCTCCTTTCGGTGGCTTGGCAGGCTGAATTCTGGTGAAGTCCTCCTCGGTTTTTCGGCAGAGTTCCTTTCCTTGTACTTACTTAATGTATTTCGGCCATCATGTTCCCCTTCTGACCTCATACATTAGGGGGCATCTGTTATAGCTCCAAATCTCACTCTTATGGTTTGTGATGCTGCACTTATGGCCTAGGGCAACCCCTCCTTCCAGACCTGGTCCAAACATTTAAAAAACAGTGTTTTATTCCCTGTACGCGACTTTGCCCTGTGTTAAACGCGTGTACACGCGGGTCTGTCATACCCAACCCGCGTGTATCTATTAAAACACTTAAAAAAATATAATTTCCTCTTTTTCGGGCGGTGATCGCGGGTTTACCTGCTGGATCACCTGTTAGTGCCCGTGGCCCAACTGTTCCCAACCAACTCCTAACTAAAAAACTACTTTGGAGAGGGTATAAAAAGACATCAAAGGGAAGGCCAAGGGGAGAGAGAAAGGAGAGCAAGATTATTATGCTGAGATTTTTCCCTTAGACCAGGTCTGAAGTCCTTGGTGCATCCTGCACTTCCCCCATTTTGCATAGGAAACCCTTGTTTCCATGTGTATTGGTGATCATTCATCCTTGACATCATCATTGAGTAAGACTTGGAAGGAGCTCTTGTTGAAGGCTGGAGGCTGGAACGAATCCGGGAGGAAGCTTGCTTGGAGCCTGCTGAAGGTGTTCAGGTGATATCTTTCCGATATATGTACTTTATTTGCCTTTATATATAAAGAAACACGTCTTTGTTCCCGAATAATCTTTCTTTATGCTTATGAGATTCTTGTGTTGAATTCTTATGAAAGTAGTTACTTAAAGATTATTTATAACTAACTTTATAGCATAAAGATGATTTATACATAAACTTCTATACATGTACTGTTGAGTTCTTTGATTTGTTTGTTTTGCAGGTCAGAAAAAGAAGAAGGGAACTCCAAGAAGGGTTTGCACCCTAACGGTCTTCTCGGACGTAGGACCTTAGGTATGTACCCTAAAACATTAGAATTTGCTTAAAAGTAAAAAAGATGGCTGTGTGTGTGTGTTTCTTTGTATAAGCAATTTTCAGTCTGGTAGAGTCTCAGCCCAAAGGACTCTAGGGGTACTTTCCCTTCAACCAACAACCTAAGAGAAGCAAGCAGAATTTTGGTCTCATCATCCTTAATTCTTTGTATCCTGCAATACACTTCAATCTAAAGAACCCAATTTCTCAACATTTACCTCTCCGTTGTACATAGGAAATTCAAACTTTATGTCAAGATTTAACAAGGGAGTTTTACCATGTCCCTTTGGAGAATTTGTATGTGTTTGTGAAAGGGTAGAAGAAGTAGAAGATGAGGATGAAGATGAGGATGAGGATGGAGGCGATGGTGGTGGCTTGTCACCCTTTCCTCCATTCCATTTTGGAGGCTTGTCTCCTTTTCCTCCATCTCCTTTTGGAGGTTTTGAGCTCTCTCCTTGCAACCTTGAATTCCTCTCCTCATAAATAAATTTTACCATTTAAGACATTTCAAAGAAAGCTTTTCTGAAATTTCTTTCATCTTCAGACATCCCTTGAGGGCCTTCTTCATGTGCCATGACTAGTGCAGATTGAGGTATGTGTGTTTTCCTTGAAACAATGTGAGGCCTTCACTCCACAAGTTCTCCTTCCCCTCTTTTAAGCTTCAACATTGTAAGCATTAGAAAACACTTTCAAACAAAATCAAACCTTCAAAATAACCTTGAGCTCTGATACCAAACTAATCTGTAATGCAAACTTGAAGGTGATGGAAAAATTGCAAGTAAAATTTTATGTATTTTGGGTAATGGATCACTTTACAAAACACATAAAATAATGATTTTAAAACTTAGTTAACAACATAAAAAGACACAATATACCATATCAGAAACACATAACAGCAAAAATTATAAAGGAGTTTACCCCTCTCCTAGGCTACATCTCTTGGTCGAGCTTTCAATGTTGGACCTCTTTCATTAAGTGCTCAAATTTGAGTTTTCATGGTTTTACAGTGCTCAAAATGTCAATATTATGTCTCCAATGGCTTCAAAACAATCAAAAACCCCCATCTAGGCTCTTATTGGGCTCAATTTGGCCAAAAACTGAAGAAGCTATGCTCTCTCCAAGTTTTCCCTGCTAACTAATCTACAAACTACATTGGACTGCTAACCATCATATGAATTCCACCTTTTTAGGGTGTGTCAAGCGATAATTTCACTCGGCCTCAGCGAGATTCGCACTGAATTGGGTGCAAAATGTCGCTTACTTTAATTTCCCAATAAGGCCTGTGGCAGAAAACCTGGGCCAAATGGGGCCATGCACCTAGGGTTGGGGCTAACCGCCTGCCCCTATCGGAATATCCCCCAAATATTTGGAAATTGGTTCTATGGCCACCATAAAACTAGGGTTTTTCATGTTTTTCCACGCCTGAACATTGAACTCCGCTGAGCTCTCCACTATGGTCATATGGTAGTGTTGAAATCGTGGGTTGGTCCCTATTTCTACGCGCCTAACTGTCGAGCCCTCCTCTATGACTGCGTTGTGGTTACATGGTGATAAGGTGACCATGGGTTGGTCCCTAAAGATCTACCCTGCTATGATTGTTGGTGTTGGTGGCATATGGTCTGGTGGTTGATTCATATGGTTCTTAGAACCTTGGGCTGGGGTTAAGCCCGAGCCCTCAGCTCCCCTGCCGTAGGTCTCATGGGCGTGGGGTGATCGAGGACTAGAGCTTAGCCCTAATCTCGTCCCCCAATATCAAAACACATTAAGTTTAAATAAAACTCTGCCACCATATATATTAAGAAACACCATGCGCCCTAGCAGTAACACACGACATTGATGCTCTAGAGGTCTTCTGTTTGATTCAGATCAGTTTTTGTTCGGCCATAACCAAATTTTATTGAACCCCATTGTGCCATGTGGCATCCCACCATTGATTCAACTAAAAAATTCATTCACCAATAAAATATACCCAAAAATAAACTAATCAAAATAGGACACTTGGTAGCCAGCTATTGGCCCAAGTTATACAGTCACCTTGCCTAGTCATTATATGGACTTCCCAGTTAGTAGTCCTACATCCAACCTACAAATTTTTTACCTATTTGGGAAAATGATCAGAACGCAATATCAGGAGCATACAATATCTATTTTGAGCAATTCAATTTGCGTAGGATTCAAGTCATCGATATCTATGCTCTGGTACCAGTTTTGAGCACTTTTGAACACTTTGAATTTTAAGCACTATACTGATCCCTTGGATCATAAAGTAAGGAACATTATATTTGGAAGATAAGGAATATCTAGAAGTTAATCACTCAGTTCAATTTAAAGATTTCTTTAATTTCTAGAATGTTGGGTTTATTGACATGTTATTTTGGGGTTAAACAAAAGACATAATTAATAGGGAGTAGTTTGTTATGAAACCAGCTCAAGAAAAGATAGAAAAGATAGATCAACGCCTTAGAATTCAGCCTCTTCGAGGGGGCAACCTCCTTTACATTACATAAATGAACAATTCTTCGATGATACAAATGACAAAACCTCCTTTCTATATATAGGAGTCTAAGGAGTCACAATATAATCCAGCCGACCTAACAATAATAATATAAAGCCACAAAAATAACAATAGAGGGATTCTATGGGGCACAAAAATAACAATATGGGGGTAATAGGGGCACAACAATATAAATAAGGGGTATAACTACAATAGTAATGGGGTAATCACTAGTATTATAGGGACCCAACATGCCCCTCTCCTTCAAAAAAGTGTTGTCCTCAACGCTTGAGTAGTTCTGGATACTTCTGCATAAAATTCTCATCCTCCCATGTGGAATCTTCAGCGGATAAGTTCTTCCACTTGATAAGATACTCTGAAATTGATCGATTTCGTAGCTGTCGAGTTCTTGTTTCTGTGACTGCTTCCGGTTCCAATATAATTTTTCCTTCCTCGTCAAGTTCTGGCAATATTGTTTGAATTGGGAGCTTGTCGCCTATAACCTTCTTTAAACATGAAACATGGAAAACTGGGTGCAATCGAGAAGCTGCAGGAAGCTCCAATTTGTATGCCATAGTACCAATCTTTTGCAACACCTTGTACGGACCATAATACTTTGGTGATAATTTATTATCCTTCTTAGCTTGCTTTAGGGACATTTGCTTATATGGTTGTAGCCGTAGGAATACCCAATCACCTACATCAAAACTTCTTTCACTGCGATGTTGATCTGCCTGTTGTTTCATTCTATTTTGTGCCAACACGAGGTTATCCTTTAAGAGTTGGAGGACTTGTTGTTGATGTTCGATGTGATGTTCCACTGCCTGAACCTTAGAATTTTCTCTTAAATATGATGTGATGGATGGTGGTTGATACCCATAAAGTGCCATAAATGGGGTCATTTTTGTTGCTGTATGGAAGGAAGTGTTATACCACCATTCAGCCAGAGGCAACCATTTGACCCATTGTGTCTGTTTATCAGATACAAAGCAACGAAGATATCCTTCCAAACATTTGTTTACTATCTCAGTTTGCCCATCAGATTGAGGATGATAAGATGAGCTATGAGCTAACTGAGTACCAAGACAAGAAAATAATTCTGTCCAAAAATTTCCAGTGAAAATGGGATCTCTGTCACTTACAATAATCTTTGGGTTTCCATGTAGCTTTTGAACTGTTTCCATAAATGCAGTAGAAACTGTACTGGCTTTAAATGGATGTGATAATGCACAAAAGTGTGCATACTTGGTAAGTCTGTCAACTACCACCATGATGACACTCTTTCCCTCAGACTTGGGTAAACCTGTGATAAAATCCATTGAAACCTCCTCCCAACGTTGGCTTGGAATGGATAAAGGTTGTAATAGACCCGGTGTCTTAATTGTTTCAACTTTATTTTGTTGGCAAACCAAACATTCCGCCACAAACTTTTGAATATCTGATTTAAGGCCATCCCAAAAAAATTCCTTCTTAACCCTGTGGTAAGTTTTTAAAAATCCTGAGTGCCCTCCTAAGGGAGAAGTGTGCAATTCCATAAGAATCTTTTGTTTTAGCTGGGAATTCTTACAGAGGTATAAGCGATCTTTGTACCATAACGAATCATTTTGCCAGCTAAATGTATCAGAAGTACTGGAATCTTGTTGTAGCTTTCGAATAAGTGCCCACACTTCTTCGTCATTCTTCCATTCCTCCCTTGCTTCGTTTATCCAATCTGGTTGGATAATAGAAATGGCACACAACAATGCTTCCACATCCTCATCCTTTCTTGAGAGTGCATCTGCCACCACATTTTGCTTCCCTTTTTTGTAGATGATTTCAAAGTCATAACCCAACATCTTTGTGACCCACTTTTGTTGCTCTTCAGAGGATAATCTTTGTTCTAAAAAGTATTTAAGGCTATCATGATCCGTTTTTACCTTGAAGTGTCTTCCCATTAGGTAGGGTCGCCATTTCTTAAGTGCATGGAGTATTGCCAACATTTCCTTCTCATAAATAGCTTTGCTTAAAAACTTTCCCTTGATTGGACGACTTTCAAAAGCAATGGGTCTTTCATCTTGCATTAGAACAACACCAATTCCATTTCCTGAAGCATCACATTCCACAATAAAGGTTTTTGTGAAGTCCGGTGTAGCTAAGACCGGTGCTTGGCACATTGCCTCTTTAAGATGTTCAAAGGCCTTTGTTGCTTCCGGAGTCCATGAAAATGAATCTTTCTTCAATAATGTTGTTAGAGGTGCTGCTATTCTCCCATAATTCTTAACAAACTTGCGATAATACCCTGTCAACCCAAGAAATCCTCGCAGATGCTTTATGGATGTGGGGATTTTCCATTCCTTAATGGCTTTAATTTTGCTAGGGTCTACCTTAACTCCTTCATGAGATACAATATGACCCAAATATTCCACCTCCTGGACTCCAAAGAAACATTTGGATCTTTTTGCATATAATTGTTTCTCCTCCAATAGTTGTAGCACCCTGTCAACATGTTCAACATGATCCTTCCAAGACTTGCTGTAGATTAGTATATCATCAAAAAATACTAACACAAATTTTCTAAGGAATGGTTTGAAAATTGAATTCATCAAACCTTGAAATGTTGAAGGTGCATTGGTAAGGCCAAAAGGCATGACCAAAAATTCATAATGACCCTCATGAGTTCTAAATGCCGTTTTTGGAATGTCTTCAATCTTCATTCTGATTTGATGATATCCCGAACGAAGATCCAACTTGGTGAAGTAAATTGATCCATGCAATTCATCCAGTAATTCATCAATGACAGGAATGGGGAACTTATCTTTAATAGTGAGCTTGTTGAGCTCCCTATAATCGGACACATGCGCCATGATCCATCCTTCTTGTGCACCAATACTACTGGAGCTGAGAAAGAACTTTGACTCGGTTGAATTATACCAGCCTCTAGCATTTCTGCAACCATACGTTCAATTTCACTTTTTTGGACATAGGGATATCTGTACGGCCTGATGTTTGGAGGAACACTTCCTGGAATCAGATGAATAGCATGATCATGATCACGCATAGGTGGGAGACCTTTGGGAGTCTCAAATACCTTGGAATGATTGTCCAGGACTTTTTGGAGATCTGGAGAAATAGATGATTCCAATGTGGAAACATCTAGCGAACATAATTGTGCAATTACACCTCTTTGCTCCTTTTTTAGAAGCTTTGTCATGCCATTAGAGCTGATTATCTTTCCTGGTTTCCCTGCAATACCCCTTAATTCAACTTCCTTTCCTTCCGTAGAAAATTTGATGAAAAGTTCTTGAAAATTAAAAGCTATTGTACCCAAGGATTGTAGCCATTGGACTCCTAGTACAACATCAACACCTCCCATTGGAATGGAAAGCATTGGGCTAGTCAATACATATTCTCCCATGGATAGCTTGATATTATGGCACTTTCCAGAGCAATTTATTGTTCCTCCATTTGCAATCATCACTTGACACTCTGGTGCTGGATATAGGAAGCAATTCAATTCTTTTGCTACCCTACAATGAATAAAATTGTGGGTGCTTCCTGAATCAATCAACACTATTACCTTTTTCTTCTTGATTTGTCCTTCTATCTTGATGGTTTGAGGAGTGGTAATTCCCGCCAATGCATTACAAGATATGGTCGGATTTATTTGTTCTTCATCTAGGCTTTGTTCCTGGAGTATATCCTCTTCTTTTGACCTTTCTTGCTCCTTTTCTTCTTCCTCTTCACAATCTATGTAGAATAATTTCTTCTCAGCACACTTATGACCTTTTGTGTATTTGCTATCACAATTGTAACAAAGCCCTTTTGCTCTTTTTTCTTCCAATTGTTGTGGTGTCAACCTTGTAGGTTGTGGAAGACTAGGGGCAACAACACTTCCGTCTTTATAGTTGTGAATGGTATGCTTCCTAGTTGCCATAATTTTGCTTTCCATTTTTCTTGCTAACCTGAATGCCTTCTCTAATGAATCAGGTTCCCAAAGGCGAACATCATGTTGGATATTATCCTTTAAAGACCCTATGAACACATCAATCCTATGCTCCTCTGGAATATCTTTTACCCTTATGTTCAATTTTTGGAACTCCTCAATGTGCTCCATTATTGAACCCTTTTGTTTGAGACTTATCAATTGGCTAAAAAAAGTGTTGCTTTTTGTATCCTCATAATGTGCTATCAATTCTTCCGTAAAAATTGCCCAAGTGATAAATTGTTTACGAGAACAAAGCCATTGATACCATACAAACTGATTTGGTTCCAAATATAAAGTTGCCATACGTACCTTTTGTGTGTTTTGCACATTATTGAGATCGAAGAATTGCTCCATCTGTAATATCCATGTGGCGGGATCCTTGCCATCAAACTTCCTCATATCGATTTTTGGAATATGGTGATTCTTCGATCCAACATTAGCATCTATGGAATCATGATTAACATTTCTTTTGTTCTCATCATGAGTTTCCTTTACTACCTTTTCACCATTAGTAAGTATTTCTTGTAGAAAATTTGTCAAATCTGTCTTCAAATCTACCATGCTTGTCTTCAAATTTGTGTTCAAATCTATCTTCAAATTGTCCATCTTAGCTTCCATGCCATTCATCTTAGCTTCCACGCCATTTATCTTAGCTTCTGTTAACTTTTGTGAGCGTGACATTTGTTGCACTTGTTCTTGTAATTTTGATATATCATGTAGCATTTCTTCCTCTTCTTCATGAGTCATGCTAGAGCTTTCAGGTTCCTTACTAGGTGTTTGCATTTTCTTTCCTCGGGGCATCAGTTACCGATAATAATGCTCTACTATGCCCTTTGAATTCCTTCAAAATAAATTTTCAAACCAAGCTTAAGAAAAAATTTTAAAAAATCTACACACCTTTTTTCGCTTTGTATGAGCTTGATATTTCCTCTGATGTATATCTGTACTTTCCAATCATCTAGTTCTGAATTTGTGACTTGTAGTAGCTCTTTGTGTCCTCTTTCCAATGCCACCAGTCTGATCCAAATTGGATTCTCCAAGAAAGAGTTATGTACAATCTCCCAAGATGACCTGATTATAGACCTTTCCAGAAGAGCGAACTTGTATGAAGTTCCACGTGTACAATTTTTGATCTTTGGTTCTGAAAAAGATATACAAGAAACTACAGTCCGTCCTCTTTCTGTACCTTCTTACGAAATTTCAAAATGATTCCCAGAGAGAAAGTTATGACGATTTTCCCCAGGTCACCTGTTTTGAATGTAATTCAGGAGTCTGCAAAAAGACCAACTTCCTCAGATCATATCTCCACAAATATCGCACGAAAAGCTCTGAAATTCGGAGGTTCAACATGATTTCTTCTCAAATGGGTTTTTTTTTGTGACTTCTGAAACGTCACAGAAAAAAAGTTATAGCGAAAATGCCACGATGACCTGTTTGGAGCAGCGAAACCCTAGAATCCAAAGCTCTGATACCAAATGTTATGAAACCAGCTCAAGAAAAGATAGATCAACGCCTTAGAATTCAGCCTCTTCGAGGGGGAAACCTCCTTTACATTACATAAATGAACAATTCTTCGATGATACAAATGAAAAAACCTCCTTTCTATATATAGGAGTCTAAGGAGTCACAATATAATCCAGCCGACCTAACAATAATAATATAAAGCCACAAAAATAACAATAGAGGGATTCTATGGGGCACAGAAATAACAATATGGGGGTAATAGGGGCACAACAATATAAATAAGGGGTATAACTACAATAGTAATGGGGTAATCACTAGTATTATAGGGACCCAACATAGTTAATTTTGGAAACCACATGCTTCAATAATTTTTAAATACTACAACACCACTCCTAATGGAAGGATCCATCATGGCCCAAGGAGAAGGTATAGAATTGAAGCATAGGCCTTATCATTCACCAATGGATAATATTATAAAAACATTTACCTAATGTTGAATAACAAATATCCAACACGAGGAAAAAAAGAATACATTGGGTTGTAGAATAGTGGATGGATTCCACAGGTATTTTGACATGCAAACCATAACAAGATATCACATTTTGTTTATCCTATTATCTATGTGGTCATGTATCATTCAGTCATCTTCATTGTTAGTTCATCCATCACAGAATATCTGATAGGTTCAATAAAGATAAGTCTTCCCTATAATTCATATTTAATGGTTGTTGGTTCTAGTTTTGAGCTTCTTGTAAAGGAAACATGTATTTAAAATTTTCTCATAATGTGCAGGCACAGACTAGTCTATGTGGAAGCATGTGGTTGCAATTCTGGAAGACAAATACAGGCTCATCATCTTTGACAACATGAGTGTAGGGATGACCAATAAATACTTCTTGATTTTAAGTGATATTCTACTCTTTATGGCTAAGCGTATAATCTTCTAACCATTCTTGAAGAGCTTCATCTACTTTTTCACGGGGCATTCAGCCTCTAGACTAGTTGGAACCTTCGCTTCCATTAAAAGACTAGATCTATTTTCCAAGATAATAAAAATTTCATCATCTCCCATATATCTAAATGATATATAATTTTTGATCTATAAAAAGTGGATATATGGCTTGTCCATTCATTAACATGAATACTCTAAAGAATCAATTTTTTTATCTTTGTATTTTGATATAGATTTAGATATGGTTGGCCACTTGTTTTGTAATTTGAATTCATTTCCTCTTCAAAAATTCCCATACCAAGAGATGGCATAGCCTCTTATTTTTCTAATTGTTTTTCCTCGAGTGATAACTTTGTCAATTCACAACATTACCAAACAAGAGGAAACTCAACAAATGAAAGGAAATTGACTTGTAAGAGTAATTTGACCATGTAAGTGAATAGAGTCACTTAGGTAGTGAATAAAACACCTAGGGGATGTAAATTTTCCTAGGCAATGAATAAAATGCACATGGGAGTGTAAATTCACCCATTCATTGGATAAAGCATCCAAAGGTATGTAAATTCACCTATGTAGTGGATAAAATGCTTAGGAGGATGTAAATTCATTTAGGTGATGGATAAAATGCTTGAGGGTATGTAAATTCACTTCAATTAATGTAGAATTGAATGTATAGCTTTGTGGAAGAGAAAAAAACAACCAACAAGAAATAAAATGTTATGGATGGCCTATGGGAAAAGGAGAAACTCCTAGCAAGAAATGGAATACTATGAATGACTTGTGAACAAAGGAAAAACATCCATCAATACCAATTCAACTCAAGGATTGAGATGAACTAGTGTTTTGTTAAACCAATGAACAAATCAGGGTGCCTACACTATGTTTACAGGACTAATATTGTTGTAGCTTTCATGAAAACATCAATATGCCATAGTGGTCAAGTACACAATACAGTAATGAACACATACTAGATCCTTGAAATTCAAACTACTACCTACATATTTCCACATTAATGGTCAATTAATTAAGCTCAAGAGATAAATACAAAGGGGTGAGCTATACACAAATGTGTATTGTCAGTCATGGAGAATTAAAAAAAAATGTAGATGACCATAGCTTAAACCTTTTCTCATCATGGACATGCTCCTCAGCTCCTTTATTCACTGATGTTCAAGTAGGTGGCCCTCTTTGAGATTTCATTTTTCTACTATCTTCCCCAAGTTCTCCTTGCCTCTTCCTTGTTGAGGTCCTCACTATTGTTGTGATGGTTTAATCATTGTTTAGTTTGACTGAACTAAAAGCATTTAATTGTCAACCATAGTAAGTCTGTTTATTTCAAAGGTATCTGCACCATTTGTGCCGATACACAATGGCTAGGGAAATAAATGAAAGAAAATGTCGTTGAACACAATTGCAGAACTTAAAGCACTCATGCAGAAATTAAAAAAGACATTCTAAATGAATAAAATTCACTCATCACACTTCATGCTTTTCTCAAAGAATAGGCGCACCACACATCATTAATAAAATTGTATCGGTTGATTAAATATTATATTTCTAATCAATCCCATGTAACATCATATAATGAATCTGAAAACAAAAGTGCATCAGTACTACAATTCATACAACAACATTAATGAATCCACACTTAAAATAAAGATAAACCAAACAATTAATCTACTACTATTGCAATCCCTGCTAAAGAGGAGGGCCCTTCCTCCCTAGCAGGGTGCAAGGATGAAATGGAAACTAGTTAAAAACTCAACATGAGGTCTATATGAACGTCACCAAAAGTGCTTTCTGTTCAAAATGACTGGAAATTACAAGGTCAAAATTCCAATATTATTCTTGTGTTATCATTCCCTTTTCATGGAACCAAACCTTTTTATAAAGTTTACAAACCCCAAAAATTAAGGAACAAATCAGTCAGGAGAATCTCACGATTTTCATGTTGATCAATATTAAGAGAAAAATAAAAAGTGTTACAAACGGTTTCCCAATAAAATACCAATTCAAGTTACACCATCTCCACAATCATAACCATTGAGATCCTTTGACCATCCGTAGATAATTCATTATTATTTGCCTTTGAAGAAAGCAACCATGGTCTTTGGCAGTTGCGATGTAACAGCAACTCGAGGTGTAACAGCAAAACTTCAAACTGTAACAAAAAATCCTCAAAGTGTAACAAAAAATAATAGCAACAGTTGCTCATCCTTAGTCCTTAGTTGTAGGCAACACCTGAAATAAAAATAATCATAAAACGTCTTCCACAATTACCTTGGTTAGCCATCTCAAAAAGACATCACTTCATTTGATATTTAACAAAAGATGGAAAAATAATATGTTGAGAAAAGATTTCTCTTATAACCAAGGAAAATGGTAATTGGGACATAAATTCCATAGGTTTATAGAGAGATAATAATAAAAAATGCGAAAATAGGTGTCTAAGATATGCTTAAAAACTGCACCCAACATCTCCCCCCAACTGAAGAAACTGCGTGTCCTCATGCAAAATCCTCAGGTACTGTTGTTGTATCATTGCTGAAAATCTGTCAAGTTATAAGCACCAGTAGTATCGTTGTCAACTAGTCTGTAGCCCTGAGTAGCCATCATCTGATGTGGCCATGATTCCTCTTCATAATCACATAATCAGTAATGGGGCTGTTATTCTTCGATTGGAAGTAAATCAATGGATACTTAAATCTAAGCCCTATCTAGAAGGCTCCCATTGAATTCATAATTCAGGCATATTTTGGAACCCATGTAACAACAACCATAAAATTAGGAAACCCAAAAGGGTCACACTCCTGCAAACTTGCACTACCAACCTATGTACATTTAAGGCATCCAATCAATGCTCAGCTCTTCAGTTGTGCAAAGAGGTTGAGGAAAAATCTGACAATCCTCCTCATGTAGATGGCTGATTGTTCCTTCATATTAGGGGTACTCATAAACCTCCTAAATTCATGCCTCAATTCAATAGCCATGCATGGTTTTGTTCCTATCCACAACGTTTCCTTCTCTTCATTGGTGTCAGATGACTTCATGGATAGATGCCATTCTACTTGATTTCTCATGAAAGAGATGAAGGCGCACAACTGCAAGTCCCCCATGTAGGAGAAAATGTGTACAATCATATGCAAGCTAGCGTATTCACAAACCATATTATGTATAAAAATATCACAAAGTAATCTTTGCTCATAAAAATCACATACACAAAAAACATCTAAAAAAGTCTGGGTAGAATTACCCAGATAAGGTCTATTCTCACAGACAATTTTTAACTGAAACAAATAAAATATTTCCCAAATAAATATTAGATAGGATGGGGAAGTCCTTCTACACCCCAACAGATTTAGGGTGAGTCCATATAGCTTATTTTTATCATCCGTTAAGTTTTTAACTTCCTATTGTAACTGTTGCACTCGTTCCTCCTTTTCCTTCTCAGTTTTCTTCATTTCCCATCTTATCCACTCTTCTGTCAATTTCCTCTTAGCCCATTGTTATTTGAGATTATTTACAAGTTTTTGATGCTCCTCCAACGAGATCACCCCCTTTTGCAAAGAGAGTGACAACTGCTTCCATTTCTATAATTTTGATGTCAACAAAAAAATTTTGAACACCATCCTACTTCAATATTTCATGTTCTCTCACATGCAACATCAATAGGGGGTGTAATATCATCTCAAGATTAGATTCTTTATGCTTTGGTTATTGGTTCTTGTGTAACAGCAGCTTCATCAATAGGTTCTTGTGGATCAATTCTTACTTCATCTTCCTAAGGGACCTCTGCCTCAACTAATGGTTCTTGTGTAAAAGCAGTATCGTTGGTAGGTTCTTGTGTTCTAGCTTCTAGGTCAATCACCGTGGGATGCTCCGTTTTAGTTTTTGGTTCTTGTGTAACAATAGCGTCGTCAACGGGTTATTGTGTAACATCTTCCCAGGGTTCAGTTTGGGTTTCTATCGAGATGGTACTTGCAGCAAAAACTTTATACTTGGTTGTTGTTAAATTCTTAGCACATGTTGTACATACAGAACCTCGGTGTAGTTTATGTTCTCATATTATCAACAGCCTCTGCCAAAGTATCCATACTTGGGACCCTTGTTTCTACTTTACTATCCTCTAATTGTTGCCTTAATTATTTATTTTATTTTTCTAATTTTTCAATTTTACGCAGTAGGGTTTGGGTCTCGTCCTTACCTGGTAAAGGAACCTCTTCAGGATGGGCATGTTCTTCTTCTTTTTTCTCCCCTGCGTCCTTATGCTTGCTTGACCTCTTTCTATATGGAAGCGGGGGCTCTAGCTGGGTGATGACTCTAACCCTCCTTTTTGGTGTCCTACCACCTATTGGCTTTTCCAGTGATCTTTTCTTGATTCTGATTCCGGATGATTTCCCTTGTTCTTCAGTCACCTTAGTTTCCCATTGTAGTGGCTACAATATCCTCCAAATGTTTACCTTAGCTTCATTTTGGAGCCTCCCTACCAACCATCCTTAGCAGCATGTCTTGCACTTCCCAGGTACTTATGCTTTCAGTTGAATTTATTTGGCTTATCTACTTGTGTTGGCTAACTTGTTTGTCTTTCACCTGCAAGATTACTTCTCATGAATTGGTCTTCAACTGGCTCTTTTTCTGACTTGGATAATTGCGCAAAACTTGATGGCAACCAGCCTTGCTCTCCAAAATTGCGCAAAGCATCAAAAAAGACAACTACTCTCCGAAATTTCACAGAGCATGCAAGTTGTCTTCCCCTTGAAAGTTGCATAGAGCAGGCCATCACTGGGCTTTCTCTTAGAATTTGTGCAGTTCTAGCTGGCAGCCTTAGCTTTAGTCCAGAAATTGTGAAGAGCTTGAGGGGAAGCCAAAGCCACTCAGCCCAGAAACTGCACAGAAGACATCCTGAGGCTTGTTGTCTGTTGCCTGTGCTCACAAGTTGATTGGTTCCCTCCAGGAAAAAGCAATCTTTCTTTGCATGCATGGGTAGCTTTTTCCCAAAAAATAAAAAAGCATCCCTCGATTTTAGGGGTCTATTTTTAGAAATTGGAGGTTACATGTGAAAGTTGTTTTAGAAACTTCCCGCCAGGTGTCGCTTTTCCTATATTTGTGGCATGCGCGTCATAAGCCTCGATCTTGTCAAAACTATTTATTCGACACTTAAAAACTCATTCTTCACTTCGATGTTGGAGCTCTAGCATTCCAAACACATCTAGGAACCTTCGACACACTTATTGCAGCTTTTTTCAGGGAATCCCACTTTTCATGTCTTTTGCTGCTTTTCTATCACTTTTTGTATTTTGATTTGTGTGAGTGTTGTTTGCTTGGTTTTATTGGACGCTTGTTGTCCTTTTAATGCATGTTAGCTTGTAGAAGAATTGTTTCAATTTTTCCATTGCATCTCCTTGTTGTCACATGCATGACATTATTTCTACACTAATGGTCGTCGTTGCGGCGACTTGCTTCACACACTTCATCGGTTTCCCATTTTACTGAATCATGCAATCATTGGTTGCATGCATGTTCATTCACTCATGTCTGCACCCATTTTCGCACACGCATTTTGTCCTTACTATTCTCAGTCACTTGTCAACGCGTCTAATCTACCTTGACCTGGACCTTGCCTTGCCCGACTTGCACTGCGCATTTTCGGGATGGAATTCCTTGCCTTTCTCCCAGGAATTTTGCATATCTTGCCTCACACCGGCCTCCTAAAGTGTGCTCTATGCAATTTTGAGAGGCAGTGCCTCAGTTGGCCCCTGAAATTGCACAATGCAATTTTCCTGGGTTGCAGTCATGCTGACTGAAACTGCGCATTGTACAGTTCTAGTCCTTAGCAGGCCAAGCTGGACTATGCTCTGCATAGTTTCAGCAATTGGTCAGCTCACTGGCAGTTTGGACTGTGTTCTACACAGTTCTGGCAATCAGTCACCCAACCTCCCAGAGAAAATTGTGCAAATTTCCAAGTCAGTCACCCAGGTGTGTTGCATGTCAGTCCTCAAGTTGCTTTTGGTTTTCAACTGATAGTTTTCTTTCCATGAGTGTTGCTCTATCTCCAGGTATCACAAGTGTTTATCAGTCTCTCAGTGGCACAGGTACAATGGCTTCCAAGATATAAGGGTCAAAGGACACCATTGAGATTGCAACTAGAGATATGGTCGAGCAAGTGTCTATGAGCTTGCTAATCTACAAAGACATAAATTTGTTCGTAGACAAGGAGATCATGATCAAATGGAAAGACATCAATGATATCTTTTCAAGCACCTTCGAGGAGAATCTAGAGGACCGTAGAGTCTATGTCAACATGCAATATCCTGGCTTGTACCGGATTGCATGCAGGTATCCCGTGTATCCATGCATAGACATGATCCACTGGATTGTCTCGCATACTAAATCAGATACAATGGTTTTGAGCAATGTTAGTGGAACAGAACTTGCTACCTTAAGGGAAAATAACTTTTAGGAGATGTATCACTTGCCACAGTTAGTGATCACAATGGATGTACCCTTCACCAGCCCCAGCAGCAGCGAAAACCCAAGAGTCATATTGAAGAGCTGGGTGAGAGAACCATCTAAGTTCAGGACAACACCCAACCAAGTAGACAAGACAAATATATTATGGAAGGCTTATCAATTTTTGGTCAATTTCGCATGCCGCTTATACGGCCAAGAGAGTACAGATACCTTCCCACAGAGTAGGGTGATTGTGTTGGATCAACTAACGAATGAAGGAATATGTTTCAACTGATCCGACATGTTCGAACTCTAGTTGAAGGGACAAGTAACAGATGCTCAGCATCCGCCTAAGGGTCAGCAAGCAAAGCTCTTCATGTCTGCCTACATTCTTGATGTGATTTGTTCCCGTTAGCAATTCACTGGCTTAGGTTGGGCATGGACACCTTCAGAAACCTTTGTGCACACCTATTGCAGGTTGTTCTCCGAGTGCAACTTCTGTGGAGTTATGCTACAACTATCATACCACTTCGTCACCATGGTGTACAGGATGATCTTTGAGCAGTATCTGCCTTGCATTTCACAGGCAGTGATGGAGGCATTGGTTAACATAGAAAATTGGTATGCCTCACCCACTGGCACCTTCATCCAAATGTACAACACGGAGAAGGCTCTGCATGTGATACCGAATTTTTCCATGGAAAAGATGGTCATGCAAGAGGTTGCATACCACATCTCGATAGGGTTTTTAGCAAGACTTCGTAGGAAGAAGAAGGCACCTTAACCCACTCTTCCTTTGTGGATCGGGTTGTATGAGATCCAAAATCTCAAGTAGGTTGAGGCCGAGACAGAGGAATTCAAGACATTCGCCTTTGGCACCAGAAGTTTTAATCCATATGACCCGCATCTCTTAGTATAAGACCATTGTACAAGAGTGTACCCTCCTTAGATCGACGGGGCGTGTCATTGGCCTTAGGAAGACCCACGGAGATACCACTACAACTTCTCAAGGCTCAATGAACTGGTTAGGGTGGCTATAGAATGGTTAGCAGCGCATAAGGCAGTAGCATCTCAGAGAGAAGCAATATCAACAGCAGCTGAGGGCAGCAGACCTGTGCATGACAAAGGCAAGAGGAAGGTTACCGGCAGCACAGAGGCGGAGAAAAGATGCAAGTTCAAGGCAGATCCACTTGTGTTAAGAGAAGATTTAGATATTGAGGCAAAGAAGCAATAGACCAACAGAAGGATTGTGCAAAGAGAGAGGGAGAAGCAAAAGATGGAGGAAGCAAAAAAGGAGTTGTAGAAATTGAAGAACCAACTAAGGGAAGAACAAGAGTTGTGCAAAAGAGAGAAGGAAGCACAGCAGGAACAAGAACAGCAGGAGGTGTAGCATGCACACATTTATGAAACTGTGCTAATACAATTTATTGACTCATAATAGCTAGTAGATAGCAAACAGGGTGAGAAGTCACAGGAACAAGACTTTGCTCAGGAGATTGAATAGATGTTGGAACAGATGGACACAGATGTGGTTCAACCAGAGCAAGATCAAGATACGGAGCAAGATCAAGATACGGAACTCATGCCCAAAGACCAAGAGATCACTCCAATGGCTTCACTAGATCCAGGATTAGATCAAGTCCCAAGCGATCAAGGAGACACTGAAATCCTTGAGGACAATTTGAAAGTAGATGTGCACAACATATCCTTCGATAAGTCAAAACACAGAGTTGTGTAGTCGCGCAAAGTGCCCACTATGGATGCCCATGTATCTCTTGTGAATTTTCACAAACGAGTGATCGTGTCCAATGTACGGAAACATTTAGCTGCATTGGTAGATGCTACAAAGGCATATGTCGAAGCCACCAGCTCAAGTGTGAGATTCTTGATAGTTGAGAACGAGTGCATGGCTAAGGAGCTACAAGTGGCCAAGTAGGGGGAAGAATAAGCTATAGCATCCACCAAAGAAGAATTGAAGAAATCAATACTTGATGAAGAATCGTCTCTCAATACAGTCATGTGGAAGTTGTACTTCAGGTTCGTCACCTTGCATAAGTTAGTTGTCCATCTTAATGGTTAGCAACAGCGTTGTGCCAGGAGAGAATGCATCTCGACATACATACACATTGTTGTCGATCACATGTAGATATGGACAATGAGGTACAAGGTAGTTCCATTGTACTTGCCAAATATGATGAAGCCAAAGTCAGTGGAGTTGAAGGCACATATCTGAAGTCAGATCTGGAACTATGAGGAACTCCCATAGCTCATCACCAGCTTATAGGCTTCACATGCACGAGTGTTCAGGAGCATGGATGTCATTGTGTGCATGCATGTGATCCCATCCATTGGCACACTCACTGAGGCGAAAGAAAAGAACCAATTCTGATTAGAGCTGGACATGTACTTCGAGTAGTTGATGCGCATAGCCACCAAGACAAATTTGTAGAGGAGCGTAGACACTATGCACCAATATGTCATTGGTTCGGTTGCACTCAAGACCATGATGAGCATGCTATCTGACGATTTGGATAGAGGTACCAAACCAGTGTACTCGGATGCAACATAGGAAAGAGTTCATTTTCAGAAGGATGTCACCACAGAGTACACGGACACCATAATAGACTACCAAGCTTGGCATCAATTTTCCACCATCTATCATCAAGAGGATGTCAATGAGTTAGTATTCCCACAATTATCTGAGTCTTAGTGATGTCTTGCATGGATTACTCAAGCCTATTTTTGTCTCACATGAGTACATGTGTAGATTGTATTGTAAACATGTTGTAAAGTGAAAGACCAAGTGTCAATAGTAGAACGTAAACAATCATGTGTAAGTTGAAGAGTCATGAGGGTAGTTGAAGAGTCACAAAGGGGAATGTCAAGGGTCACCCCACACTTTGCTATATATAGAACCTCATAACTCATTGTATAGGCTTTTGGAGAGCTATGCTTCTGATAGGTTTAACTTAGAGAAAGCTTGGAGTGTATTGTAACAAGCCTTGGCTTCTCCATAGTGCAGAGCGAGTACACTCTTTATAGGAGAAGGGAGTAGTGATTGTAACGTTCTGCTATTGGGGCTAGTGGTTGTCATGGTTGTATGTATGATTAGATCTTTCACTCTTTTAATATAACAGAGTGAGCATGTTTCATGCATATATTATTATTGTAGTTCGGTTATCCTGGTTACTCTAATGATGTATGTAGTTGGAATTTATGCATGTATGTATGGACTATTCCATATGTGCTTGTATGAATCTTATAGAACCGTGTTGTTTGTATAACTCATCACTGTGGATTGTCAGATATCCCTCTCTCCATCTTGTGATGTCTTTCAGTTCGTGTGTTCCCTTTCAAGTTGCGTGCTATCACCGGCTTCTAAGGGATGCACTCTTCCCCCCTTCCGTGTGTTAGATATTTTCATGCACCTTCCTTGACTTGCTACAAGGTCACACCCTTTCTTCCAACAAGTACATCTTACTTACCTCTACTTGCAACTGCAGTCAAGGCAATACCGTACTACTCAATACTGGGACTCCTACTCCAAACAGTTTGAGGTCTAGTTGGTACTTCTTACCGGGGAGATCCCATGACATGTTGACAGGTCCAGCACCATCAACACTTCCTTTGGAGTGTCAATGAGGGTTTTAGCTTGCTTCTAACGTGAAGTCCTCATCTTTCCACTCATAATATATTCCCATCTCTAGCCTTGGAATTCCAAGGTGTCCATTATGATTAATTTTATAAGATCATGATTGGTGACACAAGTTTTCGGATGCGAAGCAACCTTCACAGCAGCAGACATATGCTTCAGGTTCTCCAATAGGAAATATGGAAGGTTAACCAATTTCCTGTGTTGGAGATGGTTTAACAATGGGAAATGATAATTAAACATTATTTTCACTCGTCCTTCACAAGTAATGTATTTGATAATGTATAAGGAAACATCTCCCCATGGATGAGGAAGTGAAAATTGGTCAATTCCCCTGTCGTTCTTCTCCAATTGTTCCTCCCCTTGTAGAAATTCCACCTTGAGGGAAGGATCATTGATTTTCTGGTTAAACCATCTTTTTCCTTCAGATTGAAATGTTGATACTCTGGAAATTACTTCTTCAGTGACTTCTAACTTCAACCCCCTGACCTCCGCTTGATTCCCTGTTCGAATTCTTGGAAAACTACAGGGCAACAGTTTCTTCCAACACTTTGAGTCGTTCAAAGAATTTGAACCATCCTACCTCTTTAAAAATCTGGCATGCCTCCAGGAAATTCTCCAATGCTTCTATGGAATTGGGCTCATGCCTGACCGCTACTCCTCCCATATCTACTTCAGACAATACCCTTTGTGCTCTGTCTACTTTCTCTTCTGAGAATTCTGTGAAATGAAGATGTAGTGCTTCATTAGGATAGATATCGGGGAAATAAAATAAGTGATGTTGGATTAGGGGATCGTACGATATGCGTTATGGTCTCATTATTAATCTGGGGTCGTGGAAATTTGTCTTAAATGTAATTTAAACCTATAGCACGCTTGACATAAAAAGATGATAATGATTGCAGGATTTTCCAATGATTACAAGGTTTGTCACTTTAAGTCTGATTTAAATTACAGATTACAAAATGATTCACCCTCCCCCAAGTTTTAATGTGACAGTCATCCTTGGCTGTTAGATGGAACATCATATTAATTTCCATAATCGTTAAATAAAGAAAAGAAATATACCTTTCGAATGACTCACCAACGGTGATGTGGCAGAAAAGTACTAGTGACATGATTGATTCTAGCGACAACATGTTGATTAGGTCATTTATTCTGGCAGCAACATCATAGTGATATCATTTATTAAGGCAGATGATTGTGCCCAACTCGCTGCTACATATTATTAGTGGTTACAGGTGTAACAGCAAATGTAATCGTTAATGCTACTCTTTACAACATAACTCTTATTTACAACACTTCGAAAAGAAAATTAAAGAAAGAAGGAGGTCCCTTCTCTTTAGCGTTGTACTCTAAGTTTGGCACCATGCATAAGGCAGTCGTCCATCTCAACGGATGGCAGCAGCGATGTGCTAGAAGAGCACGTATCTTGACGAACTTGCATGCTATTGTTGATTACATGCAAACATGGACGATGAGATACAAGGGAGCCCTGCTTCACTTGCCTAATATGATGAAGGCCAATGTGGTTGAGTTGAAGGTACATATCCGGAGTCAGATCCAGAACTATGAAGAGCTCCCACAGCTCATCACTAGTATATAGGCTTCCCATGCACGTGTGTTCAAGAGTATGGATGTTGTGGTGCATGCACATGCAATCCCATCTATTGGGACTCTCACCCAGGAAAAGACAAAGGCACAGGTCCAATTAGAGCTTGACTCATACTTCAACAAGTTGATGTGCATTGCTACCAGCCCAAACTTGCCCATCAGTGCAGACATCATGCACAAGTATGTTGTTGGTCCAGCCACATTGAAGACAATGATGCGCATGCTTACAGACGTGTTGGACAGAGGAGCCCGAGCAGTGTACCTGGATGCTATGTAGGCAAGAGTCAGGTTCCAGAATCAATTTTAAGAGAAAAAGATGTCCAAATGGATTGAATCACCACCTAGAAATTTGGTTTTTTGGATAAGGTGTGACTAGTGAATTATATATTGGAAATAAGGTCTAACTAGATTGATAAGGTGTGACTAGTGGATTGAATATAAGAGCAAAGGATTTTTCAAATCTAATGAAGAAACACAAGATCCTTCAAAAAAAAAATGTGGGATAGACTACAATGAAATTTTCCACTATATCTAATGCAATAAATCCTAATAGATGCTAAGGGAATGGAGAATATGCACATACCCTTTATTTAATAATTGTCCTTACATAATCTTGGTTGATATAGCCCCAAAGTTCCAACTCCAACTCCTAGTACTTGCTTCTTGGACATAAGAGAACAAGAACACCAATATAAAACCCTTTCAAGCAATAAGAATATTGACTACTATTATATCTAACCTGATCTACTCAAGGAATATTAGGTCTACCATTGTTTTTCCATAAAAAACTAAATACACAAGATAATGAAGGGGGAAATCATATAGATCTATATCCATAGCAAGAGACACATTACATCAACCAAGTTTTTTAACCTTGTGTCCCAATTGAAGGTATCGTAGCTTTACTCCAACTCCTCCTTGGCCCTCACACAAATATGAATGCTTGATCTCTAAAGGTTGTTGCAGACTCTATTTTGCAGAAGATTCAACCAACACTTAAAGAATCAAAAAACTAATATAATAAATTAATAAAAAAAATTATGACTAAATAATAATTAATGGGACTTAAGTGCATCAATACCTGAATGATCTCCTCTTGGTTTCGAGAATAATTTATTGGAGTAGTCTAATCTTGGAGAAAATCTCCCTCAATTTGATGGAGTAGAAGTGAAGTCAAAATTGACTTTGTTGTTGCTCTGTTGGATCAAGGGAGGTTTACTCCAAGATTATTCGAATCCTGATTTATTCTCTACTGAAAAGGGCCAACCATGGCCCCTCCCCCCCTCACATCGTTGTCAATTCCCTAGTTCGTAATCTACTAGAAAATAGTTTAAAGCAACACATTAGTATTCATGCATAAACACTAGAAAATAAAATAAAATCATAAAGAAACATATGTGGTTGTGTACATACATATTTTCCCTTATCTTCTAGAATTTAATTGATCTGATTTTTACATCCATAAAGGAGAATTCATAGAGCTATGTAGAGTTAAACCTATTTAATACATTGAATGTATCTTGAAATCGTCATCCCTTGATGATCAATCAAGGAGTTGGAGATGGTAATATAAAGAATTTGATTATTGGTGACAATGATTGTGATATAATGTAGTGATCTCTAGTAGGCATCATCTAAGCACCAGTATAATTTTCTAGAAAATTTGATAGTAGTCCATCGAAATGTTAGTTAAGCAATCAACTGGACAACTATATTTTAATTTAAATTTTGGCAAGTATTCCATCAAGGTCATAAAACTTACAACATTTTACTTGTTATGTACAATAGGCATCTTAGGATTGAAGAAGATTTATGATTTTTAGAGAAATACCTTCCACACCCGAGGAAAAGTGCATTTGTATCAAGGTTACAAGGTATCGGTGTTGTGTAGAGGATCAAATTCAGAAATGTAATGTATTTTTTTTACCATTTAATATATGCATTTTTTTCCCTGTGGTGAAAACATGGACATGTACACACATGCACCCATAATGTGTGTATGTGTTGTGATAGAAAACTAATGGGATACCTTGACTAGTTGGGTACTTTAACTTTCATGAAAAATTCATAGGGGTTGACTCCCCAAGTTGGTTGTGTCTATTGTATCCCTCACTCAATGTCCCTATCAAGTTAGGAGTTGTAATTAGCACTGATAGGTTTACATTGGGCATCATCCATGAAATGCAAGGAAGCATCCAAGCGTTTCTTTGCAAGGTTTAAAAAAAAATATACATAATATATAAATTGTGTGCATGTGTGTGTGTGTGAGAGAGAGAGAGAAAAAAAACTTCTCCAGCTCACCACTTGACCAAAATAGACATAAAATTCCAAGGTAAAATAGGTAATAAAATATATTCCAAACCAATATTTTTTGAACGAGTAGTTTCTTTTTTGGAGGTTGTATAGTTCCCCTTGGTACAATCTACTTTCACTAGATATTCAGTGGAAAGAAGATTCCATTAATTCATACATCAAAGAAACATTATTTGCAATTTGATTGTAGATGGAGAATTGAATTGGAGCATATGTTATTTTAATAAATATTTTAAACATGTAATAAAAAAAATGGTAGACAAGACAATATGGGATGTCCAATAGAATATGTGTAAACATTCAAAAATATCTGGACTAGATTGTAGCTAAGTTCTGCCATCCCCCTAAATTTGATGGTATTATATGGGAATATTTATTGATCAAATGGGGACGGGTATATTGGAAGAGAAAATTCTATAAGAATTGGATGTAGTTGTCAAATGTATACATGTGCATTGGTGGTATGCACACAAATTTGATTTTTAAAGGTGGGCTCAAGTGGAAAACATAATGTACACCCTAGCTAGTTTGGGAGCAGGATCACTCAGATTTCGCCATTGTGTTTCAACGAAGAAGAAGATATTAGAAAAGGAAGTAACTTCTCAGTGTTATTAGTTGATTTTATCTCCTCATATTAGGAATTCTTCAATATTTTTGTAGACTGAGCTAACTATGGAGGATGAGTGCCAAATTTCAGTTTTATTAAAGAGGATATAGCCATTTCCTTTGTTGTTAAGGGGTCAAGTTCCTTAGAGAAACAGGGACGAGTTTATTCTACATTTGTTAGTCAAGTTCTACTGAGCTAGGGGGATGAGTTCATTCTTACATTGTTGGGTAGGGTTGAACCATGTATTTCAGGCTGAATCTAACCTATGTTGGTGTTGTGTTTCATAAGCTAAAGAGGATCATGAGCCTTTTCTTCAATTGATTGAGATTTGTAACCATTCTCATTTTGTTCATGGGTTGAATCTTAGTTTGCTAGCCACATTCCATAATATGGTGTATCTCTATGCATAGGAATTAGAGCTGATAAGAAAAAGGGTAAGGATTTTAGTGAGGAGCTAAGCTAGTTTATGACAAAGTTCGAGTCCCTTATTAGCAGCCATTCGAACTTAAAAAAAAAAAATGGTATTCCCTTTATGTTGGGTATGTGTGGAGGGATGAAAGAGCTTTATGTTGGTCATTCTACAATAAATATATGTGGCTGAGTTCCAGACTTCATTTAAAGTGTTATTCTACAACCAAACTATCTAAGCTTATTTGTTGATATATGTGCATTGTATTTCCCTTTAACGATGTTATAGCTTTCTTGTTATTGGAATGTACATCTCCGAGTTTTTTATAATTCATGTTTTATTGGATTGGAGTACGTTCATGGTATATTTATGCCTCTTTGATCATTTTATTTAAAGCATAAATACAAAAACAAACCTACATCCATTAGCATGCAAAGTGTTTGATCAAACACCTCAAAGACAAACTCAGCAAAACTTAGAAAAATCAGTGGGAAAAATAGGATAGCCCAAGGGGTATCTTACAGTGGTTTTAAATTTTTTCTAAATAAATTATTAAAAAAATTGTAATTATTCACTTATTAAATTCATATCTTTTTTTAATGATTCATTGAACTTGATAATGGTGCTTTATACTTACCATTCAAACAAAACTTAATTGGTGATACTTCATATTTTCCACAAGAAAGATATAAAATTAATTGGCATGCATTTACTAATTAACATTTAATAATATTTACCAAATATAATTGAAGTAGGAAAGGATCTATAGGGTTTGAGGTGATGTGATTGAACAACTAGATCATTTGTCTTATATAATTGATGGATTCATATTTGGGCTTTTAATTGTGCCATGAGAAATAGTATGCATGAAGGGCATGGTAATAGGCCATGTGTTGGAGAGAAGTATTCATGGTTGAAGAAAATAAGAAGACCTAATATAAACTTTGGAGATATGAAAAACAAACACATTTAAACATTGAAGATATGAATGGGTGAAGCCATCAATATGGTGTAATATTGTCAAGTGGCATTGATCAAAGCGAATGGGTAAAGCCATCAATATCATGTAATATTATAAGTGGCATTGATCAAGTCCCATGGGATAAAGTACATGGGAAAGGTTTCTTATGAGAGGTGGTGTTGTCATTATATTTAAGAAGCAGTACTAACAGATTAGTAAGACTAATAGTAAAGATAAGTAATGTTATTATCCAGTTTGTCATCTAGCAATTTGTTTTTTTTTTTTCCAACTTATTCCAAAAGTTGGAATTGGTGTGTACTTAAATTGAAAAGGTAAATAAGTTCACATCAGAGTTAGGTTTATAATTTGCCATTAACAATAGTAGTAAAAATATATATATAAATAGTTTACAATCACTATAAGACATTGGCATTTTTGTGAATATTTATGTTAAGGTTTTGATTTTGGTGGGGAGGGATTATATATTTTGATGTTCAATGTGAAAACATCATGATATCATTAGGAATTAGAAGGAGATTCAATATGTCTAAGTGGATAAGGATTTATAAAAGGCGAAAGATCATGATTTGGGTAGATAAATTTCATGGATGGCAAGGGCTTGCAATCATTTAAAGATTATAGGGGTTTTCATCCTTCTCAATCAATGAATAGGTGAAAAATTAAAGTGGTGGATGGAAAGGGCTTGCAATCACCTAAGTGTATGTGGGTTTTCATCCTTCTCAATGAATGAATAAATGAAAAATATCATTTAGTATGTCACGCAAATATAAAACCAACCCAATTACCAATTCTATTCTATGTAAAAAAATCATCCAGTCGTCACCCTCACCACTTCATGTATCATATCTTAATTGGAAAAGAAAAACAAATTATTGAATCCATTTACGATGGCCTCACCACCACTTCATGACTCATCTCAATTTTCAAAGTTTCCCGAAACCCTATAATATTTCTACTTTCTCCACCACTTCATGACTCATCTCAAATTTCAAATTTTCCCTAAACCCTATAATATTTCTACTTTTTCTACCACATATTCCACTTTGTTATGAAATCAGTAATCCTCTCTCATACTCATATTCAACTTTGTAGAAAATTGAAAAACCTTGAAAATATACACTTTGATACAAATACACCCCATTAACGTCTAAATTACATACCAAATGGTTTCAACTCCTACCAATTTAATTAATATCTCATTAAATATCCAATTACTTGGATTAACATCTATCTAAATACTCAATTATAAGGTAAAATGTGACATGGGTTGAACATTACAACTGACCCCAACTAATTAGATAAGCTTTCCCACCTACTCATTGGGTTAATATGTCTATTACACGCCCACAGCTCCTTAATTTCCCTCCTTCATTAGGGTAGTCCCTCCTTCTAGTTTAGTTCCCCGAGATGGAAGATGAAGGTAATAGGGTTGAAAAATCGGATATATGGATCAAGAAGAGCTACAAAGGGTTTAGTGTAGAATCAATGACTTAATCTTGTTCAATAAAGAATCTCCGAGTGGAGAATCTCGACCTTCCTATAAGGCCTACTCGTGCACAAGCTATCACAAACCCACACATAATTCGTCTCCAATCATTAAAATCAATGTTATCAAATAAAAATTACCTACGGTTGAAATATTTTTGTATCCCTATCAAGAAAAGTGTATAAGCAACCATTGTTACTCTTATGATTAGCAGGAAAACTCACAAAAGAGGTACGTTAGTAGAAACGATTAACAAGAAATATAATGAATGTTAACGAATTAAAATGATCTTTTGATTCAAATCTCAAAGTTTTTAATATTTTTTTCTAGATTGGATCATTATATTGTTTGTCATCCATCTCAATACTTTTAGAATGGAAAAAGTGGAGTAATCAACTCTCAGGACCATTTTTACCAGTGGGACCCAATTTGGAAAATTTGGGTCTGAAACCTTACAAGAGCATTTTGAGGCATCAAATGACGTTTTTAGGTGATAAAAAATTCTCGATTTAGCTCCAAACCTTTTTTTTTCTATTCCACATGCATAGACCTTTCCAACAAAGTATGAATCACGTCAATCGAAGTCCATATGCGAAAGTTATGCCACTTAGAAGTTGACCTTCATGTTTGCACCACCATAGTTTGAGAGGATGCCATGTCAGCCCCAACTATTCATGGACAAGGGGCTAGCCATGTAATTATGATGAAGAAGACTCTAGAAGAGTCTATGTTTTAATTTTGGTTAAGATTTGAGGTAGTCAAACCTAACCACTAGTAAGCTATCGGATTGTGTTATAACTGGTGCACTAAGAGGAAAAGGGGTTCCATTCTTCCGAGTTCATTTGTTCCTTAGATAAGCAAAAATAACCGAAAGGGATAGGAGATAGAGAACACAGAGAGGATTTGTGCACTATAGTAACCCTCAGGCCACAGGCCATACTTCTTTGTACTCAGAGCCATATTTCCATTCAGAGAAAGAAAGTAGAGAAACCTGACATTCAAGCTAGGTTTTCTCTGAAAATGGTTTCCTAGGTCATATCATGTGACAATTTTGTTTGTGAGATTTTATTTCGTCATTCTCTATTGTGCATAATTTTTATTTGCATGTATATGATATTAATAGTAATCTACAGATATATAAATATAAAGAGATATAAAATTGTAAAAATTCATATTTTAGGATTTTTAAGTATAATTTTATTAGACACGTTATGACAAACTAATCAATGGCATACCCACAGCAGCTTATAGATCAATTTTGGTGATAAACTAAGTATAAAAATACCCTACTCCCTAGAAACTAAGTATAACCTTGAGAAATGTTAATGAAACCTTGAGTAATTAATAGTGCTTACCTCCATCTCTTGTCATAGTGCTCTCTTGGTGCTTGTAGAATCTAAATTGTTTTCCCTTCGAGAGCTAGCTTCATGTGTTCATGGTTGTATGGCACGCAGGGGAGATTAAATCTGTGTTTTTTCAGGGTTTTATGGCACGCGGAGAACACTTGTGACAAATCTATGGTGGAATGAAATGAAAGAAGAGGAAATACGTGTAGATTTTTCTGTAGATTTAACAACTCATGTGATATAATAAAACATAAGACAATAATATACTCTGCTCTTCTTAGTGGAAACCAAAAATGATCGATGAAAACAATAAGTAGAAAGAGGAAGAATATCAATCGCACATAACACAATATTTCTCTAGGAAAAGCAACTACTCAAAAACTCAACTATCTATATTGCATTAACTAGAATATCTGAGAAAAAAATATAATGCTTGTTCACACTAGAACAATCCCTACACAAGTATGATCTAACTTTTTGCCTCATAAGCCCGCTCCAGCCAACACTTAGTCAATTTTGCTGCCTGCCAAGCCCCTACATCCTTGCACAATTCCTAAGAGAATAAACCCATATTTAATTGGGAAAACCTTCCTACATAACTATGCAATCCAAACTTAGGTCGTCAACTGATTGCAGTCACCATCTGTACAACTCGGAAAATAATACAACTGAAAGTACATTGTCCCTGCACTCTAATCTCAACTGGGTCTTCCTCTGAACTGACATGCATGAATTATTTATGACTAAATATTCAGTTAACTGGTGTGGTACTGGTTGATGCACTGGTTCACTAATCCACTAGTAGACCTCTACTAGTTCCTTCAACAGTTAGAACTAGTTTAACTAACTATAACTCAGTTAGACTAAATTATCTAATTACAACTCCAAAGAACTTAACCTGGGCCCATAAAATTTAGGGATCACTCTACATGACTCTAGATAGACTTCAAACTTGAATTTCCTAAGATAACTAAGTCAACTCAACTTAGTTAACTATTACAAGTTGTTATGAGAAAAGAATTACAATTTTAATTCACAATTTAATTTAAGGACAAATAAAATTGGAATTTCTTGTTGCTATTTTTAACACTCCCTCTCAACAAGAAAGGGATTATCAGCTACCCTGATCCTGTCTCTGTGAAACTCAAATTTACATATTGACCACGCCTTTGTCAAAATGTAAGCATCCTTCTCCTCTATGGGAATGTACTCCAATAACATAATCCACCTCTACGCACAATCTCGAAGATGATGATACCAGATATCAATATGCTTGGACCGATCATGAAAAAATAGATTTTGATAGAGTTTGATACAACTCTTATTATCACAGTAAATCACAATTGGATCCATCTGCTAACCAAACAAACCAACTAGAATCTTCCTCATCTAGATGGCCTCACAAGCTGCTTGACTAGCAGCCATGTACTTTGCCTCTATTGAACTAACTGCAACTAATATTTGTTTCCTACTGTACCAAGAAATAGTTGTTGACCCAATACTAAAGATCCCTCCTGATGTTCTCTTCCTATCGGATGGAATCCCTGCTCAATCTGCATCGATGAAGCCTTGAAGCTTCACTCCCTCTGTCCGTCTGTACCACAATCCATATTGAGTAGTGCCTCTGAGGTATCTCAACACATGCTTGGCTGCCTTCCAATACAAATTGGTTAGCCTAAAAATGGCTTGACTAAGTTGGTTAACTGCATAACACATGTCTGGTTGTGTGTTCACCAAATACATGAGTGAACCCAAAAGCTGCCTGTAAATAGTAGCTTCCACTACTTCACCAGAAGTAGCATCCTCCTTCCTCCAATTACCTGCTAGAGGAGTCTCCATGGGTTTATTGCTCTTCATGTGGAACCTTTTCTATATCTCGTTGGCATACTTTCCCTAAGAGACAAAAAATTCCCCATCATCTTATCATACTTCCATACCCATAAATTAGTGCATAAGCCCCAAGCCCTTCATTTCAAACTCTCTTGCAAGATTTTCTTTGAAAGTCTTGATCAGCTTAACATCACCTGTCATAATCAAATCATCAACATATAAAACAATAATAATAAAAATTCCTTCCACCACAATATGGTATAGGTTCACATCTGCTTCACTTTTGGTTAAGCCCAACCCGGTGAAGTAGCTATTGATCCTGGTGTACCAAACACGGGGTGTTTGCTTCAGCCCATACAACGCTCGCTTGAGTTATCACACATACAAATCACATTCAAACGTATCAAAACATTTAGGATGCTCAATGTACATCTCTTCCTCAACCATGTCATTAAGGAAGGTTGTCTTTACATCCATCTGATGTATCTTCCAACCCATCTGATGAGCCCCAATTTTGGTACAATTTGGGCTCATTTTTGGCCTATTTTGCTTGCTCAAACCATTCATTTTTATTGTTTATGCATACACTTCTTAGTTTATTCATGTTGTTTGTAGGAGAAAGGATAGGCACTTTATCTACGTAGCTAATGCATTGTGATTCCAGGTTTTGGCATTAAAAGGGAGCAAAAGACAACGAAAAGGTGGCAAGGAGACAACGAGTTGGCATTGCTGACGTAAGGAGAGGTTGTCCACGGTCTTGGGGGACATTCCTCGTGATCCTCACCAAGAACTCCGAGCCCCACTCCATCCTCCCTCCGAGCTTAATACACGGCCAGCTGTTCTACAGGAACAGCAGTTCAAAACTGCTCTACAGGAAACAGCATTTATGATCATCCTACAGGATCAGCAGTTAAACTATAGATTGAACAGCCGAGCTCCTAGAATCATGGATACTTGTTGGAGCATCGTTTTGTATAAGTATAGAGGCCTTAGCCTTGGTTAGGTTGTTGAAACTCTCGTATTACTATTGTAATTTTGGAGCACAGCTCAAGTTTCGTTCTCTTTTGTAAGCCAATTTGGCATGTTATCAGATTATGAATAAAGAAGGCCACTTTTGAGTTAGTTCTGAGTTTTCTCAAGGAGCTATAGCTCTCAGGTTAGGGCCCAACCTGAGAGCCATAGACCTCCTCAGTGTTGTAATGCATTTACCATTAGTTCCAGCACTTGAGTTTGTTTAGTTTCCTATGCAATTCGGATTTCCAGCTTGTTAGTTTAATTGTTTTCATTAGCATAGATAGGACTGGTATGATGCTTTGCTTTCAGTATTCAAGTTTGATAGGTTGGTAGAATAAATCTCTTGGAGCTCCAACAAAAACAGGTTGTAAAGGTTCACTGCCATCTCACTGTTTGGGATTGGGGTGTAGACCATGATCAGCCACCAAAAAGAACAGCAGTCGTTTCATCTCCACGCAAGCTGCCACATGAACGTTTGTATTGAAGATCCATTCATACATTCTCGACATTGATCCATACTGCACTCTCACGCATTAGTTTCATTTCTTGTTTTCCATTTCGGATTTATAGGTTTCATGGCATAATAGGTTAATGAATTTCTTGTTTTGATGCACAGGTCATTTGTTTCATTTACACTGCTCTTTCTCAAGCCACTTCCTTCGTTGTTTTCTCCATCCACCTACAAGTTCTATTCATCCCTCTATCTCACTCACTTGCCCTCCAACTCTCTCATTTCACGTACAGCTCCATCTCCTTCACTCTCGTTGATTCCACCTTTCCAAAACATCAACCCATTGCATGCACCCTTCCTTCGTCTAACTTTCCATTCCCTGAGACATCATCAGGTCCATCTCCATCTCCCTTAGCCTCCCACACCACTCCAACACTCCATCAACTCCTAAAAACCTCCACGGCCAATCATCCTGTAGATGTGCACAGCCATCCTGTAGAAAACAGAGTATCCTATAGGATCCCCTGCAGCCTTCCTGTAGGAGGCCACTCACTTCGTTGCCGAGCTTCTGAATGTGAGGGACCTCTGTGGATGGGTGCTAAGGATCCCTAGGGACCTTTCCTAGCCTCCCCAACCTGTCCCACACTTTCCTTCCTTCTACATCCCACCTGCACAATCAAACCCTAATTAGGCCAAGTTCACACTCATTCCACACACCTAAAGGAAAAACACAAAAACACATTTCTCATGATGCAAGTAGCTTAGACCCATGCATTTACACTTGTTAGAGGTAATGACAGCATTCATAAGAGTTGCATCCACATTCTTTGCATTATAGAGGATAGACTAGTTAAATTAGGGTTTCATAGATTTACATGCTTTAAATTGCTTTTGATTCAGTTTGTCAAGTAGAGTAGCCTTCCTTTGAGTTAGCTTTCGTCCATCATTGATAAAGCTTCTTCTGTGAGCCTATAGAAGTTGGCTTAAGCCCTAGCGGACTTGTGCCAGCTGACCAAGTGACAGCTGCGACAAGGGCTAGTACTTGTGCATACAGCACCGTCGCTTCCAAGTTTGTACGAACTACCGGGTTGATAAAATTAAGAGACAGGAAGCCCCAGGAGTTGTAGCATTATTGCTACAATACTGGAGCTCACCATCTTTTTGGCGTCGTTGCCGAGGAAGCGTCAGAGTATTAGTAATTGTTGCTTTTCTTCTACTTTCGTACTCTTACTTCTGCTTAGTAGTTTATTTCATTTCCATTCTGCAAAAGTAGCTTAGTATTTCCTGCTTTCATAGCTTAGCATTTCCTGCTTTCATAGCTTAGCATTTCCTGCTTTCATAGCTTAGCATCTCCTGCTTTCATAGATTAGACTTTCGATTCTGCAAGTGTAGATTAGAATTTCAATTTTGCAATCAATCTGTTTCATTTTTGCAGGTGCACAGAGAAAAACAAAAGCAATCAAAAAAGAGAATTCTTTTCCATTTCATGCCTCGTAGGAACCGAGATAGATCAGGCAAATTCCTACCAAACACCCCCACCACATCACTTAGTCACCCTTCACTCTTCAGTGGTGACAGTGATTCAGAGGAAACTATAGGTGAACATCCCAAGACATACCGAAATCCTATAGAAGAAGAAGAGTTAGAGACCACTCCACCTAAAGCTATGGCTGACAATAGAGAGGATGAGAGGATAGAAGGAGCTTTCCCCATCCGAGAGACCAATGGTGAGATGAAAATGAAAAACATTAGCCCCTCTACTTTGCCTCACTTCCATGGAATGACCACTGAGGATCCTGATACCTTCCTATTTGAGTTTGTTGTCCTCTGTAGGACCTATGACTATACTGAGGATGAACAAAAGCTAAAACTTTTCCCTTCTACTCTCAAGGATGCAGCACTACGCTGGTTCATGGGTTTGCCTGGGAATAGTATCACCACATGGGCTCAGATGCAGCAAGCCTTCAACACCAAGTACCGGGATTATTGTAGGTCCAAGGAAACAAAGGGGGAAATCTTTCGGATGACCATGGGAAACGATGAATCTTTAGAGGACTATGAGGAAAGGTTCCAACTTAGTTACAAGCGGGCCAGGTGCACACTTGACCCTGAATCCCTTAAGTTGGTTCTGCTCCGAGGAGTACCTGAAGATCTCTTAGATACCCTTCACATGTTAGCTGGGGGGGACATTTACCAACTGCCTTATGAGGACATCAAAACTGTGTTTAGAAATCATTCTAGGGCAGCTAGGAAACGAGGTAGAGGAAACCTCCTCTCCACTGGTGTCCCTTTCTCCAAACATGAGTTTACAAACCAATTAGAAGATCTTAAGAGTGAGGTGAGACATACCATCGCCATGCAGCTGGACACATTCAGGATCCAGCAAAAGAAAGAAGAAGCTGAGAGAGCCCTAGCTGTCTTCTGTCCTAGGTGCACCAGAAGACACCCTAAGAACGAATGTCCATTGCATTCGGTTGAAGTGTGTTTCGTTTGTGAGGAGGACCACCCAACAAATCAGTGTCCAACCTTGCCTGGGTTTAAAGTCATGTACCAAGGAACTGAAGCCCCCACTGAACCTCTCTACTTCATCAACCAAAGGAGGCCTCAAGGATCTAGACCTTATCAGCAGGGGATGCAAGGGGCATCTCAAGCTTATTACCACCCCAACCACTTGACTCCCATGCCTTCCTGGGGTCCCCCTGCTCATCCTTCCTGGTCCATGCCTCCTCCATGGTCTTATCCACCTCAGTATCCTACTCAACCTACTTCTCATCCATATCACTCACATACCCAGTCGCAGCCTCAATGGAGTGCTCCTCAGTCGGGGTGGAGGCCCCAATACAACACTCCTCCTGCCATTCTGCCTCCACCACCAGTTCAACCTCAGCCTTTACCTCCTGCTCCTCCAAGGCAACCTCAGATGCCTGCTCAACCGAACCCGAACCCCAACAATAGACAGGCTCAGCAGGTATATACTGGGGAGACCTCATGCCCTACCTATGCTGTGGAGATCCAGGAGATCAATCTTAGATCTGGAAAGACTCTTCCAGATCACCAACCTCCTCCCCCAGAGGATGAGGAAAACCATCAGGAGAGTGAACCAAAGCCTACTCCACCCTTTCCTGAGAGACTAACAGCCACCACACAACCGAACCCAGAAGAAGATGAGCTTTTGGGTGAGCTCAAGCAGTTGTGTGTAAAAATCCCACTTCTCCAAGCCATCAAGGATGTGCCAATATATAACAAGCTGATTAAGGAGAAGTGTTTCAAACACCCAGGCAGACGGAAGAAAGATGCCTCAACTATCAATGTCATAGGACAACTGTCTGACCTTATGCTAGGACAAGTCATCTGCCCAAAGTACCTAGATCCTGGAAGTCCTGTAGTAGATGTACACATCAATGGCACCATTATCCCCCACACCTTGATTGACCTGGGGGCAGCCATCAATGTGATGACCAGGGATACCATGCTTAAACTCAATCTCCAGGGTTCCTTGAGAAAGACCTCGACAGTACTGCAGTTAGCAGATCGCTCCACCGTGACTCCCGAAGGGATTGTGGAGGATGTCTTGGTCTCAATTGATTCTTGGGAATACCCTGCAGATTTCCTGGTCCTGTAACCAAAGGCCAAGCTTACTGGATATCCTCTCATCTTGGGAAGGCCTTGGTTAGCTACTGCAGATGCTTACATAAGTTGTCGGGCAGGAAACATGACCATCAAAAATGGTCCCATGTCCAAGCAGCTAGTCCTATACCCTCCTGCCCAACCCTCTTTAGAGCATGATTTACCACTCTGGTTGGAGGACGGAGAGGAAGACGAGGTGTACTCTGCACCTCTGTGCACCCTAGATACCGCTAGAAGAAATTCTCCTACCGAGGATGATCTAATTGAGACCCTGATCCAGAATCCACCTTCCAGTGCACTATCTTTAGAGAAGTTGGTGGAGGATGCCCAAGCTAGCACCTTAGTGGACCTTTGTACAACCAGCCCTGTCACTCCCAGAGTCAAAAGTGTGGAGTTTGGGCCTGAGAGAGCGTTAAAGATCAGCTCCTCTCTATCTCCTTCCCAGGAGAAGGAGTTGTGTAGCCTATTGGCCAGCCACTTAGATGGTTTTGCTTGGAGCTATAAGGAGATGAAAGGAGTCCACCCCTCGGTCTGTACCCATCATATATACATCAAAGAGGATTGTAAACTAGTTAGGCAACCCCAGAGGAGAATGAATCCAGCCCTTAAGGACATTGTCAAGGAAGAATTTCAAAAACTGTTGGATGCCGGATTCATTTACCCCATCTCAGATAGTGAATGGGTGTCCCCTCTAGTGTTGGTTCCCAAGAAGAATGGGAAGTGGAGGATCTGTGTAGATTACCGGGAGCTGAACAAAGCTACCAAGAAGGACCATTTCCCTCTACCTTTCATAGATCAAGTGTTGGATGGACTGGCAGGAAAGAAGTTCTTCTCTTTCCTGGATGGGTTCAGCGGGTACAATCAAATCCAAATCAGCCCGGAAGACCAAGATAAGACCACCTTCACTTGTCCTTGGGGTACCTTTGCCTACCAAGTCCTTCCCTTTGGGCTATGCAATGCTCCTGCTACTTTTCAGAGAGCTGTCTTGAGCATCTTCTCGGAGTTGGTCCATGATGCAGTGGAAATCTACATGGATGACTTTACCCCTTATGGGGCCAACTTCCAGGAAGCATTGTCCAACTTGGGAAAGGTCCTAACCAAGTGCATCGAGATGAACTTGTCCCTTAGCCCTGAGAAATGTGAATTCCTAATGACTGAAGGGACAGTGTTAGGCCATACCATTTCTTCCCAAGGATTGCAGGTGGATCCTAACAAAATTGCTCTCATCAAGAGGGTTCCACCTCCTCAAAAAGTAAGGGATGTCCGGAGTTTCTTGGGATTAGCAGGATACTACCGGAGGTTCATTAAAGACTTCAGCAAGTTAGCCTCCCCATTGTTTGGTTTGTTGGCAAAAGATGTGGAGTTTAATTGGACTGACGATTGTCAGAAGAGTTTGAATGAATTAAAAGACAAGTTAGTGTTAGCTCCAATCCTAAGAGGTCCAAACTGGGCCCTACCTTTCCACATCCACACTGATGCCTCGAACAAAGCCATAGGTGCAGCCTTAGGACAAGTTGAGCAAAAACTTCCATATGCCATTTACTTCGTTAGCAAAAACTTGTCCAAAGCAGAGCTGAATTACACTGTAACCGAGAAGGAATTCTTAGCTGTGGTTCATGCACTGAACAAGTTCCGACATTACATTACTGGTTACCAGACTTTTGTACATACTGACCATGCTGCTATTAGATACTTGATGAATAAACCAGATGTGAATGCTCGTATTATTAGATGGTTACTTTTATTGCAGCAGTTTGATCTAACCATTGTTGATAAACCAGGAAAAGAAAATGTTGTTGCTGACTTCTTGTCTAGATTGGATTTGTCTGCAGATGAAGATGGGACGGTGGATGACCAGATGCCTGATGAGCATCTGTTTGCTATCTCAGTACTCTCTCCATGGTTTGCTGATATAGCAAACTACCTTGTTTCAGCTCAGTTTCCTCCGCACCTCTCTTCAAAAGAGAAGAGCAAAATCATCAGAAAGAGTGCCTCATTTACATGGATTGGGGGCAACCTGTTCAAGCTTGGCCCCGATCAGATCTTAAGGCGTTGTGTAAGGGAGGAGGAAGTCTTTGACATTCTCCTCACCTGTCATGATGGGCCTTGTGGAGGACATTTTGCAGCAAAGAGAACTGCCTTCAAGATCCTGCAGGCAGGCTACTATTGGCCCACACTTCATCAAGATGTCAGGAGATATGTTAGCCAGTGTGACCAATGCCAAAGAATGGGGAAACCGACCCAAAGGGATGAGATGCCTCTCCAACCTCAAGTGACTCTCGAGCCATTTGAGAAGTGGGGCATGGACTTTGTGGGCCCAATCAATCCCTCTTCGAGGCAGAGATCCTACATCATAGTGTGTACTGACTACTTGACAAAGTGGGCAGAGACTAAAGCAATCAAAGCAGCAACTGAAGAAAAGGTGGTCGAGTTCTTAAGAGAGAACATCTTCTACAAGTTTGGCTACCCAAGAGAGCTGGTGACCGATCAAGGGAGCCAGTTCACCTCCAACTTGGTTGAAGATTTATTAGCTCATCACAAGATCAAGCATAGGACTTCCACCCCCTATCATCCTCAAGCAAATGGGCAGGTGGAAGTCACCAATAGAGCTCTAGAAGGGATCTTGACCAAAGTGGTAAACAGCAGCAGAAAAGACTGGGCAGATCGCCTAGTTGAAGCCACATGGGCCTACAACACCACTTGGAAGACCACCACCGGTTTCACACCTTATGAGCTGGTCTATGGGAAGAAAGCTTTGCTGTCCATTGAGTTTGAGTATAACACTTTGAGGTTGGCAGCTCAGCTGGACCTAGATCTCAGCCATGCACAGCAAGAAAGGTTATTGCAGCTGAATGGACTGGATGAACACCGCATGCAGGCCCTCCTTCACTCAGAAGTGGTTCAACTTCAGAGGAAGGTGTGGCATGACCAACATCTCCATGACAAGCAATTTCAGTCGGGAGATTGGGCTTTGTTGTATGATTCCAGATTCAAAGATTTCAAGGGGAAGTTGAGAACCAGATGGCTAGGACCATATGTGGTGGAACAGTGCCATGACAATGGATCTGTCCTCATTCGAACCATTGATGAGGAATCCATTCCCATGCTTGTCAATGGGCACCGATTGAAGATCTATAGAAGACCTCTCTCAAGACAAGAGTTTATCAGCACTATGGAGAAATCTGTTTTGCTCATAGAGAAGGGTTCTTCCTCCACTTTGGGCATACCCTGAAGGATCTAAAACACAAAAAAAAAAAAAAAGAGAAAAATAAAGATCCTTGGGTGAAAACCTCTCTGAGGCGCCCAAGGCAGGCAGTAGGGGTGAAAACCTCATTGAGGCGCTCCTATTGTCTTTCGAAAAAGAAAAGAGAGAAAAATAAAGATCCTTGGGTGAAAACCTCTCTGAGGCGCCCAAGGCAGGCAGTAGGGGTGAAAACCTCATTGAGGCGCTCCTATTGTCTTTCTAAAAAAAAAAAAAGAAAAAAGGAAAAAGCAGTCAGCACCATAAAAGGTTTGCATGCAGATGTTCTATGGAGGAGAAGAAGCCTCTCCACTCCAAGCCAGGGGCCTTCATCATGCTAGCAAAGGATGTCATCAGCACCTCCTCCAAGAACAGCAATGTTTTTTAAGGTATGTGCAATTATTATCATGCTTTGGATCTTCTACAGGAGGATACAGTTTTTCTACAGGAACAGACAGTCTTCCTACAGGAAGACGCGGATCTTCTACAGGAAAGTGCCAATTTTCTACAGGAAGCTCTGTGTTCTACAGGAAACTTCCTGTAGAAGGTTACGATGGCCGAAATGTGTTTCAAATGAAGATCTAGCGACTGAGGAGTGGATTGAATGCATGCATGCCAATGATGGCACCCCCGAACATTGCCATTATCGTCCTCCACCATCCTCGTCGCCATGCAACCAAGATCCCTGCAGCAGCACAACAAAGTAATCAGTTCTCGTGAGAAAGCATCTGTCAAAGAAAAACTAGGCACCGAGAACCATACCACATCCACGTTGATACATCAGAAGCGCTGGGATCGTGATCGAGAAGCCAGAACCGCCAGCATGCAGCATACACCCGAGGAGAAAGAACGGTGACAAGACCCCTCGCGGGGATCCTGTAACAGTTCAACCTGCTCAAGTGAAGACCGTTCACAGCACCGCCATCTGAGATCAAACACGGGCGCATGAACGCAGAACCATTCACTCCATCGCCAGCATCCTGTAACCACGAGCCTACAGGAATGTGCAGCCACATGCGGCAGGTAGATCCATCGCTCAAAAAACTGGAAATCATGTGCAGCCGCGCGCAGGTAAGTGTTCTAATCCTTCTCTCCATCAAACTGCATGATTATTACTTCGATTTGTTTTGCATGGCATAAAGGTGAATGGTTGAGCGGCCTAAAGGCCAGTGATTGGCCACGTCGGTTAGTAAAGGGATAGTCAGAGGACGAGGTGGCAGCCACGACGAAAGAAACACGCAGCAAGCACGTGAAGATCAGTCCCGTCAACCGAGAAGTGAAGTTTAACCGAAAAGGGCGGCGGCAGATCTGTGGGAATGAATGCGGCAACAAACGAATGTGCAGGCGGATGATGGGTGACGTCACCCAACGGTCCGGCGGGGACAGCTCACCCCCGCGCCACGAGCTGCGCCGATTCAAAATCTAATCGGATCGATTAAGCGTGTATCTCCATCAACCTCACTTCAAAACTCGAGTAGATCCTCTACTTACCTCTGCATGTTGATACGCCGAGCTCTCGGCTACCTGAACGCTGGTAAAGCACCTCTCGACCGCCAGCCAACTAAAGCTCTTCCCGAAGCCTGCGCACTGCTCCTACAGGAACAGTTTCTACAGGAACGTCGTCCTACAGGAAGCAGTTTCTACAGGAACGCGGCTCTACAGGAAGGTGAAGTCTTCACGTAAAAAAAGGTGGCAGAAAAGAGGTAACCCTGCAACTCCTTCCGCAATTGTTTTTTAAAGGTGGCAAGGCCATTAGTCACAGTGTGGTCATAAAAAAATTGGATTGCCGTGCCTATACTATCGCTCCTACAGGATAGTTGTATAATCAACTGTGGTCTGAAAATTCATTGCATGTTCTGTCTTTAAGACCGAATTTCCTGTGTATCCACCACCTCTGGTATAAACCACTGTGTTCATCATGCCTGGCAGGTTTATCAGGTGAGAGCCCACTAATTCAAATGCATTAAGGAGAAACCCGGCAGTGGTTGAGCTCTTCACTAGAGCGCAATGGATGCCTTTCTGTGATAAACTACAGGGCTACGATGATGAAGTAGCCGAGGAATTTTTGCAGGCTCTGCAGCCTAAATCACAGACATTGGCCACGGTAACCTTCAGAGGTCTCAGCCTCGAACTCACCCCAGAGCATATCAGTCGGATTACAGAGCTGCCCATGGGTCTGCCCTGGGACAAAGAAGAGCGGAAGATGAGCCAGCAAGCAAAGAAGGAGTTCTTCCCACCGGAAGAGTCATTCACCGAAGACAAAAATGGAGTAAAAAGGGCAAGCCTGTTGCCGCCATGGAACGAAGTCAGTCTACAAATTATGAAATATATCACCTGTGAGGGTCGATATAGCATTGTATATGCGTATCACTTCAGGCTGCTTAACGAACTAAGACACCAGATTGACCTCCCTGCAGCACAGAGGTTGAGCATTCCTTACTTTCTACTACAGTCCTTAATGGAGTGTTCCACCAAGCTCAAGGACGGAATTCCGGACCAGATAGCCCACCATGGGCTAGTCAAGCTCCTCGTGGAGGATGCTCTCTGCTCATATAAAGTCCCCCTCGCTTGGGAATCATTTAGGAACTTATCCAGAACGGGGAACATAAAAATGTTGCTTGAAGAAGCGGAATCCTCTAACGGAGAAGAAGAAGAGCCAGCAGCCGGGAGTAAGAAAGGAAAAAGCCAAAAAGTTCCGGCTCCAGCACAGAAAAAGGAATGAAAGAAGAAGGAAGAGGGAAAAGATGACAAAGTCAAAGAGGACACCCCCATCCTATCAGCAAGGGAACAGAGGTTGAAAAGTAGGGCAGTCAAAGCTGAGGTGGCCCCTGCCAGCCCAAGCACCTTGTCAGCTTCTGCAGTCAAAGCCAAACGCAAAAGCCACGAAACAAGGCAAGAGAAGGTGGTGAGAGTTGCATCTGCAGGTACGCAATCACAGGCTTCTGCAGGAAGCCCGAAAACGCAAACTCAGGCTTCTACAGGAAACCCGAAAACAAAGACAAAGGTTTCTACAGGAAGCCCGAAGATCAGTAAGGAGCAGGCTTCTACAGGAAGCCCAAGAGCAACGACCAAGGCTTCTACAGGAAGCCCGAAAATTGTTGGAAAACAGGCTTCTACAGGAGGCCCAAAGACGGAGACAAAGGCTTCTACAGGAAGCCCGAAGACAGAGACAGGGGCTCCTACAAGAATCACAAGGCTGGAAAGAGGGGTTTCTACAAGAGGCCCGAAGGTCATTGCGAAACAGCCTCCTGTAGAGAGCCCGAAGACAAAGAAAGAATCTTCTACAGGAGGCCCGGAAGCGGGCAAAGCAGGGTCTTCCACAGGAAGCCTGAAATCAAAAAAGGAGGGACCCTCTACAAGGAGCTCCGAGGGAGAAAAACACAAGAAAGAGAAGGCTGACATCCTCGATAAGGAGGCAGCAGTGGCACTGGCTGCCCTCAGCACACCTCCAAAACCGAAAGAGAAAAGGGAGAGGGAGACCCCTCTGCCACCTGAAGCCAGGAGAAGCAAGAGGATGTCCCCGAGCAAGCCACAGCCTTCACCCAGCGGCCATACCACTTCAGGGGATGTACCTACTTCACCCAGTGCAAGAACCCCCTCTAAACCATCAGCTACCCCCGAAAAGGGGAGCCCAAAAATAACTTCCTGGACACGAAAGATAGGCCAGTCGCCTGCTGAAGCCCGACTCAAAGAAATAGAAAAAGGGAAGGAAGCATCACCCTCATCACCATCAGGGGCAGAAAAGGCAGGGCCATCAAAAGCAGAAAAGAAACAGCCTGATCCGGTCCCGAGTCCTCGGCCAAGGACGAGGAGCAGGGGCAAGGTTGCTCAAGGATGAGCAAATGGTTCAGCTGGGGGGTGATGATGAGCCCCAATTTTGGTACAATTTGGGCTCATTTTTGGCCTATTTTGCTTGCTCAAACCATTCATTTTTATTGTTTATGCATACACTTCTTAGTTTATTCATGTTGTTTGTAGGAGAAAGGATAGGCACTTTATCTACGTAGCTAATGCATTGTGATTCCAGGTTTTGGCATTAAAAGGGAGCAAAAGACAACGAAAAGGTGGCAAGGAGACAACGAGTTGGCATTGCTGACGTAAGGAGAGGTTGTCCACGGTCTTGGGGGACATTCCTCGTGATCCTCACCAAGAACTCCGAGCCCCACTCCATCCTCCCTCCGAGCTTAATACACGGCCAGCTGTTCTACAGGAACAGCAGTTCAAAACTGCTCTACAGGAAACAGCATTTATGATCATCCTACAGGATCAGCAGTTAAACTATAGATTGAACAGCCGAGCTCCTAGAATCATGGATACTTGTTGGAGCATCGTTTTGTATAAGTATAGAGGCCTTAGCCTTGGTTAGGTTGTTGAAACTCTCGTATTACTATTGTAATTTTGGAGCACAGCTCAAGTTTCGTTCTCTTTTGTAAGCCAATTTGGCATGTTATCAGATTATGAATAAAGAAGGCCACTTTTGAGTTAGTTCTGAGTTTTCTCAAGGAGCTATAGCTCTCAGGTTAGGGCCCAACCTGAGAGCCATAGACCTCCTCAGTGTTGTAATGCATTTACCATTAGTTCCAGCACTTGAGTTTGTTTAGTTTCCTATGCAATTCGGATTTCCAGCTTGTTAGTTTAATTGTTTTCATTAGCATAGATAGGACTGGTATGATGCTTTGCTTTCAGTATTCAAGTTTGATAGGTTGGTAGAATAAATCTCTTGGAGCTCCAACAAAAACAGGTTGTAAAGGTTCACTGCCATCTCACTGTTTGGGATTGGGGTGTAGACCATGATCAGCCACCAAAAAGAACAGCAGTCGTTTCATCTCCACGCAAGCTGCCACATGAACGTTTGTATTGAAGATCCATTCATACATTCTCGACATTGATCCATACTGCACTCTCACGCATTAGTTTCATTTCTTGTTTTCCATTTCGGATTTATAGGTTTCATGGCATAATAGGTTAATGAATTTCTTGTTTTGATGCACAGGTCATTTGTTTCATTTACACTGCTCTTTCTCAAGCCACTTCCTTCATCGTTTTCTCCATCCACCTGCAAGTTCTATTAACCCTCTATCTCACTCACTTGCCCTCCAACTCTCTCATTTCACGTACAGCTCCATCTCCTTCACTCTCGTTGATTCCACCTTTCTAAAACATCAACCCATTGCATGCACCCTTCCTTCGTCTGACTTTCCATTCCCTGAGACATCATCAGGTCCATCTCCATCTCCCTTAGCCTCCCACACCACTCCAACACTCCATCAACTCCTAAAAACCTCCACGGCCAATCATCCTGTAGATGTGCACAGCCATCCTGTAGAAAACAGAGTATCCTGTAGGATCCCCTGCAGCCTTCCTGTAGGAGGCCACTCACTTCGTTGCCGAGCTTCTGAATGTGAGGGACCTCTGTGGATGGGTGCTAAGGATCCCTAGGGACCTTTCCTAGCCTCCCCAACCTGTCCCACACTTTCCTTCCTTCTACATCCCACCTGCACAATCAAACCCTAATTAGGCCAAGTTCACACTCATTCCACACACCTAAAGGAAAAACACAAAAACACATTTCTCATGATGCAAGTAGCTTAGACCCATGCATTTACACTTGTTAGAGGTAATGACAGCATTCATAAGAGTTGCATCCACATTCTTTGCATTATAGAGGATAGACTAGTTAAATTAGGGTTTCATAGATTTACATGCTTTAAATTGCTTTTGATTCAGTTTGTCAAGTAGAGTAGCCTTCCTTTGAGTTAGCTTTCATCCATCATTGATAAAGCTTCTTTAGTGAGCCTATAGAAGTTGGCTTAAGCCCTAGCAGACTTGTGCTAGCTGACCAAGTGACAGCTGCGACAAGGGCTAGTACTTGTGCATACAGCACCGTCTCTTCCAAGTTTGTACGAACTACCGAGTTGATAAAATTAAGAGACAGGAAGCCCCAGGAGTTGTAGCATTATTGCTACAATACTGGAGCTCACCACCATCTGCACTAACAGTGCCAATATGGATCTGATTGATGATTACCTTGCAATATGATAAAAGGTCTCATCGTAATCAATCCCCTCTACCTAAGAAAAGCCTCAGGCCACGGACCTGGCCTTATGTTTTTGCACACTACCATCTGATGCTTTCTTTACCTTCTAAATCCATTGGGAACTCACCACTGACTTGTCTGTCGGTCTTGGGACCACATCGCAAACTGATCCAAGTGGATGTTGGTGGCCACCCACCTATCCCATTTGGACCCCCACAACTGTCTCTTTCAGTTTTTCTGTTCCCTTAATTATAGCACAGTTTACTATTTTTAGCAGTTTTTCGGGTCCTAAACTTCCAGAGCCGTTTTAAGGCCAGCGATTTTTCTGACTAAAAATCGTCTTTTCCGTCGTAGTCCTCCGAGAGATATTTCCAACGGGCTATCATGCACGTCAAACGGAGATAGTACGACCAATTCGCGACCCCGGGAAGTTGATGTACCAACTTACCCAAAAACGGGGCCCACAATTTGGCGTTTCATCTTCTAGGGTTAGGTTTTGGAATGTGAAGGGCTTTCCATTGTTTCTCAACAATAAATAGGCCCTCGAGCCTCATTGTAACACATTTTTTGGAGAACAGTTCAGAGGCATGTAGTCGACACATCTCTTCTCAGAGATAAGCTACCATCAACCTAGCTAGGTTATTTCCATTTCTATTTGTAAGCATATTTCAGTATTTTACAGTAATGAAATGAAGTATTATTTCTGCTGCATATTTGTCTTTATGGTTATCTCTGTATTTTAATGCGTTCCTGGTTAAATCTGGATCACAAACATTGTTCCTACCAATGGAGTCATACTCCTCAACCATGGCATCAACCCAAACCAGTTGTTGTACTGCCTCCTCAAAAGAAGATGGATTTTTCTCAACACATCCGTTCATAAGAGCCATGTATCCATTGTACCTCTCAGGTGACCTCCTTTGCTTGCGTTCTGACGTGGGTGCTGCCACATTCTTTCTCGCATCCTGTAATAACTTGTCAGCCTCTTTTGTGTACTTTCTCCCATGATCTCTAGAAGACTTTGCATGAGTGGATGTCTCCACTCTCGGATCCTCTACATATGACTGCTCCACATCAATCTAAGGTTCCTCCTTAGGAGCCAAAATCTCCTCAACCATGTGTAGTTGAATCACCCTCTCCAGGGAACATCTCATGGCCTTCTCTTCATCAAATTTGGCATCCCTATGAACCACTGTCATCCTACTGGTTGGTAGGTACACCCGATAGTTGTGAGGTGTATCAGTGTACCCCACAAATATCCCCAACTCTATTGTCGGCTCAAGATTCTTCCATGCATCTTTGGTCACATGGAAATATATCGATGATCCAAAAATCCTTAAGTGACCAACATCTGGTCTCGTCCCTCAGAAAGCCTCCTCTAGTGTACTCATCCCAAGAATCCGATGAGGGATTTTGCTCTGCAAATAAACCATTGTGTTGCATGCCTCTACCCACAAGTGCAGTGGTAGGCCCTAATCATGCAACATCGCCTGTTTTGCCCCTACAATCCTTCTATTCTTCCTTTTGGCCACGCCATTCTGTTGTGGTTTATGGGGTTATGTCAACTCTTGTTTAATGCATTATGTCACACATAATTTTTTAAACCCCGTTTGACACATACTCTCCATTGTTATCACTCCTGAGAGACTTAACCTTCCTTCCAATATCTTTCTCGACCAATGCTTTAAATTCACAAAACTTTGCAAAAGTTTAATCTTTCTTCTGCATGAAAAAGATCCAACATTTATGAGAAAAATCATCAACAAATATAACATAATACATGTGCTTGGTCGTGGATGTTGTCGAGAACGGTCCACACACATCTGAATGGACTCGATCTAGGATCACTTATGCTCGATTTTCTTTGTCATGAAAGGAATTTTTGGTAAATTTTCCTAAAGTACACCCTTTGCATGTGTCAACTTGCTCTAGTGTACCTTTGGGAAGACCAGTAAAAAATTGTTGCATGATTTTCAAAGCGCCATGATGCAAGTGACCCAACCGCTTGTGCCACAACTCATCGATGTCTCGACTCTGCACCTTCTCTGCTTTCGTTCTCAAGTAAGCACAATATTCTACCTCCAACTTATTGATATTCTTCACCCAAATCCCTATCCTCTTTACATGTCCTGTGGCCATGTGACAAAGGAACACCTTTCCCTTACTAAAGATCACATCATAGCCTCTATCCTCCAATAGATACCAATTTCTTATTCAAACCAGGAACATACATAACATCTCGCAAAGTGAGGGTAGGACCTGACTCCCTCTAAAAGATAACTGTACCCAACCTCATAGCACTATACCTCCTGTCATCATCCATCTCGATATGCATCTGGAGATCCTTCTGCTCCAGGTCACTGAAGAGCTCCTTGTTACCAGTCATGTGGAAATAAGCTCCACTATCTAAGTACCATACACTAACCATCATCAATGACACCATGCATTCGATGAGGGTAAAGTCCAATTCGAATTGTGAGGCAAGAGCCTTACCTTTCACTCCTCCTGGGGACTTCTTCTTGGACTTCTTGAGCATACAATTTGTAGCAAAATGTTCCAGTTTGTGACAATGAAATCACTTGAATTTTGACATGTCCTTCTTCTTGCCTCCATGACAAGAATTTGATTTGGAATGGGATTCCTTCCCCTCCCCATTCTTTTCCTTACCCGCTAAGGCACAATTTTCCTCATCATCAATCTTTAATAAGAATCTGTCTCTGGTGTTCCTATGAATCTCTCCCTGTACCAAATCTGACCACAATCGTTCCCAATCTGGTAGCTTCTCCCTCCCATTGACAGAGTCTTGATAACTGTTCCAACTCTTGGGAATTCCTAGAAGATATAGGCTCATCATATCATCCTCGGCAACAATAATCCCAGCACTTCCAATCTCATCACGGCAGTGAGTGAACTTGGTCAAGTATTTTGGAATTGAGTCGCCCTTCTCCATCTTGATCTTTTTGAGTTTGTCCTTTAGTTCCAACTTCCTATGGTCACTACTATTCTGAAACAAGTCTGTCAATGCCTTCCACATTGAGTATGGAGTTTCCTTTCCATGGAGACTCGAGACAATGTGGTCTCGAACTCCCTCAAGAATAATTTACCTCGCCTTTGCCACACACTTTCTCCATTCATCCAGATCTTGAGCATCCGATGTTGGAGGCTTAGGAATGTCTTGATCAATGAATTCCTTGAGGCCATTGTCTTCCATCACTACTTCCATCATGTCCTTCCATGCTATGTAATTTGAGCTGCCTTCCAAGGCATACTCAAGTTGCAACCCGTAGAAAGACATATTGTTGATCTAAAGTATGAATTGCAAATTCGATTTTCACCTGCACAACAAAATCGAAATCTCCTCTTCTATATTGTCTTCAATTATGATACCATGTAGAATTTTTTGTAGATTCAACAGCTCATGTGATATACTAAAACATAAGATAAAAATATACTCTACTCTTCTCAGCATAAACCAAAAATGATTGATGAAAACAATAAGCAGAAAAATGAAGAATACCAGTCACACATAACACAATATTTCTCTAGGGAAAGAACCTGCTCAAAACCCCGACTATTTATATTGCATTAACAAAAATATGTGATAAGAAAATACAATTTTTGTTCACACTAGAACAATCCTTACACAAGTATGATCTAACTCTTTGCCTCACAAGCCCGCTCTAGCCAACACTTAGCCAATTCGGTTGCCTACCAAGCCCCTATTTCCTTGCACAATTCCTGAGAGAATCAACCCATATTAATTGGGAAATCCTTCCTCCATAACTATGCAATCCAAACTTAGGTCCTCAACTGATTGCATGCACCATTTGTACAACTTGGAAAATTAATCTCAATTGGATCTTCCTCTGAACTAACATGCATGAATTATTTGTGAGTGAATCTTCAGTTAACGGGTATGGTACTAGTTGATGCATTGGTGCACTAATCCACTACTAGATCTCTACTAGTTCCTCCAACAGTTAGAACTAGTTTAACTAATTATAACTCAGTTAGATTGAGTTATCTAATTAAAACCCCAAAGAACTCAACCTGGGGCCCTAAAATTTAGGGATCACTCTACATGACTCTAGATAGACTTCCAACTTGAATTTCCTAAGCTAACTAAGTCAAATCAACTTAGTTAAGTATTACAAGTTTCTATGAGAAAAGAAATACAATTTTAATTCATAATTTAATTCAAGAACAAATTAAATTGGAATTTCGTGTTGTTATTTTTAACAATATGTGAGTTTTTTCGTGTTGTTATTTTTAACAATATGTGAGTTTTTTCAGGGTTTTATGGCATGCAGAGAACACCTATGGCATGTGGAGAACCCTTGTGAAAAATGTAGGTAGAATGAAATGAAATATTATGGATGGGCATTATATATATATATATATATATCTATAACGCCCATCCAACCCCAAGGGTTAGCTCAGTTGGTCAAAAACCGTGCCCTCGCCATCGGGAGGTCATAGGGTCGAATCTCCCCAAAGCCCTTGGAGTTAGGTCTTGCTAGTAGGCTGAGGGGCGATTAGCCCAAATTTTTCCATGGACGTAGCAACCACTCACTGACCAGGGTGTTCATGAACCACACAAAAAATATATATATAATGCCCATCCATAATATTTCATTTCGTTCTGCCTACATTTGTTAGAAGTGTATATATTATAAAAGAAATCATATATTAAACCATTATATAGTTTAAACCATTATATATTATATATTTTATTTATTTATTAATATAATATATATTTTATAGTTTTTTCATTTTATTAATATAATGTATGACTTGTGGGCAAGGTGACCTAGAGAGGATATATGACCTCTAGAGAGCATGAAACACTCACTCAACAATTCAAGATCAACTATGGGAGTGAGAGAAACCCCACAACATCTATGGAAACAAATTTGGCAACTCCTAGTTTATTTTAATAGTAGTAGCCTTGGAATTGGATTTCTCTACCAAAATTATGCAGAAAGAAAATAGAATAGAAATAAAATCACACATGGAACACAATAATTTATCTGGGGAACCAAACTGGGAAAAAAAACCTCTTTCTTGTATTAAATCAACTGAGCAATCTAATTTATTACATAGAATCTTCTTCAAGCTTGAAGCTCCCCACAATACTAATCAACTCCACACAAGACTTTCCCAACAATTAGGAAAATAAGGCTTGTTAGGAGCTCCTATTTCCTAGCGCAAATGTGCCCTTAAAAAACAGGAATTTCTCATATTTTCTTGTGCAATTCCCAAGAGAAATTTCTTTGATTGATCCTCAAGATTGGCACAAAAAAACCTACATACCATAATAAATACACTTTGTGCCTTCTTTAAATATCAATAGACAGTTTGAATTGCATGACCTAATAGGGCTAATTTTAGCAACTACGAGTAGTTAATTGAGAGTAATTTGAGTTAACACAAAGTCAACTAAACTCATAATTATCTCTATTCTAGAACTAGAGATTAGTTAACTGGTATACACTAGATTTAACTCCACTAGATAACTAATTTTAGCCATCAGCTAGTCCATAACTCACTATATACCATCTAACTTGAATTAACTGACAATAACTCAATGATAGGCTACATCACACATGTTAAGTGAAAACTAACTCAAGCAACTATTAGATTGAATTCAAATTAGCATCTTTGACTAAGGCACAAGTCAAAGAAGTCATTCCTCGCTACATTTTCAACATTTACAATCCCATGATAGCCCATAATAATCAACAAGGAGGATTTTTAGGTTTTTAGTTTCATTTTTTCCTATAAAAGCAACTAAATGGTGCTTGCTAAGTAGGTTTGTAATTTCAAGACATTGAAGAAATACTTTGAGGTTGAGCTTTGAAGGTTGGATTCAACTTTATTTCACATAATACATGCAGCTCTTTTGATTCCCAATTGCTAGTAGTCTATCGGTGTGCTTACTACGGTATGGAGGACCCCCACAACCTAGCCTGTACACTCCATTTCATTTTTCGTTCAACTTATATATGCTAGTACATCCTTCTTATAAGTGTTTCTTTCATGTTTAGACTTTATAGCTTTTAATTTTTATTTCTTCTTAGTTGTCTTGTTCATAGTTGTCATTTTATGTTATCATACTTATAGTTTGCATATGAACTTCTTGTCGATATTTTATTATTTATTGTTTTCCATATTTTATTGTTTAAAGTACTTCCATGAGCTATAATTATCATAGGACAGTTGTTGCATGCGAATACAAGCTAATTGACAAGTTAAGTAGAGGACCAGGAGTGTCATCCACTACCTTTATTAGTGGAAAATACCCTAACTCTCTAATAGCTTTTCACTTGGTGTTCCAACAACAAGCATCATAGTTCCTTATTTCTTTAGATTCAATATTCATTCTTTTCTTTCTTACATTAAATTAGTAACTTAAGTATGCACCAACTAATGAGTTGAGTAAAAGGCTACATGAGTGTCCATCCACTTTCTCTCTCACAAGTGGAAAATGCCATAGTGCATTCTTGACTCTTTAAGTAGTGTTAGGTTGATTTTAATAGATTGGATAAATAACTACCGGAGTGTCCATCTTCTTTTACTAGTGAACAAGGCTCCAGTCCTAACACCCCCTCACAGGTATACCCAAAGGTACCATGCCAACCCGGGTAAACATGAGGACAGATGCCACTACAATCATATTCGACCTCCTATGTCACCTTAAGGAAGTGGAATTGACATAACATCACATAAAGTCATCCAAAATCATCAATAGACCTCTCATGAGACAAGTCAGCCACTCAGGCAGCCTGTCCCTGGGTCCCACTACTATTATGCAGCTCTTAGCCCTCAATTTCTCTCATGTTATGGGAAAGGGAGCGACTAGCAACTCAAATTCGCTCTCACGAGTCTACTTGCCAGTGACTGTGGTCCAAAATTTCCAGTTTTGTGCCAGTGACTCTGGGATTTGAGTCACTTTTCTAGCCCAGAATCCTGGCCTCTACCCAGAACTTGTTGTAACTTTCATAAATCAATAAAAAGACAATAACAATGTTGATCAATCAAAAATTACCCTCGGGACTAAGCCTGAGCATCCCCAATCGGGACTGACATTTTTTCAAACACTTGGCATCAATGCAACCTAAAGTTCTAGGATACAAGACAGAGCATAAATGACTGAAACAACTTATGAAACATCATTAGAAGGATCATCTCCTTCTCCGCTGAACTACTATATCATCAATTAGGTCTTGCATCCATCCTTTTAACAATTACAAGTAAATACATGAAATAACCATGACATGAACCAGTCACACAACCATGCTTTTCACCAGCATAAAACCATATAAATATCATAGATATGACAGCCATTAAATCCACATATAAATTTTTACAAAAGTAAGAGGACTTAGCTTTTATTGATCATAGGCAAATCCGACCAAGTTCAGGACTTCCACATACCACCCGACCATAGACATGGTTGAACCAAATATCTCTTTTAGCTAGTCACGCCCATGCCATATTCCAAGCATGAATGTGGGATCTCATAGAACAACCAATCCAAGAACAACCAAGAGAATCCAGAGGTTAAACCACCTCCACCCTCATCAAACCGTGATCACACCAAAATCGGTGCTCCAATCACAACCGAACAGAACTTGAAATTCCATCCAGAATCCATCACTATCCTTGAGGAATTTTCTGTCTCCTTGTCTCTCAGGCTTTACCGCAATCCAAACCTGGATCACTAGGCCCTAAATTGAGACTTCTCCCTCAGGCTTTACCGTGTATCCTGCCAAAACAAGACAATGGATTCCTAGGCCTTTGGGAATGAACCTTAAGGCCACCTTCATCCTGGACTCCTAAATCCATTCGGAACTTCCAAAGTTCCAAAACCAAATAAACATCCCAACATATCATGGAATCCAGAAAAAAGGCTATGCTAGGTTGAAACCATTGTCATAACCCAGCAATACCATGCCACCAACAACAAGAGAACCATACACCAACATGCAAAGTTGTGCATGTCCAAAACAGCTAGGAAATCATATATGTAAAAGGTTACCGGCAAGTATTCCTATTGAAGCTACTTGATCTTGTTTTCCTTTCCTTGTTCCTAGCTTACTTTTCCTTTCCTTTGCTTGTTTTTCCTTTCCTTTCCTTACTTTCCCTTTTCCTATTCTCCAAATTAGAGTGCACCAAGAAAACTCTATGTGACCAAGAGAGTGAGAGAGGGATAGAATAATGAGAGAGCTCAAAACTTGAACTTGACAAAAGCCATGAACTGATCCTAAGAAGCCTTTTTATGCATGAGGCCTTAGTTTCTTCATTTTCAATTATTCTCCTTCAATTTCCTCCTCACATGCAACCTGTGACATTTTACCTTCCTTTTCTCCTAATTTCCTTTATTTTCATAAATAAATGTGTCAAAAATGCATTTTTTCCTTTTAATGCCTTTTTGCCTTAGCCTTTGCCAATTTCCTTAGCCAAAAACACACATCCAATGATGCCCACTAGGATATCTTTGCCCAACATTCAGCTTGGAAATAGGTGACCCTTAACCGTGGTCTTATTTTTCCTTTTTTAACTTTTATTACATTAACTTTTCACCGGGTTTTTACAGAACCCTCCCCCTTAGGGAACCTTATCCTAAGTGTTAAACCACACCAAGACCTTAGCAAACCTGCTGAAAAGAAATCTTACTGCCTATGGAGCTTTATAACTTAGCTCATTGCAGTATTTACAATGAAGAACCTTCTCAAAAGCAAAACATCCTAACAACATGACAATATAAAAATGATAATAACATGACACCCATACCACTTATTGGAGCTTTATAAATTAGCTCATGGCGGTATTTACATACATATACATATACCTATACAAATATCAAAACATGAGAAAAACATATACCAAACATAAACCAACATCATCCAAAATTGCTTTGCCTCAACCGACAAATAATGAAGGGTATAGGGTGCGCATTTGATCTGCCATCTCCCATGTAGCTTCTTCAAGCCCAAGTGCTTCCATTGCACTTTAACTTTCTCTATGGCTCTGTTCCTGAGCATGAGATGTTTTCGTTGCAGTATACATTGAAGCTTCGGTTGGAACTCTCCTTCTTGCTCCACCTGTAATACAAACCAATCAATAACTTGATCAACATCCTTTATATAGATCTTAAGCAATGAAATTTGGAAAAAATCATGGACTTTCACTGTTGGTGGAAGTGCAAGTCGATATGCCATTGGTCCAATCCTCTCAAGGATCTCGAAAGGCCCGCAATATCATGGTGCCAACTTGGCACATGAACCAACCCTCAAAGAGATTTTCTTGGGCTCAATGCACAAATGCACATGCCCCCCAACCTAAAACTCTTTGAACACCCTGTGCTAATTTGCATAACTCTTCTGTCTATCCTACGTTGCCTTTAGATTCTTCTTTATAACCTGCAACTCCTACTCCATGTTTGTCAACATGTCTAGTTCAATAAGCACTATGTTCACTGGATCACTCTAGCTGATGGAATTGTTACAACTCCACCCATACAATGCATTGAAAGGACTCATCCTCAATGACTCATGATAACCATTGTTTTATGCGAACTCAACCAATGGTAAATACTCTTCCCATTTCCTCTGCTGGTGCATCACATACATCCTCAACATATCTTCCAAGATCCTATTGACCCTCTTTGTCTGACCATCTGTCTGTGGATGATAAGTTGTGTTGAAGGCCAACTCTATACCCAAGCCTACAAATAGCTCCTTCCAAAACTTGGAAGTGAACTTTGCATCCCTGTTCAACACAATATTCTTTGGAACACCATGTAGTCTCACTATATCTCTGATGAACACCTATGCTACCCCACTAGTTGAATATGTAGTCTTTACCGAAATGAAGTGAGCTACCTTGCTCAACCTTTCAACCACGACCATAATAGAATCATGTTGCTTCAATGTCCTCAAAAGAACTATGATTAAATCCATGGAAATGACCTCCCATTTCCATTCTGTAATCGCTATAGGTTGTAGTAGACCGCCTGGATACTTGCACTCTGCCTTTACCTGTTGACAATCTAAGCATCTAGCCACGAACTTAGCCACTTCTTTCTTCAGATTCAGCCAATAATAGAACTTGTTTACCACCATCAACGTCTTCTGATATCCTATATGACCTAAATAATGTTTCATATGAAACTCCCTCAATATAAGCTTCTTGAGCTCACTGCAATTCGACACATATATCTTGTCTTGAAACATCACCAAGCCATCTATCGTGAGACGATAGTCTACATCCTGGTCACCTGTGCCTGTACCTGCACATGTACCTGTACTTGTGCTCTGTTGTAACATGTGCATGATCTCCATGTATTTGTCATCCCACTGACCTAACTGTGAGATCCTATCATGTAACTTTGTCCCATAAGAGCTTATAACTACTATATGATTTACCTATACCTTCCTGCTAATAGCATCTGCAACCCGATTCTCATTCCCTTTGATGTATCTGATCTTGAAGTCAAACCCACTAAGAGTGGCTAACCATCTAGCTTTCCTAGATTTTAGATTTGTCTGTTCAAATAAATATCTCAACCCCCTGTTATCACTCATCAATGTAAACCTCTTGCCCATAAGATAATGTCTCTACATCTTCAATGCATGTATAATCATTGCTAGTTCAATATCATGCGTCAGATAGTTCTACTCATGGTCATTCAGTTTTTGTGACTCATAGCACACTACCTGTCCTTCTTGCATGATAACTCCACCATGTCCCCTTTTGCAAGCATCAGTACACACAACAAACTCCTGGTCCGGATCCACAATCTTTAGCACTGGTGCATGGGTCAACAACTACTTAAGTTGCTCAAAACTATCTTCACATTTCGTCGTCCATTGAAACTTCTTACTTTTCTGCTGCAATGATGTGATAGGATATGCAATGCATGAGAAGTTCCTAATGAACCTCATGTAGTAACTTGCCAATCCCATAAATGATCTCACCTCATCTACATTCGTAGGATCTTTCCATTCCATGATGGACCTTATCTTTTCTGGATCTACTGCTATGCCTTCCTTGGAGACAACATGTCCCAAGTAATGTACCTCAGTCTGAAATAAGCTTCACTTGCTAAGCTTAGCATACAATTGATGCTCTCTTACCAGCCTCAACGCTGCTGCTAAATGTTCGGTGTGTTCCTCCGCATTCTTGGAATGTACTAGTATGTCATCAATGAATACAATAACAAACTTGTCCAAATAAGGATGCAACACGATATTCATCAAACACATGAATGTAGTTGGAGCATTAGTCAAGCCAAATGGAACAACAAAAAACTCATAATTCCCATACCTACTCTTGAACGCAGTCTTGAAGATATCCTCTTCGTTGATGTGTACCTCATGGTATCCTGATCTCAAATCAATCTTAGGGAACAATGTTGCTCCCTTTAGTTGATCAAATGAATCATCAATCCTCAGAAAAGGGTACCTGTTCTTGATTTTTACTTTGTTCAGCTACCTGTAATCAATGTACAATCTAAGAGTATTATCTTTCTTCTTTACGAACAACACTAGTGCACCCCAAGGTGATACACTAGGTCTAATGTATCATTTGTCCAACATTTCCTTTAGCTGCAACTTCAACTCTACCAACTCAAGTTTGCTCATCTTGTAAGGTGTGTTTGATGTTGGAGCTGCCCCTAGCACTAACTGGATAGAAAAGTCTACCTCCCTATGAGGTGGAAACTCTGAAATGTCCTCAGGAAATACATCTAAAACTGCTACAATATTTGGTACCTACTCAACACATCATCATCCTCAACCTCCTTACTCTTTTCACTAGAAATGTTTATTGCAAACATCACACAGCCTTTTTTGCAACTACACTTAGCCTACATAGCGGTAACCATCCTCACTAATGTAGGTTTCTTCTTTCCCTGCAAGGTCCTCTTTTCCCCACTATCATCCACACACTCAATGGCCTTGTCAAAGAAATCCACTTTGGTTCTGTGAAGGTATAGCTAATCCATACCCAAAAGCATACTATACGATCCCAATGGAAATACATTCAAATGTGTTGCTGTAGGAATGCCATTTAACTCAAATGACAAGCTCTTACCGAATGTTGAACTTGATTCTTTGTACATGTATCCAATTGTAACAACCAAGATTCTACATGCACTTATTTTCTCAAACCACACCTATCCACCAAGTTGAGATTAATATAACTATAGGTAAATTCAGTATAAATCAAAATAGAAACAACTTGATCACAAATATTACCATCCATCTCAATGATAGACACCTAATGATCTGCCTGCCTGTTGTCCACAGCTGCATAAATCTGAGGAATGTTATGACCAACATCACCAACTGTATGTGCCTCCCGAGCACTATAGATTTGGGGTCTACCACCACTATGATATTGCGAACAATTCCTCTTACAATGATCCTTACCACAAATCCAACATTGTAATGGTTCCCTACCACTACTTCTAGCCTACTGCTCCCCATGTCCCTTCTTAGTTGTATTGAATTTCTTGTAAGGAAGTGCATTATCTTTCTCACTTGAATCTTAAGGTCTTTGTTGCTTTGGTAGCCATTTTCCTTTAGCTTTTTCATTTATTTCAAGTCATGCTTTGGCTCAGCTTTTTGCTTCGACTTCCATAATAATGCTTCAACTTTCGGATGGCCTCATCCAACGATTTAGGCTCATCAAGCTCAATCTAGTCTCTGTATGAAATTGGAAGTCCAATTATGAATCTCTAAACCTTGGCCTTCTCCTCTCTGAGGCAATGCACATATCTCAACAGCTCCAAAAATCTGCTAGGATACTCCTCATCTATCATAGAACCCATCTGCAACTCATAAAAATCCTTAGCTCTATCATCATAGTACCTCTTAGATAAGTACTTCTTCTTGAAGAACCTTTCAAACGCATGCCAATTCAACTCATCCTCAGGTATGTCCTTGAAATTTGTCACGTCTTCCCACCAAATGTATGCTTTACCTTTGATACTGAAAAGGGATATCCTTGCTTTCATGTTCTCTGAGTAATCATGCAATCTAAAGAATTTCCATGCCAAGCAACCAAGCCTCTTCATCCTATGATTTCTTCATCTCTCCATCAAAGGTAGGTGGCTTTTCCTTCTTAAACTCATCTTGAAAATATCCCCTATCATCCCTCCTGTACAGATGATAATGATGACGATCATGATGTATGTAAGAACTAGAACTAGAGTAATACTATGTCTAGTACCTCTCTTATCCGAAGTGTCCAACAACCTACCATCTTTGATAGTGTTAGATATATCTAACATGTGCCTACTATGAGTCCTATTTCCATATTCCCCATTAGTTCTATCCTCATGTCCATGACTGATCCGAAGAGGTCCCTGTCACTACAAATCTGACAAACTCTAAAGTAATATCACATTCACCTCCGTTGTTTCTCTTGTGTCTGCATGATTTTGTCATTGTCTGCTTTGAAACTCCTTATTTCTTCCTTTAGGCTTCTCAATGTGCCTGCTAAGTCAGAAGAGTGCCCCACACCACGTTGCCCATATTATTCATAAGGAGATTCTATGTATTCTACCACCTTCTTGGCCATATCATCTCTTTCCTGCAAGGCATACTATGTCAGCTAAACCAAATCACCATAAATCAATGTAACTTAGCAAACTCGGGGAGGATACCTTGTCTGTAAGATCATCAAATCAGTGCGATGCATGTACAACATAACCATAATAACATATAGACATATATCAATAAGTGCATCAACACATAACCATCATACTAACTAGGTTCCAGTCATCAATGCAAGGTCATATCAACAATGCATGCTATGACCTTATGCATGACAACAACCATTACTCCAGTATACACATTACCTCATGCAACTATCCACCTGCATAAGCAATGCATAATCAACTACACATACGCATAACTGCATGTAGTCGAGCATAAGTGATCAATTCTTGTAATCAACCTACAAGACTGATGCATGTAATCAAATAACCAAGAATGCAACCCAACGTACAAGAATGTAATCAAGTTGCATATAATTGTATAACCAGTCATATTCTCATGATGATGCATTCCATAAAACCGACATCAAGTTCCTCATCATAACCATACTTCTACCATGATCAATATGATGCAGTGCAACGAGCACATGGAACGCAAGTGTAAGAGATGTTGGGTGCAGGTTTTGTGCATGTTTTGGACACCATTTTCCCCCCATCCTTGACCATTTCACCTCTGAACCTATGGACTTTATATCATAATTACCTTTTTCCCAGTTATAAGAATCCATTTTTGTTATGACATATTATTTTTCCATTTTTGTTAAATATGAATGAGGTGATATCTTTTTTATGGCTAACCGAGGCAAATATGGAAAAAGTTCTCTAGCTCTGTTTCTTTCAGGTGATGCTCCAAAGTCCATGGCCAAAGGATGAACAACAGTGTGATAATTCACAAAGGGGTTTTGAGTACTTGTTGTTTCAGACCATTGTTGTTACACCCCGAATTGTTGTTACACCTCAAGCATTGTTGTTACACCTCGAATTGTTGTTACACCATGGGATGTTGACTACACCGCAACTATCTAGGACCATGGGTACTATTCCACAGGACAGTTGTCGTAAAGATTGTATTATCTATGGGCGGCTAAGGAGTCAAGGTAGTTGTGATTTTGAGAAATGATGTAACAGCAATAGGCCTTGTATTTAGAACCTATTGTAACAATTTCTATTCTCTCTCGATATTGATCAGCATGAGAATCGTGAGATTCTCATGACTGATCTATTTCTTATTTTGGACATGTAAATCTTATAAAGGGGACTCAGTTCCATGTAAATGGGGGAACAGTATTGTCATTTTTCTTTTGTAATTCATAACCATTTTAATACAAAGAATAACATTGTTGATGTTTTTACAGACGTGGTGTTGAGACTTTACTAATTCGCATTTCATCCCTGTACCCTACTAGGGAGGAAGGGCCCTCCTCTTTAGCAGGGATTGCAGCAGCAGTAGTAGCATAGTGGTAGATTAATTATTGTTCCTTTCAGTAAGTGTGAAGTTATTTATGTCGTCGTGTAATTTGTAGAATGGGTTTATTTTTGTTTCCAGATTTTTGATATGTTGTCACACAGGATTGATTTGAACATAATATTCAGTCAGCCGGCTTAGTTAGTGGTGTGGTGTGTGGCACACCTTTTCCTTGGTAACATGAAGTGTGGTTTCATTTCTGTAGAATGTTTTTGATTTCTACATGAGTGTTACTTTCTGCAATTAAATTCAACGACATTTGTTCTGTCTTTTATTTTTACTCTTGACTGAAGTGTATTGGCACAGACAGTGCATACTCCTTTGAAATAAACAGACCTACCCTGGGTTGAAAATTAATGGTTGTGATTCAGTCATATTAACAATGATTAAATCGACTCAACATTTTGGTGTCATTTTCAAGGAAGGCAGTCGACGATGCAATCAGCCAAGTGTGTTTTGTTAACAGAGTGTTTCTAGTGCATAGGTGTTGGGCGATAAGACGAGAGGTAAGAACCTGTGCATCGCTCTAATATACATAGGCAGGCTCACCCTTGTGGTCACTAGAACACTTAGGTTGTGTGAATTTCTTGATTCTTTAGATGTGTTCTTAGCTTTATAGGTGCTGGGCGGTAAGATGAGAGGTAAGAACCTGCGCATTGCTCTAATATACTTGAGTGGGCTCACCACTGTATAAGCTAAGACACTTAGGGCTTGAATAAATACACATAGGGTCCATGTGTAAAGTGTAGGAATAATAGAAATCCAAAAGTACAACCACTCTAATAAATCACAGGAAAAACGGGTCATAAAAGAAATAAGAAGAGCACATATTTGGGGAGGAAAACATTTATTCATGAGCTGATCTCAAAAGCAGAAAAAGAACAATCAAATTCTCAGAGGGACGCAAGGAAAACAGGGCCACAAAAATTTGTTACTCCCATAATAAGAATAGAAGCATTCATTTCCTCTATCTCGGACCATATCATCCTAAAACTAGTGTAACCACTCCTAAAACTAAGTATCCAAATCAGGAGTAGTAGTGGAAGGCTAGTGATTAGGACTTTAGGGCTGAGGGTCATGGGGAAATAGGTGGGGAACACCAAGAGCCTGAGACAGAAAATCATTCATTGACTTATCAATATCCTGATTCAAGCATTGCAGTGAAACATCCAGCCCCAAAGGAGCCTGAGCTATCAATTGACAAATCTTCACCCACAAGACAGTCACCAAAACAATTTGAAGAAGACCCATTACAGCAAGGATAACGAGGATCAAAAATGGGGGACAACAATGACAACAACACTAAAACACAACCCACCATTACCACCTTTGAGTTTCCAATAGGGGATATCAAAGGTGAGGCTCCCATGAAAAAAATTCCTTTGTCATCTCTCCCATCTTTTCAAGGGATGACTGTAGAAGACCCTGACACCTTCTTGTTTGAATTTGATGTCTTGTGTAGGAGCTATGATTATATTTCATATGCTCAAAAGCTGAAATTATTCCCTGCTACTCTAAAAGGAGAAGCATTGAGATGGTTCATGGGATTAGGCTCTGCTACCATTCGGACGTGGAGTGACATGAAAGAGACATTCCTATCTAAGTATCAAGATTATTGCAAAACCAGGGATTTGAGGGAAGAAATATTTAGGATGACACAAAAGGAGGAAGAAATCTTGGAGGACTATGTGGAGCAATTCCATTACAATTTGCAGAGATCTAAACACAGTGACTTAGATCAAGAAATCTTGAGGACCATATTCATAAGGGGAATGGGAGATGATTTCCTTGATACCCTGAATCTACTAGGGAAGGGGGATATATATAAGGAACCATTTGTCGAGATAATAAACCTTTGTTTGAGATTCTCTAGAGGACCGTCAAAGGGGAGAAGCATGGTACGAGATGCCTCTACCCAGATAAAGAAATCTACAAACTATGGTGTGACCAGGGCAGAAATCAGAAATTTGTTCAAGAATCTTAAAACAAATCTTCTCAGTACCCTGTCTACTCAAATAACGATGGTATAAGTGAAGAAATCATAGGACGAGGCTGATGCAGCTTTAGTTGTGTTCTGCCTGATATGCAAAGACAAGTATTCCTGAAAGGAATGTAGGATAAATAGCATCGGCCTGTGCAACATTTGTGATCTAAAGAATTCCATGGGTCATTGCCCAAATCTTCCCAAATTGAAAGTAATGGTTAAGGAATCAAGTGAGGAGGTTCAGTCTTCCTACTTCATTGGATCCACGAAGCCTTGGAAACCATGACCCCCAAGTATGTCTCAAGACTTCTCTTCTTTCAATCCATGGAATAATACATATAATGTTCAGCAATTTCCATGGCAGTACTCTGCTCCTCCTCCGGCACAATATCCTTCACCTTGGAATCAGTGGTCTCTCTCATCACCTTTCCAATTCCCTCCGTCACAACCATATCCTTGGACTCAAAATTGGAGAGGAAATTCCCTAGGACCAATTCCTCTTGTAATACTAGTACAATAGTAGTTACAGCTACCACCTCTTCAAACACTTGTTTCTACACCTTCTATACGACCCCAATTACCTGTGCAACCTAACCCTAACCCGAATAATAAGGTGGCCCAGAAAATTGAACCCTCGACTACCTTTCAGACTTATTGTATCACTCCTATCAAGTATAACAAAATCCATCTTCGGTTAGGGAAAGTAGTTAACCCAAAACTATCCCTTGTTATAACCGAAGAAGAATGTGAGTCACCCAAGGGGGGTCCTACATATTTTGAAGTTGTTCTCACACCTAAAACAATTGATTCAAAAAGGGTTGTTGCACCTGTAATAGCCAATTCGAGTAAAGATGATACACCTGTAATAACCGATTTGACTATAACAACTAAAGACCCTCCATATCCTTGAAGGCTAGCAAAAATTAGTATGAATTCACACCTGGAACCAGATTTTCTCAAGGAGGTGAGAAACTTACACATATGGATTCCTCTACTATAGGATATCAGATATGTGCTTGTTTATACAAAAATAGTAAGGGATCTGTGTGTTAAAAAACCTGGAAGGAAGCCTAAGGACCCTACTACTATTCATGTGATGGGAAAGTTGTCTGAGTTGATGATTGATCAGCCCCTTTTAACCAAATACAATGATCTAGGGAATCCTACTGTCACTATTTACATCGATGGAAAGCCCATTACCAATACATCAATTGATTTAGGAGCAACCATTAATGTAATGACGAAAGAGCTCTTCATCACCTTAAGGTTACAGAAACTAAGACACACACCTATGGTGTTGGAATTAGCAGATAGGTCTCATGTCAAACCTGAGGGGATGTTAGAAGACGTAGTGATTATAGTAGATTCTTGGCGATATCCTACTAAATTCCTTATTTTACAAACTAAATCAAACCTGGGGGGGCATCCTTTAATCTTAGGAAGGTCATGGCTAGCCACTACAGATGCATTCATAGGCTGCAGGTATAAATCTATGATGATTTCTGATGGCCAAGTCACCAAGAATCTTAGCCTTTATCCCCGGCGAAACCAAATACAGATTCAGGAATTCCGTTGTGGGATGAATTTGAACTCGAGTCAAATCACTCATAGCCACTTCTCACCCTCGAGAAGGCACAGTACTTTAAGAATGAAATGGAAGATGATATCATAAATGGTTTTATTAGTAATTCACTTTCTGTTACTTCCATTGAAGACTTGGGGGAGAAAGATGTTGTAGAATATTTGAGCCTTGAACAAATGAAGGCCGCTCCAAGTATTAATAGTAGTCCTATTAAAATAGAACTAGGCAAATATATTAATGTCAATCCAAACTTGACTGCTGAGCAGAATAGATTGTTGTTATAGTTGTTACATAAATACAAAAAGGCATTTGCATGGGATTATAAAGATATTAAGGGAATCCATCCCATCCTTTGCAATCATCGCATCTATTTGAAGGATGGTTGCAATCCAGTGAGACAACCGCAGTGACGCATGAACCCTGCATTAAATGAGGTAGTAAAGAAGAATTGCAAAAACTCCTGACTGCTAACTTCATTTATCCCATTTTTTATAGTCAATGGGTATCTCTTCTTGTCATCCAAAAAGAATGTGGAGGGTCTTTGTGGATTATAGAGAACTTAACAAATCCACTCAAAAGGACCATTTCCCCTTGCCATTTATAGACCAGGTCCTTGATACCCTATCTGGAAAGAATTTTTTCTCATTCTTAGATGGGTTTAGTGGGTACAACCAAATACAAATTGCCCTGGAAGACCAAGATAAAACGACCTTTACCTGCCCTTGGGGAACTTTCGCATACAGGGTTCTTCCTTTTGGACTCTGTAACGCACCAGCAACTTTCCAAAGGGTGATACTGGGAATTTTCTCAGATCTGTTGAATGACTGTCTAGAAATTTTCATGGATGACTTTACACCCTACGGGGACGCCTTCGAAACAACATTAGTTAATTTGGAAAAAGTATTAGAATGATGTGAACAGACTAATGTTGCTTTGAGTACAGAGAAATGTCACATGATGATGAATGAAGGGATCATGTTGGGACATCTTATTTCAGCTGATGGGATTAAAGTGGACCCTGCTAAGATAGAGGTAATCTTGAAAATCCCAATCCCCAAGACACAGAAAGAGGTACGTAGTTTCTTGGGTCATGCAGGGTACTATAGGAGTTTTATAGAAAAAATTCAAAGATTGCATCTCCTTTATTTTCTTTACTTATGAAAGATGCATAGTTTGTATGGACAGGAAAATGCGAGCACACCTTTGCGAAATTAAAAGACTATGTATCAGCAGCTCCTATTTTGCGAGGTCTGAACTGGAATCTGTCATTCCATATAGCTACGGACGCATCTGATACTATTGTGGGAGTTGTTTTGGGCCAGCTGGAGGACAAGAAACCATATGCCATTTATTATATAAGCAAAAACTTGACTCCAGCTGAACTCAATTACACAGTGACCGAGAAGGAATTCCTTGCAGTAGTGCATGCCATCAATAAATTTCGGCACTACATCACATGATATCAAGTGTTTGTACACACTGACCACTCTGCCATTCATTTTTTGATGAACAAACCAATCACTAATGGTAGGATTACACGGTGGTTATTGTTGTTACAGGAATTTGATATAATTATCCTAGATAAACCAAGGAAAGATAATGTGGTGCCTGATTTATTTCTAGGTTGAATGTTGGTAATGAAATCGTGCCTATTGAATATTCTTTTCCGGATGAATATCTTTTCACTATTTTAGTTCACTCACCATGGTATGCAGACATAGCTAATTATCTTGCTGCAAGAAAATTTCCCCAACACCTATCCTACAGGGAAAAGAAAAGGATTGTCCAGCAAAGTGCTAGATACTCATGGATAGAAGGAAATCTCTATCACACTGGACCAGACCATCAGATCAGACGTTGTGTAAGGGAGGATGAAATTTTTGATATCCTTCGAGCTTGTCATGAGGAACCTTGTGGAGGACATTTTGCAGATAAGAGAACAGGATACAAGGTGCTCTCAACAGGGTACTACTGGCCCAAAATAATCTAGGATGCTAAGAAATTTGTGAAGGGATGTGACAGCTACTAGAGAATGGGTCAACCACTCCAATCAAATGAGATGTCGTTGCAACCTCAAATAGTTTTAGAACCATTTGAGAAATGGGCCCTAGATTTTGTAGGACCAATTAACCTATCATCTCAGTAGAAATCCTACATTTTGGTATGCACGAAATATGTCACAAAATGGGTTGAGGCAAAATCATTAACCAGAGCTATAGAGTGGGTTGTTTTAGACTTCTTGTTTGAAGATATTTTTTTCCACTTTGGAGTACCCAGAGAAATAGTGACAGATGGAGGATCCCAGTTTACATCTCATTTGATTCAAAACCTGGTTGAGAAATACAAAATTTGTCATAGAATCACTTCGCCTTATCATCCGCAAGAAAATGGCCAAGTAGAAAGCACCAACAAGGTTATTGAGGGAATTCTTACCAAGATCGTAGCTAGTCATCGAAGAAATTGGGCTGATAAACTTCCAGAAGCATTGTGGGCATACCAGACTACACGGAGGAATACTACAGGGTTATCACCATGGTAAAAATCCTTTGTTTCCTATAGAATTTGAAATTAATACATTTGTCAGGCCAGGCAATAACTCCTTAAGGGAAAAATGATTTGTGTTTATTCATTCAGGTAGGTCTTCATTAAATACATGAGGGAGAGACTGTTCAGTTCATCTCCCAATGATTGCTCATATTATTTATTTATCTATTTACATTATATTCACCCAATCATGAGGATTAGGTTTCAACATTCCCCCCATTAATCTGAAGGGATGTTGGTGAGTCCAAGCATCATTCTGAATCATTCAAGATTTTCTCTTCCAAGCGCTTTAGTGAAGATGTCTGCAATTTGCTCATTTGTGGAACAATGACGGAGATGGATTGTTTTGGCCTCAACATGATGTCGAATCAGATGATATTTAGTATTGATGTGCTTCTTTCGATCATGGAACTTTGGGTTCTTGGCCAAATTTATTGCAGAGGTATTTTCAACCATGAGTGGAGTTGATTGTACTTGTTTTACCTGCAAATATTCAAGAATTTTCCTGAGCGACACAATTTCTTTTGTTGCTTCAGTTGTTGCCACGTATTCTGCTTCTGTTGTGGAATCTGCTAGAACTGATTGTTTGCATGATCTCTAGGAGACATCTCCTGATCCAAGACTCATAGCATATCCTGAAGTAGATACCTTAGTTTCTTTGTCTCCATCGAAGTCTGAATCAGAGTATCCAATCAAGCTGAAGTCGTCCACCTGTGTATACTTGATTCCAAAGTCTTGAGTTCCCTTCAAGTACCTTAGTACTCTTTTTATAGCAAACCAATGTCCCTCACAAGGCTTTTGCATAAACCTAGAGAGGATTCCAATAGCAAATGAAATGTCTGGTCTGGTAGTAGTTAGGTAGTTGAGACTTCCTACAAGCTATCTATACTTTGTTGCATCCTCAAATTCTTTTCCTTCAATAGATGTGAGCTTTAAGTTTTGTTCCATTGGAGTAGTAAGAGCATTGCATTCTGTCATGCCAAACATGTTCAATAGATCTCCAATGTATTTATTTTGAGAAAGAAATATGGACTTTGGATGTTGGGTTACTTCAATGCCAAGATAGTAATGAACATAGCCCAAATCTGTCATTTCAAAACTTTTCCCCAATTCCTTCTTTATGGATGCAATGTAGCTTTCATTGTTCCCTATCATCAAAAGATCATCTACATATACCACAAGATATACAACTGTTTTGCCAACTTTCTTGACAAATAAAGTTGCATCATCAAGATCATAACGTTTGAAATTGAGTTTCAGAAGATGCTCAGTTAGTTTTTCATACCAGGCTCACGGTGCTTGTTTGAGGCCATACAAGGACTTCACAAGTTTACATACTTTATGTTCATGTCCTTTCACATCAAATCCTTCAGGCTGAGACATAAAAACATTCTCTTTTAGATCTCCATTTAAGAAAGCAGTTTTTACATCCATTTGATGGACTTTCCAACCGTTCTAAGCTGCTAGTGCAAAGAGTGTCCAGATGGTAGCCCATTTTGCTATGGTGGAAAAAGTCTCCTCATAATCAACCCCTTCCTTCTGTGCAAAACCTTTTGCCACAAGCCTAGCTTTGTGCTTGTCAAGTGAGCCATCAGCTTTATACTTGTTCTTGTAGACCCACTTGCAGCCAATTGGTTTGGTTCCTAATGGAGGATCAACCAGCTTCCAAGTGCCATTCTTTATGAGGGCATCATACTCCTTTTGCATTGCTTCTTTCCATTCATCATGAGAAGCAGCTTCTTTGAAGGAAGTTGGTTCAAAATCTGTAGACAAGTTCAATTCACAATCATAAGAAACATCCATATCAACAAGTGAATTAGAGTCATCCACATCACCTCCATTTTGCCGGTTTGAATTTCTAGTTCCTGTCTTTCCAACCTCATCAGGATGAACACTTTCAAGTGTCTTTGTCAGCCACTTTGGGGGACCTTTCTCAGATGGTCTAGACTGCTCCGTTGATTGAGTTGGGACTGAATCAAGATTGAGTCTCCCAATTCTATCAATCACATCACTTAAAGCATCATCCGTTGTTGGAGTTTCATGCGGGGAGAGTGTTCTTCAGAAGAAGATTCCACATGTTGATCTAGTATAGGAATCCCCCCTTCAAGATGTGGAATCTGATTATCAAATTCTTGAAACGATTTTGCTTTTGTGAATCTATCCAAGCGATCAAGTTGCCGCTCAACAAGATTGTCAGTTTTGGATGATTCAAGAAAAATTACATCTCTAGATACAACAAACTTTTTATTTACTTCATCATAGAGACGGTATGCTTTGGAGGTGTTTGAATGCCCTAAGAAGATACACTTACGACTTCTAACACCAAGTTTGTTTCTATGTACCTTTGGTATCAAGGCAGAACATGTGGAACCAAAGACCCTGAGATGCTTTACCAAAGGAACATGTCCATACCACATTTCATAAGCAGTCTTGTTTCTAATAGCATTAGATGGACATCTATTTTTTATATATGCAACACATAGAACAGCATCAGCCCAAAACATTATCTTTAAATTTTTGAAGAAGAGCATGGATCGTACCATATTTAAGATTGTCCTATTCATCCTTTCTGCTACACCATTCTGTTGGGGATTATAAGGTACAGTTGTTTGATGTTTGATCCCATGTTGGAAAAGATAGTTTTCAAATTCATTTGATGTGTATTCTTTTCAATTATCAGTGCGAATAGACCCAATATGAGATTATGCATCATTTTCAATCCATTTATGAAAATTCTTGAATGTTTGAAAAGCATCAGATTTGTTCTTCAATAAATAAACCCAACACATTCTGGTGTAGTCATCAATAAATGTCATCATATATTTATTTCCATTTGCAGAAGGAACAGGCATTGGACCACATAAATCTGAATGAATGAGTTCAAGTTTTCTATGTGCTCTTGAATGTGAATCATGAAAAGACTGTTTGCTATGCTTTCCTAGAATACAAGCATCACATTGCTTAAATTTCCTAGGAATTGTAGGCAAACCAGAAACACCATTTTTCTTCAACAAGTGGAGGTTGTCATAGTTCAAATGTCCAAATCTAGCATGCCATAATAAACTTGATGGAAGTGTACCTTCTTCATGATGAGAATTGTATGAGAAATGTTGTGCACGAGCAGAGGTTCCTTGCAGCTTGAGAAGCCTTTCTTCTTATATTCCCCTCATGACAAGTGAGTGGTCAGATGCTTTTCTTACCTCAAGCTTGCCATCAAACATATGAATGGAGTGACCTTGCTGGCGGATGTGGACTAAGGAAAGCAAGTTTATCTTGAGCTGTGGGAGATATAGAACATGATGCAAAAGAAAGTTTGGAAGACCAGGCAGTTTAGGCCTGATTGTGCCAAGCCCTGATGACTTGATTTTTGATTGGTTTGCAAAGTATACCACTCCATCAACATTGTCAGTAAATTCTTCAAAAAAATATTTTCTATGAGTCATGTGGCAGGTTCCTCCTGAATCAAGCAACCAATCATTTTTCCAAGAAGCAAGTGAAGCATTAAATAAATCTTCATTTACTCCAATGTTACATTGTGCCACAACATAGTGAGCAAATTCAGGTGCTTTACCTTTGTCTATATTATCATTTTTATCTTTCTGTTGGTTTCTTTGCTACTCAATTTTTTCCCATGGTAGCTTGCATGTAGAGGCATCATGTGATCCATTTCTTTTGCAGCAAATGCAGTGCAAATCTGCCTTTTCTCCTTGAGAGTTTCTGCCCCCCTACCTCTGAAATATCTTCCTCTTCCTCTTCGACCACCTCTTCCTCTTGAAGAATCTTGAGCAGGATGCTTTTCTTTATGAGCAAGGCACACAACCTCTTCAGAAGATTCAAGGGCTATCTTCTTTCCAAAAGCTTTCTCTCTTTCAGCAAACTTTTTCACAAGAGAGTCAAACGTGATATCTTTGAGATTACCATTGGCTTGCAATGACTCAAGATAATTGGAGTAAGTAGGATAAAGTGCCTTGAGAAAAGCGATAAGAGTAATATCCAATTCAACCTTAGTGGATTTAATATCATGCATTATAGACTTTACTTCAGATGCAAGAGCAAGAGGATCATTATTTTGCAGTTCAAGAGTGAAGAGTTTATTCATGAGTTGAACAACTTCAAGTGCAGAATGTGAGTCATAGAGTTCTTTCAGCTTTTGTAAGGCTTCAAAGGCAGTTGAATATGATGAAATATGGTGACTCACCTCTTCATTTACAGATGCTACGATTAATGCATAAGCTTTGATGTTCTTGTTTTCCCAAATGACGAGCTCTTTGTCTGAGGTAGGTTGTACTGGTTCATTGTCTCCGTCTCTAACACACCCTCCTTTCCACAACTCATTGAAAATGAGGGTGTGTTTTATCATCCAGGACCATTCAAGATAGTTCTCCTTGCCAGTGAGAACTATTCCCACCATGGATATGATTGAATGCATACTGTAAAAAAAAACTTCTGCTGATAGAAAAATACTTCTGTTGGAAAAAAAAAATGCACTGTAGTAGCAATATTCTGAAAAATGAAATTATGGTAGCAATATGGAGGAGGTATGACAGTTTCAACACAGGATGTTGTAATTTGAAGACTTTGCTATCTCTTTCAAGTAACAGGTGGGTCCGATGTCAGCTCAAAAAAATGGAAAATTTTCTTTTCTTGACTTTATCAGCCAACACTATGAGAATAGTGACATCCAGTAGAGATGTAATCAAATCCAAAGTAAAGTGACTGGTCCTCATCACAAAAATGGCTTCTCTGGTTACTGATATTCATTATACGGGAGTCATTTATAGCGGAGATATATATGGTGTCAAGTCACAATGTACATCGAAAATAAAAGCATTATTTCAACATATTACACTGTGGACAGAGAGCAGTGCTCAACATTTGCTGTGTAATGTGGTGGAAGAACAACATTTGTTGCGCAATGTGAATACCAAGAAGCCAACATAACAGTGTAACAGTGTTCACCTGTGTATGGAGCCCAGCGGTTTGAAAGCAAGACCTCGTTTGTACCAATACAAAGTCTTACCAACGCGCGCAATTTCGAAACAGAATCGCAGGCCCTTCTACAGCTTTTGGCACCAAGGTTGCTACTGCTTTTGCTGCACCCAACCAGAAAGGAATAACAACAGGTTGGGCGGTGAAGAAGAAGTCGCCAAAGGAGAAGTTGATGAGCAAGTTTAAGGATTTGCTGATGCACAGCGTAAAACCCTAGGATTCCGATGCCAAAGAATTCAATGGAAGCCTTATAGAGGCTCGCAGGCGGGTAGACGCGGAGAAGGACCAAGATGATTGCTGTATATTTTCCTCTGTAAGTAAATGTAACCAAGCGAAAGGAAATAGGATTGGACTATGTTTACTATTTGCAGGTCAAAGCTGAAGATGAAGGGAATCTCTGAGATTTCCCATGATAGTCGGTGGTATAAACCATGCTAAGGTAAGCAGCATAGCTCAAACGCAGTGTGACCTGGACATGGACGCAAGAAGCTATACAAATCTCGTCACCGAAAGAGGGTAGAGCATAGGTCGTGGGTTGAAACTCACAGTAAATACATGCGTATAACACACAGCAAAATGGAACTCACAGCAAATGAAACACACAACGAATCGACTCCTTCAAGAGGTAATGCACTTCAATGAATACATTAAACAATGAATGAGATTTCGCAGGGATATGACATAGATGTCAGCCTGCAGAACATGGGCAGAGTATAAGCAGAATATGCAGGAGGGAGTTACAAAGCAGAGGGAAACTAAAAAAACGTGTTGGCTTTGATAGCATGTCAGGCCAGGAAGTAACTCCTTAAGGCAAAAATGATTCGTGTTTATTCATTCAGGTAGGTCTTCATTAAATACATGAGGGAGAGACTGTTCAGTTCATCTCCCGATGACTGTTCATATTATTTATTTATCTATTTACATTATATTCACCCAATCATGAGGATTAGGTGTCAACAACATTAAGAATAGCACTACAAGTAAATTTGGATCTGGCAACAGCACAGAAACAATGGTTGAATCAGCTTAATGAACTAGATGAGAAATGGTTAGCTTCCATTTAGCAAACAGACATTGTCCAGCAGCAAAGAGCTAAGTGGCATGACAAATTCATTAAAAATAAGAAATTTCAAAAAGGAGATTGGGCTCTATTATATGATTCAATATTTAAGGATTTTAAAGGGAAGCTCTACACCAGGTGGCTTGGTCCTTATGAAGTTGACACAGTCTTCGACAATGGGACTGTAAATTTAGTAACCATTGACAGTGCTAGGACACTATTATTTACTAATGGGCACCGTCTTCAGCGATATCACAAATGTGCTTCAAAGGAATCATTCATCAACACTATCATGGATTCTGACCTTCAGATTACGAAGGCAAGGGACAATTCCCCTGCTACCAATTTCTTAATTCTCTAATAAGTGTAACAACCGAAAACTAGCTTCTGTTGGCAGTTGTTACACCCAGCAATAAATAATAGTAATAATAATAAAAAGAGCAATAAAAACATATAAATAAAAATCTCATAGTGAAAACCTCTTCTAGGGCGCAGAAAGACCACTTATGACAGCTGAAAACCACCATGTGGCAGTTGTTGCACATTTATTTTTCCTCTGTAACAGCATCATGTAACTCATGCATATTCTATTTTTTTATGTTGTTACAGGTTCTAATAGAATATGTTTGTAAATTCTTTTTGTAAGTATTTTAAAGAATCATGTAAATAAGAAATGGCTGTAGAAATAGTGTGGAAATTGGGTCTGTTGTTACATGTGTAACAATTGTCAACCTGTAAGTAGTCACATCAGCAAAATTGTCAGCCACAATATAAAAAAGAGAGAGTATTCATTAGCGCTATGTCACGAGAGAAATTCATACAACTAGCACATCATTGTTGGAATTAATTATATCATTGATCCTTGTTACTAGTCCTTTCTTTCCACATCACGTCAGGTACGTCATACAAAGGTATATCACTTATGCCCTCTGTTTAACAATCATGGCAATTAATATGGTATCTCTTTAGATGACTGAGGATGGATGTCACATTAAACTCGGGGGAGAGGACGAATCATTTTGTAATCTATGATCTCGAATTTAAAGTCGGTAATCATTATTAAAATTTTGTCATCATTATCCCTTTATTTCGATCATGACAAGAATTAAAACACATTTAACTCGAGATCTCTATGATCCAAATCAATAATGAAACCATACAGTGTGCAGTACGATCCTCCCTAACCCGAAATCCTCATTTTATTTCCTATTTCACTTCCCTAACATCAACCTAAAATAAATCATTGCACCTTCATTCCAAAATTCTCAGAGCAAGAGAAAAATACAGAGTGCTGGGAAAGATATGGGAGGAGCAGCTGACAAGAGCCCAATTCGACTGAAACATTGGATAATTTCCCTAAGGCATACCAAGTCTTTAAGGAAGCGGGCTAGTTCGAATTTTTTGAACGGCTCAAGTGATCCGAGGAGTCGATGTCCATGGGATTCGCTCAGAACCTGCATAGAAACTAGATGGAATTCTAGGGGTTAAAGCTAGAAGTGAAAGAAGAAGTGATTGCCTATGTGAAATCACTATAGACTATGGGGAAATGGTGGTTCGACAGAAAAAGCAATGACCCCTCTCTTAAGGTAGAATTCCTTCAAGGAGAGGAAGAATTGGAGAAGAAGGGTAGGGGAATTGACAGATCGTCACTCCCTCAGTCGTGGGGAGATGTTTCCTTGTACATTATCAAGTACATTACCTATGAAGGAAGGGAAACGATCGTGTTTAACTACCATTTTTCACTACTAAGCCACCTGAGGCACAGGTAGCTAGTTAACCTTCCATATTTCTTGTTATAAAACATCAAGCACATGTTTGTGCTATAAAAATTGTTGCAACCCCAAAAACTTGTGTCACCAATCATGATCTTATTAAATTGATCGTATTGGACGCATTGGAATGACAAGGTAGAAGCTGGGAAGAATTCATGAGTAGAAAGACAAGGACCTCCCGCAAGAGGCAAACTGAAATCCCTGATGCCCCAAAGGAAGAAAGGGACACTGGAGAACAAGGCTAATCTTTGAAGGGTAGGATCGAGAAAAGATCATTGAAGAAGCTAATAGGCGACAGGATACCAAAGAAAAGGGTAAAAGTTAGTTCACAGCCGGAACCTTCACCTTCATCTAGCAAATAACCGAGGAAGGACACAGGGAAGCGGAAAGAAGGGGAACAACCCCATCTGGAAGAAGACCCTCTGCCAAGTAAGGACAAGACTCAGTTTTTGCTGCTTAAAATCAAAAAAATAGAAGAAAAAAATGAAAAATTAAGGAAACAATTAGAAGGAAGTAGAGCAAAAGCATCCTAGGCCTGGATACTCTAGCAAAAGCAGTGGACAAAATGAGGGCAGATTATGCACGAGGTCCTGTGTGTGCAACATGCACCATAAACCTAGCAGAAACTGGATACAAAGTTTGTGTTGTGAGCACCATATCGATGGAAACTCAACCGAACCCTAGGAAGGTGTTACATAGGTACCTATTGATGATGTTGCAGATACACAAGAACCGACAGTTGAAACGAAGCATCCCATGGGTAGCGACCCTAAAGCTGGTACACAAGAACCTGTCGACAACACTATTGTTACACAAGAACTAGCAGTAGAGGCAGAAGCTACCCAGGGACGAAAAGAAGAGGTTGTTACATAAGAACCTGTTAATGACGTTTTTGTTACACAAGAACCAACAGCTGAAACGAAGCAGCTCAATCCTCAGGATGTTGTTATACCCCCAATTGATATTACATGTGAAGGAGCACTAGGCCCTGAATCAAGATGGTGTTCAGAGAAAATTTTATTGATATCAGAGTTGCAGAAGTGGAAATAGTAGGCACTCTTGTTGCAGGAAGGAGTGATCTCGCTGGCGGCACACCAAAAAGTAGTAAACTCGCTCAAGGAGAAATGGGCTGAGAAGGAATTGGCAGAAAAATGGGAAAGATGGGGAAAAGAGGTAGCTACGAAGAAGAAAGAAGAGCAGTTGCAGTTGTTGCAACAGCAGGTTCAGGATTTAACGAATGATAAACACAAGTTGCATGAACTCGCCCTAAATCTATTAGGGTGTAGAAGACCCTCTCCGTCCTACCCAGTTTTTCTGTGGGAATGATTTTTCTTGTTTCAGTTGAAGGCGGTCTATGAAAATAGATTGTATTTGGGTAATTCTACCCGAACCTTTTTGGACGTTTTTCGTGCCTGTGATTTCCATGATCAAAGCTTGCTTTATGAGCTTTTCCTCCATAATATAATTTGTGAGCATGCTAGTACACACATGGTTACGTGTGTTCTTTCTTACATGGGTGATATGTAGCTGCACACCTTTATTTATTTTATGAAAAATCAGATAGAATGGCATATGCCCATAAAGTCAGTGGACGTGAATGAAGAGAAGCAACATTAATGATCCAGGTTGAACCGGGTATGGCCGTAGAATTATGATGACTTTTTAGGAAATTTTCAGTGTTTCGGATGTTAAGGAACATGCAGTCATCTATAGGAGAAGAATTTTGAAGCTCTGCCTTAACCCTTTTTTGCATATGAAGAGTTGTGCACTAACAGGGTGCCATAAATGCACAGAGGTCAGTAGTGTTGGACTACAAGAGAGTGACCCATTTGATTTTCAAATTTTCATGGTTACTGTTGTATGGGTCCCAGAGTATGCCTGGATTATGGATCTATTGGGCCCCTTTTGGATAGGACTTAGGTTTAAGTATCCTTTGATTTGATTGCCAATGGAGGAGTACCAACCTCAGTATCAATTATGTGATTATGAGGAGGAATCTTGGCCACATCAGCTGATGGCCACTCAAGGCTACAGGTCTACTGAGGAGGACACCGTTAATGCCTATAATCTGACAGAACTGCATATGAAGTATAGCAGTAGGCTCTGAAGTATTTTTGCATGAGGACATGCAATTGCTTTAGCTTGGAGGAGAGGTTGGGTGCAGGTTTTGTGCATGTTTTTAACACCTTTTTCTCCCCATCCATGACCATTTCACCTCTGAACATGTGGAATTATTATCATAATTACCTTTTTCCCTGATATAAGAATCCATTTTTTTATGACATATTATTTTGCCATTTTTGTTAAATATGAATGAGGTGATATAATTTTTATGGCTAATTGAGGCAAATATGGAAAAAGTTCTCTGGCTCTATTTCTTTCAAGTGATGCTCCAAAGTCCACGGCCAAAGGATGGATAGCGGTGTGATAATTCACAAAGGGGTTTTGAGTACTTGTTGTTTCAGACCATTGTTGTTACAGCCTGAATTGCTATTACACCTCAAGCATTGTTGTTACACCTTGAATTGCTATTACACCGTGGGATGTTGACTACACCGCAATTATCTAGGACCGTGGGTACTATTCCACAGGACAGCTGTCGTAAAGATTGTATTATCTATGGGTGGCTAAGATGTCAAGGCAGTTGTGAGTTTGAGAAATGATGTAACAACAATAGGCCTTGTATTTAAACATATTGTAATGATTTCTATTCTCTTTCAATATTGATCAGCATGATAATCGTGAGATTTTCATGACTGATCTGTTTCTTATTTTGGACATGTAAATCTTATAAAAGGGACTTAGTTCCATGTAAACGGGTGGGGGGACAGTATCTTCATTTTTCTTTTGTACTTCATAACCATTTTAATAAAAAGAATAACATTGTTGATGTTGTTACAGACGTGTTGTTGAGACTTTACTAATTCGCATTTCATCACTACACCCTGCTAGGGAGGAAGGGCCCTCCTCTTTAGCAGGGATTGCAACAGCAGCAGTAGCATAGTGGTAGATTAATTATTGTTCCTTTAAATAAGTGTGAATTTATTTATGTCACTGTGTAATTTGCAAAATGGGTTTATTCTTGTTCCCAAATTTTTGATATGTTGTCACACAGGATTGATTTGAACATAATATTCAGCGAATCGGCTTAGTTAGTGGTGTGGTGTGTGGTGCACCTTCTCCTTGGTAACATGAAGTGTGGTTTCATTTCTGTAGAATGTTTTTGATTTCTACATGAGTGTTACTTTCTGCAATTAAATTCAGTGACATTTTTTCTGTCTTTTATTTTTACTCTTGGTTGAAGTGTATTCGCACAGACGGTGCATATTCCTTTGAAATAAACAGACCTACCCTGGGTTGACAATTAATGGTTGTGATTCAGTAATATTAATAGTGATTAAATCGAATCAACAAGAGCCACACATGCAACTGACATGCATGCATGACCAACACATTCACCATATCTCTAGCATCAGATATGACCCAAAGAGAGCGTAACCATGCTCTGATACCAATCTGTAACAACCCCTCCCAGGTCTACCCAAAGGTACCATGCCAATCGGTGTAAACATGAGGAGAGATGCAATTACAATCAAATTCGGCCTCCTATGTCCGCTTAAGGAAGTGAAATCAATGGAACATCACATGCAGCCATCCAACTTCATCAACAGACCCCTTAGGAGACAAGTCAACCACTCATACAACCTGTCCCTGGGTCTCGTTGTTATTATGCAACTCTTAGCCCTTAGTCGCTCTCATGCTATGGGAAATGGAGTGACCATCAACTCAACATCTCTCTCACAGGCTTTCTTGCCAACAACTGTGGTCCAAAATTGCCAGTTTTGTGCCAGCGACTCTAGGATTTGAGCCAGTTTTCTAGCCCAGAATCCTGGCTTCTGCCCAGAACTTGTTGTAACTTTTAGAAATCATTAAAAACACAATAACAATGTTGATCAATCAAAAATCACCCTCGGTACTAAGCCTGAGCATCCCCAATAGGGACTGACATTCTGTCAAACACTTGGCATCAATGCAACCTACAGGTCTAAGATATAAGAAAGAGCATAGATGACTGAAACAACTTATCAAACATCATCAGAAGGATCATCTCCTTCTTCGTGGAACTACTAGATCATCAATTAGGTCTTGCATCTATCCATTTAACAATTACAAGTAAATACATGAAATAACCATGACATGAACCAGTCACACAACCATTCTTATAACCAGCATAAAACCATATAAATATCAGAGATATGACAACCATTAAATCCACATATAAATCAGTGCAAAAATAAGAGGACTTTTCTCTTATTAATCATAGGAAAATCCGACTAGGTTCGAAACTTCCACGTACCACCCAACCATAGACATGGCTGAACCAAATATCTCTTTCAGCAAGTCACCCTCGTGCCATATTCCAAGCATGAATGTGGGATCTCATAGAACAACCAATCCAAGAACAACCAAAGGAATCCAGAGGTTAAACCACCTTCACCCTCTTCAAACTGTGATCACACCAAAACCAATGCTCTGATCACAACCAAACAGAACTTGAAATGCCATCTGGAATCCATCACTATACTTGAGTAATTTTCCTTCTCCTTGTCTCTCACGATTTACCGTAATCCAAACCCGAGTCACTAGGCCCTAAACCAAGATTGCTCCCTCAAGCTTTACCATGTATCCTACCAAAATCGGTCAAGGGGTTCCTAGGCCTTTGGGAATGAACCTTAAGGCCACCTCCGCCCCGGACTCCAAAACCCATCCAGAAATTCCAAAGTTCCAAAACCAAAATAAACATCCCAACATACCATGGCATCTAGAAAAAGGTTAGGCTAGGCTGAAAACCATTGTCATAACCCAACAATACCATTCCACCGACAGCAAGAGAACCATACACCAACATGTAAAGCCATGCATGTCCAAACCAGCTAGGAAATCACACATGCAAAAGGTTACATGCAAGTATTCCTGCTAAAGTTGCTTGATCTTGCTTTCCTTTCCTTGTTCATTTCTTTCTTTTCCTTTGCTTTGCTTGCTTTTCGTTTCCTTTCCTTGCTTTCCCTTTTCCTTTGCTACAAACTAGAGTGCACCAAGAAAACTCTATGTGACGAAGAGAGTGAGAGAGGGAGAGAATAATGAGAGAGCTCCAAACTTGAACTTAACAAAAGCCATGAACTGATCCTCAAAATCCTTTTTATGAATGGCCTCTAATTTCTTCATTTTCCATTATTTTCCTTCAATTTCCTCCTCACATGCAACCTGTGATCTTTTACCTTCCTTTTCTCCTAATTTCATTTATTTTCATAAATAAATGTGTCATAGATGCCTTTTTGCCTTTTTATGCCTTTTCCTTAGGCTTTTCGAATTTCCTTAGCCAAAAACACACATCCAGTGATTCCCACTAAGATATATTTGCCCAACATTCATATTGGAATAAGTTTTCCTTAACCATGGTCTTATTTTGCCTTTATTAACTTTTATTACATGAAATTTTCACCAGGGTTGTTACACCAGTACATTACCAATCCATCAAACTGAAACCTCTTGATCATTATTTCCATTTTTTGTCATTTACAACCTTTTGATTTCAGCAAAAAACTTGTAAATATTTTGAACATGATTTTGTAGAAGACTATGACCTGTATGATAGGCCTTAGTGCATGTCCAATCCTAAGAGTTCATATTTCAGGTATGTGTGCTTTATTTTATAAGCAGTGTGATTAACTTAAGTTTTGTTTCATGCTTTCCTAGCTCATCCCTTTAACTTTTGCTAGAATTCTAAGTTTTGACCATGATTATCTAACTTTAGTACTTCATCTTAAAATGTGATAACCAATCTAGCCTAGCTCTTTGCATATTGCATTGTGCTTCTAAATTTATGAACATCCACATTGATACAAATATTATGTCCTAGTTTATGCACTTAATTTAGATTGACAGTATAGTTTCTATATAATGTGCATTGATAAATTTGGTAATATTTCTTAATAACAAGCATCACCAAAATGATGCATTTAATACCATATGTTTCACAAATGTATCATAAAATGCACAAATTATTAAAATAATAATATTAATTAATTAAAAATAATAATAACAAGATTTGTAGTCCACTACAGTAAGTGGTTCCAATCGAGCAAAAAACCAACACCCTATATACAGGCCAATAAATATTCATTACCTGAAAGAAATTATCATTGTCGTATAATAGAGAGAATAAACACTCGACTAGAGTTTTCAACAATATAAAACAAAAGACAAGTAATAATAAAACTAGGGTTTTCAATATTAGAGGTAAATATGAAACCGTTCTATTTTCATGAAAATGCATTGTAAATACTAATATAATTGATAAAAGGATTATAGAAGTTTTAAAATCATTTGAGAGTAAGTTTGAGATGAATATAATGAAATCACGTACCTTCAATTTCTCCTCTACAAATTTGGATGTGGCCTACAACTCTTTAGAAAAATATTTCCACTCCAAAGTCTTCCATTGTAAATCTCTCCTGCATAAGCCTTTCCCTATGACTTTTGGGAAAATAATGGAATAGATTAGAGTTTTATTTTATAAGATTACTTGTATAAAGTGAGATTCCCACTTTTTTTTTTCACTTTAAATTTGGTTCATTGATGATAAAATTGTGCACTTTTTCTCTAAAGTTCAATTGATAGTGTGGCTCATTGACTAGGGTTTTAAATTTGGTTCATTGATGATAAAATTGTGCACTTTTTCTCTAAAGTTCAATTGATAGTGTGGCTCATTGACTAGGGTTTTAAATTTGGTTCATTGATGATAAAATTGTGCACTTTTTCTCTAAAGTTCAATTGATAGTGTGGCTCATTGACTAGGGTTTTCTTTTATAAGCTTATTTTTACAAAACGAAAATCCCTTTTTCCTTGAAATTTCAATTCATTTATGATAAAAGTGTGCACCTTTGCTTTTCAATTCAATATGTGGTTGATAACCTTAATCATAGTAATGCATTTGTCAACTTAAAAACAACCAAAAAACAATATACAATAAAAATAAAAGTGTAAATCTTCACACTTATGAATTTGTAGTTTTTTCCTTTGCAGGGAATTATTACCATTGCATATCATTATTTAGCACAACAATTTGTTTAATATATACATATACAATGGTGCATAGATATGAATTAGGTATGGTTACTTTAAAATGACCTTAAATGTGAAGTTATAACATTACATGCTTCCCAAACTATTTTTAAAGAAGTAAACATATATTGTTTATGGTTTTGGCTCAAATGTGAGGGGGGAATTTGTGATGGTAAACTTGACTCAGTGAATGAGTCAAAGTTGTTAGGTCCACAGTGGTGGTTTCAGGGACATGTTTTTTATGGCTTGTGGTATTAGATCTCATGGATTACATATAATGAAGCCTTTAAAATGCTTGGGGATTATCCATTGTAACATGCCTAAGTTTAGTAGAGGGCTCACTTGGTTGGGTCAGTATGTTAGTCACCTTTGCTGCTTTTAAATCAAGGAATGGCTACATTTAAGCCATAAGATAATAATAGCTAATTTTGGTTGGTTTTTCCCTAGTTGGGGTTTCTCATAGTACATCATGGTGTGATTTATGTGTATTTTTTCTATGTATAATTTTTATATTATTTATCTTGTATTATTATATCTCTAACAAATTGCATCAAATCCAAGGGATTGTAGCTTATAGAAGAAGGTGATGGTTGCAAATGCTGACACATTGTCTTTTGAGGTTGAAGGTAAACATAGAGAATTTTGATTGGGATTTGATTTGCATATGTGAATATTTCATGAGATAAAATAGAGGTCCAACAAGGTGAGATGCAACCACAGAAGTGAGATTTATTGAGGAGAGTATGTGGTGTGAGTAGGTGTGAAAATGTGAGAGAATGGCAACATAAGTGTCAAACATGGTGTGTATGTAATTTTTATCATTACCTCTCATATTATTTTTAATCCTAACAAAAACATGGTAATATCAATGGCTCATTCTTTAGATTCTAACTCATTCTATGTCATTCTAAGTTCATTTAGCTCTCCCTTTCCTTTTGTAGTAAGTCTAACTTTATTTAAATTTGATTATGTAATTAAATTATGATGCCTTCACATGTGTATTTGAATAATCATGCATTGAATTTTGTTGGAACTTGAATAGGGATCAAGTTTGTATGTCCAAGTTATTCCACTAGTTTAAAAGTGTTACAAGTTTTTATTAAGAACAAGATATTGTAAGTGAATAGAAGATGAAAATGAAAAGGCACTTTAACCCACAAATTGTAGCATACCATATTCCTACAACCACCCCGCATTAATGGTACTTTTCCATGAACTTGAAATCTCTCGTGACACCACGTTAGTATGTAGTTACTCAAAATGCAAAGGGTTTAAGGTGAACCCTTGACATGTCACACTTTCCCATATAAAAATGATCGACTACCAAAAATTAATAGTCTAATACCTCCCACTATAGTTAAGGATGCAGTAGGTGATATAGAAAAGACACGTAGGATCGCTTCATATGCTCCTTTTTTTAGAATTTGGAAACCAAATTAACTATGTTTCATCCTTAATTAACCAATCCATCTCCTTTTGCTGCTTGACTAAGAGTTCTAGTGAGCCAATGTATGATATGAATACTACCCAAAAGATCTCTACGGGGATATCTAAAAAAAATTATGAGATGAGAGCAAAAATGTCCAAGTACATACCAAGGTAAATTCAGTTGTTGGAGGGTAGCAATGACTTCTCTTTTCCTACATATATACAAAGTAAATACCAAACATGTTATAATCACTATTTTTATGGTGTTTTACCATCTTCCTTGCATGTACTGGATGTTAAGACTGAATTCTCCTTTTGTGTTAATAATTATATGATTATCAAGTCTAAAATAAATGCTACAAATATTGGGTTATTTATTCTTCCACGAGTATTCATTCCTCCCATATATTTAGTAGCACTTATGCCATGTTGTGGTTCTCTTGTGTTGATCAATTAATCAAAATATCAAAGATAACATTGAGGGAATAACTCCCCACCCTTCCCCCCCCCCCACCCATTTTTATAGAGGTGGCATTTCTATTTAACAAATAGCATCAAATTAAATAAAATATAGGAAATAAAGGGCTTGAGATAGGTCCAAGCCTTAAATAATCACAATAATATAGTATAGCATTCATAGAAACATGAATAAAATTAAAAATCATCAATTTCCATCACAACTATAAGTAAATAATCACACATTTAGATAGACGAAAGTAATCATAGAATGCTTCTATAAAAAACTTTAAAAGATAATTGCATTTAGAATCATAGGGATGAAAAGAGTTACACCCTTACAATCTTAAGCTTATAACTCAAAGTAAAAATATCTCACTAGACATTAACTCTTGGTAGTTCTCTAAGGAAATTTTTTTGGAAAAAATATGCAAATGTTCAAATAAAATATCTGAGAATTAAAATGCATTTGCCCATTTAAGGATAGGGATGAAGCCCCCGCGAACCATATAAATAAGATAAAGACCTGGAAGAGAAAAGAAAATCCAATTAGAAATCAACCTTGCTACTTGAAAAACTCTAAATCTAAGAAGGTTGAATGATTACTAAGAGAGAAGAATAAATGTAAGGGACTAAATTTTGACAATTTACTTACAGTTTTCGAAAAATATGACTCTTTTTTGTGTGTTGAAGACTCCTTCAATTTAAATACTAGATGTTTGTTGAACACATAACTATCGGAATTGTCAATGAGTCATATTGAAGTTGTTACTTATTCTAGAGTTTCTTTGAGCCATTGTTCGATGTAACCTTGTAAAGGTGCATGGTCACTTCTTGTTTTACTTGAAATTGAAATAAATCATCATCAATCTCCTTTAAATCATAACCAACTTAATGTACTATCTTTGATCAGTCTTCATTCCTGTTGATGAAATAAATTAACCATTTCTCAATTTACTCTTTAGGAAAATCAACAAGTATATTGAATTTATTACCCCATGTGATTTTTAGTACATTGACACATTCCTGCATATGTTCTTGGTTTATAAAACATCACATCCATAATTAAACTAGGACCCTTTAGCCCTTTAGTTGCCTCGACTAACTTAAAGAATAAATCAATTCGTCTTATTTTAATGTTGTCATATTTGGAAACTAATTTTAAGTGTTTTAATTATTTCCTTCTAAAAAGCCTTTAATTTCTTAAGTCTTCCTTGGGATAGAAAATCATGTTCTTTTCTTTTGTGCTTCATTCATATCTGATAGCTTCATAATAAATGTAGATGAGGACTCTTTATAAAACATCTCATCATTCTCTAACTACTTTTATAAATATTAAATGAGATAATTAATTTTGATGGATAAGTTGGTCGAGTTTGTAGCTACTTCCCACACTTCCAAGATTGTATCAATTCTTTTATTTATATTATCATCCATGTATTGTTGGATTTCTATTAACAAATTTGACACTGCTCTGATCCTTGAACTTGTTTTTAGGGTGTCTTCTAAAGCTTGGCTTGGATTAAAGGTGGATATTGGTTCGAAAAACAATGGCTTTGGTAAAAATTTGATTTCCAATTCTTTTATTCTCTTTCTTGATACTACATTCTCCATTTCCTACTCAAAAATGAGTAAGTCAATGTATCTCTAGTTGCTTGATGCAATTCAAACAAATTGGACAATTTTATTCCTTTGACATCTATCTTTGTTTTTTACCTTATCAATAACCTTTTTTATTTTCTAAATTCACCAATCCAAATTGTATCTTCTTGGAACTTTTGTTATACATTGTGTGATGCAATATAACCGATTCAATTTCAAAATCAATAAGCTCGTGTCAAGCCAATTCTTTAGTAATAGACTAACTTTCTAGCATTTTCTTTGTAGTCTCATATTTTACCTATGGTATTTCATCAAGGTCATATATTTCTATTACCTGAATATTTACATCCTTTGTCGTATCTTGGGTATTCCCTATGTGTTATTTCTTTTCCTTTTTGAACCAACTCCAACAATGTGAGTTTTCTACAAATTAAACTTGAGGTGATTTCTATCACCATTGTTACCGTTTATCATCGGTTCCTTTCTTTGAGATTGACTTCTCAATGTGGAAGTACTCTTCTGATATTGTTATGGGGTAGAACCAATGCTTGCAACAAAATATCGATGTTGTCTATATGACCTATTGGTACTATGTAGGGCATTTATATCCTCCTAGAAAACTTGAAGGTATTAGGTAAGACCTGATTGTCTCTTCCACCTTCAATCTTCCTTACTCAAAATAAATTACCATATCTAGTAAATTTAATGTGATCATAAAAATATATTCAAGGTTGAAACATTATGTTGCATCTATTTCATTTTAGTTAAAACTTTCCAAGTAGGTATCATGCTCATTAATGTTGTAAATACTAAAAATACCACTTCCAATGGGTAATGTATAGATTGTTTGCGCCCAGTATTTGTACTATTAACACACTTCTACTAGGAAAAACTTGTTAAAAACATAGATTGGAAGCACTAGGGGTTTCCTCTAAACAAAAGAATAACTTAAAATTCTTCTTGTATTTGAAAAAATCCTAAAAGAAAGATTGTCGTTTATAATATCGGATCAAGTAAGATAGGATGCTATTCATCAACAAATGTTGGTAAACATACTTATAATTGGTATGATTACTTGAATATTACTAAATACAAACCTAACATTTCCCTATATAGTATGTGCATGAATGGTTATGTTTACAAAAACTTTACCAAGAATAATTTGGTATATATTGATGGTTGTCCACAAACTAATGGGAACATTGTGGGGTTCATAAATAGTTTTAGGTGCTCATTGCTCAATGCAAATTGTTCATTTTAGGACCATTCCAATAATAAAGAGTTCTTTATAAAAAGGAAGGTATCCAATTTTTTTTTTGTGCATGCAATACATAGTTTGTCTCATGGTAAGTTATTCATAACCTATAGCTTAGTTTGTCTCCTTGTGACAATTTGTTCATAAATTATAACTTTCATAATGCCACCAACCACTCATCAAATAAAACTTGATTTAGGACCTTCTCTAGATGTCTCCTTAGAGCATAAGAAAAATATAATTGAGTAATTGTATCTTCGTATTTATAATGGAATTAATGTAAATTTATTGCTTATTTTCGGTATTTTTTTTATACAAGGGTTGGTTGCATGTCAATGGGGTTTACCTTAGGTGGTTTGGATGAATGATTATTATCCTCCCCACCCAAGTTCAATTCTCACAAATAAAATGATAAGCTTTGTTGTAAAGGCTTCGAGCCTTGTTGTTGAGTATGACTTGTCCCTTAAGGACTAAAACATTTATATCCTACATATGGGATATAAATATATTTCTCATGCAAAAGAAAAAAGTGATTGGTTGCATGTGTATTGTTGAAAAAAAAACGATGCTTCTAATAAAGGCTTGGTCTAATGTTTGAACATTTTTTCCTAAGGAAGAAAATGATTTTGTTCTCGAAAGAATGAAAAATGCCCTCTTCAGAGACTTGTAGTACATTATAAGGTAGGGAATTGATGACTTCAAGTTTTAGCATATTCCTAATACCTAATAGAATTAAAAAAGTGGACAAACTGAACTAATGACCCAATTCCAACATATTATAGGTCCATCATAAACTTTAAAAAATATAGTTTATTAGACCTATTAGTATCTAAAGATATACTAAGTACTAAAAAAATGAAATATATAGAACCCATACTAATGTTTGAACATGTTAAATGCATTTTGTTTACTAATATCATTGATTTAATGTTCAATGTTTTTGCAATCAAGATTTTGATGACAAGTGACCTATCTATGATCAATTATTGCATCCACTATGATGTCAAACTGAGTGAAGGTTGTTAAACAAGCATAACTTAGATAGGAAGCATACAAGGTATGGTTGAATCAACCATCTAGTCAATTCCCTCTACATCCTGAGTCACTAATTTAAAACATCTACAATAACTTTAATTCTTCACATGTTGAGGATGAAAATAATGATATAGAGGTGGGTATAGATTATTTTTTATAGGATAGCCATGGCATGGAAGGAATGTTTTTACATACATTCTAGTGAAAAGAGCTAGCAGATGATGCTCATATCATCGATACCTTCTTCGAAATCTTAAAATTTGCTTCCATCACTCCATTCTTTATACATGGGTCAAGATTTATCAAACTAGGGGAAAAAATGTTATTGTACCACTTGAGATCAATGTATGGATAAGTCAAATGTGTGTTTCTTGGAATTTTTGAGGTAACTAACCATTACATTCCCTGCACTAGAATGAATCTCATCACACAATACATAATTAAAAGGGAGTTCAAACATGCTTGATGATAGTATACATTTACGTTTCCCACTAATTTCCAGTTACTCAAAGATATTTCCCCCCTTTCCACTTCTTCTTCGCCTCTTTAGAAGTATCACGGTGCTCCTTCTGCTTTGATCCAATTGATTTCCCTTTCTTCAAGCCTATGTTCTCAAGGTATTTTGCTTGTACACAAGCCTCAACTACTAGTCTAGGCTTGAACAACATCGCTTGCTTCCACAGATGGTTGTGTAGATGCCCCATATACTTGAGGAGTACATCTGGGTTCTTTAGGGAGATATCCAACATTGTGGCCGTCTTTTTGAAGTTTGTGGTGTACTCCTGTACACTCAACCCCTGTTATTTCTTGAAATAGTTCCATTGGATCCATTGGTCCTCTACATACCCAATAGGGTAAAATTGTTATGCAACCATCTCACAAAACAAAAGAAAACATAGATCAACGACTTAAAAATTATCCTCTTCGAGGGAGAAACCTCCTTTACATTACATAAATGAACAATTCTTGGATGATACAAATGAAAATACCTCCTTTCTATATATAGGAGTCTAAGGGGTCACAATATAGTCTGAGCCTACATAACAATAATAATGAAAGGACACAACAATAACAATGGTGGGCTTCTATGGGGCACAACAATAACAATAAAGGGGCTATTTTAACAATAATAATAAGCGGACTACATTGTCCTCAATGCTTGAGTAGTTTTGGATGCTTCTGTATAAAATTCTCATCCTCCCATATGGAACCTTCAGCAGTTAAGTTCTTCCACTTGATGAGATACTCTGAAAATAATTAATTCCTTAGTTGTCGGGTTCTTGTTTCTGTGACCACTTCAAGCTCCAATATGGTTTTTCCTTCATCGTCAAGTTATGGATATATTGTTTGAACTAGGAGCTTGTCACTAATAACCTTCTTTAAGCATGAAACATGGAAAATTGGGTGTGCTCAAGAAGATGCAGGCAACTCCAATTTGTATGCCATAGTATCAATCTTTTGCAACACCTTGTAAGGACCATAGTACTTGGGTGAAAATTTATTATCCTTCTTAGCTTGCTTGAGGGACATTTGTTTGTATGGTTGTAGTCGTAAAAATACCCAGTCGCTTACGTCAAAACTTCTTTCACTGTGATGTTGATATGCTTGTTGTTTCATTCAATTTTGCACCAGAGTGAGGTTATCCTTTAGGAGTTGGAGAACTTGTTGGTGATGCTCGATGTGGTCTTCCACTGCTTTAACATTAGAATTTCCTCTTAAATATGATGTGATGGATGCTGGGTGATATCCATAAAGTGCCATAAATGGGGTCATTTTTGCTGCAGTATGGAAAGAAGTGTTATACCACCATTCAACCAAAGGTAACCACTTGAACCATTGTGTTTATTTATCAGATACAAAGTAACAAATACATCCTTCCAAACATTTGTTCACTATCTCAATTTGTCCATCAGATTGATGATGATAAGATGAGCTATGAGCTAATTTAGTACCAAGACAAGAAAATAATTTCGTCCAAAAATTTTCATTGAAAATGAGATCTCTATCACTTACAATAATCTTTGTGTTTCAATGTAGCTTTTGAATTGTTTCCATATATGCAATAGTAATTGTACTGAGTTTAAAAGGATAAGATAATGTAAAAAAGTGTGCATACTTGGTAATTCTATCAACTACCACCATGATGACACTATTTCCTTCATACATGGGTAAACCTGTGATAAAATCCATGGAGGCCTCCTCCCAATGCTGAATTGGAATGGCTAAAGGTTGTAACAGATCTGGGGTCTTAATTGTCTCAACTTTATTTTGTTGGCAAACTAAAAATTCTTCCACAAACTTCTGAATATCAGATTTAAGGCCCTCCAAAAAAACTTCGTTCTTGATGTTGTGATAAGTTTTTAAAAATCCTGAGTGCCCTCCTAAGGGGGAGGTGTTCAATTCCAAAGGAATATTTTGTTTGAGTTCAGATTTCTTACCAAGATATAAGTGATATTTGTACCATAATGAATAATTTTTCCTGCTAAATCTATCAGATGTATTGGGGTCTTGCTGCAGCTTTTGAATGAGTGTCCACACCTCTTCATCATTCTTCCATCCATCTCTTGCTTCAGTTATATAATCAAGTTGGATAATAGAAATGGCACAAAGAAATGCTTCCACATCTTCATAATTTCTTGAGAGTGCATCTGCAACAAAATTTTGCTTCCATTTTTTGTAGATGATTTCAAATTAAAAACCCAACATCTTTGTGATCCATTTTTGCTACTCTTATAAAGATAATCTTTGTTCTTGTTCGGGCATTCATTTTTAAGGAATTAAGAATTTTTTGCTATAATTCAGAATGCTAACAAAAAGTAGCAGAGATGGTCATTCGAAAGTTGTGGGAGTAACAACCAAGAAAATGGAACTCATGGAAGACTGGAAGTTACGAAGAGACGGCAGGAAGGAGCAGACAAAGTCGAGAGAGAAAAGAACATGGATAGTTGAGGAATGGAAACATCCAAGCAAGGAAGAAGGTGGAGAGCTCAAGAAAGAGTTGGAAATCCAGGTTGGCACGCAGAGAGAAGGAAGAATGAGTGAAAAGGCATAAAGGAGAAGATTGAAAGGTTGTTGTTGCAGAGTTAGGAGAGTCACTCTATAATTGTTATTTCATATTCTTATGTATTGATCTGTCTAGAGTTTCTGTATGTTGGAAAACAAGCCTTGAGCCTGATGTAATGATATTTCTACTCAGACTAATGATGAATACTACTATTGGAACAATTGTGTGTTAGTTGCTTGTTAATATAGTTCTTTAAAAAAATTATGTATGCATGTATTTAAGTAGTATCTCTTTTATAATCATGTATGACATGTTATGATCAGACTTCTGTGTGGAATGATTCAGTGTTCTTTGCCTCTTGGATCTCTGATATGATTCGTCATGTTACTAGTTTCTAATCCCCATCTAACTAGGGTCGCAACACACCTCAGGTGAGACTGCTTAGCCATTCTAGGTAAGGTGAAAATGTCAGCGTTGTGCTAGAATACAACGGAGCTTTTTTGTCCCATGTGCCCGAACCCAAGGTCGCAACCTTGTTTTTAGTTCCGCTCAAACAAATGGTTCCATTGTCGAGACCCTGAAATTTAAGGGTGTTTGTAATACATTGTTGAGGATCTTTAAGAATGAACTATAAAACTGGTGGCATGATCAAGTGGACCAATTTGTCTCTCAGCAAGCTCAACTCCACAGACGAAGTATATGGATTTTGAAGGAAGAAATCATGTACTCGGAATCGGCTAGTGATCAATACAATATCTTCTGGTGCAAGTTTCCAGAAGAACTTTACAACTGGTTACGGAAATTTCAAGTGAAAAGAAAGCCCAGTGGAAAACACCCATCCCGTCACACATGGAATCAATCATACCTTATCGTGCTAAATCACCTTGACACAGATCTGACGAGAGATGCATATTTCTGGGTACAGACCACACCAGAGGGATACATTATTGAGTTTGAAGCACAAAGTCATTGGTATTTTTCCAAAGTTGAATTTGTGTTCAGATCGAGATTGCGAGGGAAGCTACTAAAGGAGGTTACTCTGTGGATTAAGGTTCTAATGGTGGAAGAGGGCTTTTTGGTGTTCCAGAACCCAAGCATGGCAGCTTAAACACCTAGTAGTGGGGGAAGGACCTAAAGGGAGGGATGCTACCAAGCAGGGAACTATGAGAATGTCACAAGGATGAGCGCACATGAATTTCAAAAGGCCATGGATCTGAGAGTGCAATGGAGAGCACGAATGACTGAGAAATGGTGAGAAAGGGCTATATAGGAGATTAAAAGGCAACATAAGAGTTTCCCCAAGTAGGACCAATGTTAAGAGATTTGAAAGCGGAAGAAAGTGTGGAATAAATTGTAATGGGAAGGGCAGAGACGGTCACAATAGTTGTGGGTCTGGAAGGTGATAGGGACAGTAGAAATGGAAACGTTGGATGGAATGGGCCACCTAAGCTCGAAGGAAGGCCTAGATGATGACATGCACTTTGTTATAAGGAGACTATTTGTTAAAGATGATGCGTCCAAAGGAATCAACGATCTACCTCCCCGAAGCTTAGGTAGTATCTCCCCCAACCTTCCCCTGGTACTCTATCATAATATTGATAAATTCTTGTCTAAGTTAATCAAAACTATAAGAGTTCATAGTGTGCATGTTAATTACAAATCTAGTGCTAGTAACAGTGGAACTAGTAGTAGGGGTATGACTCTGCAAGGATCATTATAGCCTGGGTTGTAGGGATTTGTACTCCTCTCACAATTATAGTCAAATATGGTGGGTTTATTCACCAGTTATCCCAATTTTTTGGTAAAAGGAACGACGATGTCGAGCAACATTGGTATTTGTGTGAATCCATTTGGAGGGACCACCACACACCAGATGATGTGAAGTTAATTAAAATCCAGACCACTCTCATAGAAAGAGCCTTGAGATGGTTCACAAAGTGGTCAAAGTTACCAGAATCCAACTCTAGATGATGTTAGAAGAGAATTTTTGAAATAATTTAAGCTTCCCCGTGCCAATCAGTAAGGGTTTTCAGAACTATGGGAAATAAGATAGCGGGAAGGAGAAAATCCATGGGAGCTAATGCAGATATTTAAGGATGAAATTGGTAAACTAAGCTACCCGATAGATCCAAATCAACAACGGGACTGGTTTATCAAAGCATTATTTCCTCTCACCCATATGCCATTGATGTAACATAAAATCGACGCGATGCAAGATGCTCTGGAGAAAACAACTCGGATTGAAGCTATGGAAGGATACCCATATGAATATCGAGGGGGAGAAACACCTCATGATCTATCCATTTTAGGTCTACAACATCAAATTGCAAACCTGACAAAGAATTTGAAGGATCTGCAACCAGCACGCCCGATGTGACCAAATGTATGATGCACAACCTGCTTAGTGGAAGGTCGTTTTGGTATAGAATTCCCAAGGTTAAGGGGCGCAAATACTACCTCTACACTAGTAGGACCACCTAGAGTTGGGAAAATAGGGATGCAAGGATTATACATAGGGTGCAACCAATTTCAGGCGTTCCTAAATCAACAGAGTTCAATGCAACCGGAGTATTGTGAGGTATGCATGGGATATGGGCATCCCCCTTGTCTTTGCCCGATACTAAAAAAATACTCCAACATTCCAAAAAATACCTACTGTGAATTTTTTTCTTCAACAACTCACCATATTGATTAGCTTAGGGCACTGGATGCTCCAACTGGCTAGTTAGACCGGTTGACCTTCTGAATCAACGAGAATCCTCGAGGGCAAGGAGGAGGAGGAACAAGGGGAGGTGGGATAGGAGGTAGAGGCCCAGTTCGTTATTACAAATATGATCAAGAAGGGAATGTTGTGTAAGATTGACCACTACCAAGAATACCATGGTGCTCTCAATGCAGGGTCAACATGCATGCAACAAAGGATAGCTCAGAACTCATTGCAATATGGGAAGAGAAAAACCGCCAGAGGGGAGAAAACTTGATTAATGTGGATCAAGGTTGTCAAAGGCATCCCCCATCTCAAATATCAATATAGTCGCATGTGGAGGCAAAAATATTGGAGGTTATATAGGAGCCATATAACTGCCCAAGATCATAAGACTAGCCTCCCAGCAGCACTCATATGACCCTGGAAAACAAAAGCATTATTACAATGAAGCCACAAAAGTTTTCAAAAATTTGACAGTAGGTGGAGGGCCACAGAAGGAGCAGTTAGGATCCCTTAAATTGTGTTGGTAGCCCAGACCTACTACAGTGTAATGCCTGACCCATTGAAGAATGGTTTAGAATATTTCTACAAATCATGGACGATGACAAGATGTTGGGATAGTTGCATAAAAGTCTGAAAGTTGTTATCCAAATGAGGTGGTTGAGGGAGGAGTCATCTCTGCCAACCTACTTGAAAGACACTCTTGGAGGGTGTCGAGGAACAAGAAGAGAACAGGAAGTGAGTTCTGGATTGACACTTAGATTGCAGGGTTCTCAATTTAGGACACCATGTTGGATCTAGGCTTAGATGTCAACATTTTACTGAGAAAGACATGGGAAGTCCTAGAAAAACCTAAGTTGACATTTTCACCAATCTAGCTGCGTATGGACAATCAATATTGTATCCTCCCAGTTGGAAGACTAGAAGACATGGAAGTTGATATAGTGGGGGTGAAGACCTATGCAGAATTTGAAGTGATAGACATCATGGGGGACAAGGACCCCTACCTGGCGTTGCTCATGATAGACTGGGATTTTGAGAACTAAGCCATAATTGATTTAAAGAAGGAGTTGATGACTTTTGAAGTAAAAGGGATTATAGTAATTCAACTGCTAGACCCCTATCAAGGACCAAGATTCACAGAACCAACAGATGACAAGGAAGAACCAGGATTTTTGGATCAACTGTATAGGGAAAATTTTAAGGATGGAAAATTATCTTGAAGTTTGAAAACATTGGCGAATCTCACTAGTCCCTAATATGCAAACTATAAAAATTTTATTGATGTATTTGTAAAATTATTCAAATTTATAATGATTTTATATATACTCTCTGTTGAGCCCCAAACTTGCATCTTCCCTATACACCTTTCTAGCCTTTTTCCATTTACCTGGACCTCCTAAGCTGTCAAATCATTGCATATTAGTTTAAAAAGAGCATATAAAGTGGTTTCCTAACTATGTTTTGTGTCTGTTGTTTGAATTAGATTTTTGCTCATTCAACTGCGGAATCTTGTCACTTTCCGCAGCTAGTTCAACTTTCCGCAGCCTTTTTGTTAAATTCTATGTTACAGGTGTCTTCAGGCAAATCCAGCCACATGGGCAAGTTGCAAATGACATGGACATGGACCGAGTCCTATTGGCTCAGTCGAATTCACCAAAGAAGGTCATGGTCAAAGGTAGTCAAGCGGTGGTCAACGTAAGAGTCCTACAGTGACAGAACTCTGTTTTTCACCACGTGAAGACTTGTGTGGCCATTCCTAGATTTCTGGGGACATATCAACACCTTTGGACTGCTCCATGAACCAAATCCAATAGCCACCCTCCATAGATTTAATCACCATGGCAACCATGACGCTAGATCCCTCGACATGGTTGTTCACGTGTCTTGTATCATTGCAGATTTTAGGAAAGTAGTTATGTCATCCTCTGTTATAAATAAAGCGTTCTCATACGCATAGTAGCTAGCTTTTGTAATGTAATTTTGACTGTTAACGAGCCCACTGTGTCGTGACTTTATTTATGTGTTATGACTGCATTTTAATACATGAGAAGACTCTATTTATAAGCTCAATTCGCGGTTTATTGCTGATTGCCCGAGGTTGTGTAGAGGGCCCCTATACACACCGAGGTTTTGTTAATTGCTGTATAGTTTCATACTTTATTTCTTTGCGTTCCTTATGCCATAATCATTCACTTGTATATATTTCACTTCTTATGGTATTAACGTTGATTGTTGTCCATAGTTTTGTTCTTTACAATGCTGTTAACTGATCAGTGTCTTTGTTTCAGATTACAGTAGGCAGCCTGGGCATTTGCACATAGTTTTATAATGACTAATGACATGGAATTATTCTTGTCCTTTTTCTGATTTATTTTTCTTAGTTCTAGTTCAAGTACTGTTTTATTTATTTCAGTTTTGCTCATTTACTTTTCTGCAAGATAGATATTACATTACTCATGTCATTTTCAGTTACTTCCAAAAGCCATAGCGAGACTAATGGTGAGGGATTGAAGTATGAGGTGTAGTTTGATATTAGTTTATTTTTCTACAAGTTAGTTATTGAATTGATCATGTCATTTTCAGTTACCTCCGAAAGCCATAGCGATACTAATGGTGAGGGATTGAAGTATGAGTGTGTAGTTTAATATTAGTTTTACTTTCTGCAAATTAGATATCAGATTGCTCAAGTTGTTTATGATTACCTCCGAAACCCAAAGCGAGACGAATGGTGAGGGGTCAGAATATGAGTTGATGTAATTTGATCTTAGCTTTACTTTGCTTGCAATTTTTGGATTTCTTTGAGTTCAGTTTCTTTTATATTTAGACAGCAGCAAGGATACTGGGTTTCATGGTCAATAGCTCACTATTTGTTTGATTAGAATAGTGGCACATTTTCATTCCCTTTTAGGAATTAATTTCATCATTGCATGTTTTAAAACCTTTTTGAAAATTTTGAAGTTTGGAAATCATTTTAAAGGACACCATTGCCTTGAACACTTATATCCATACTTGTCTTTTAGGATTGCCATCTTACATTAGGGAATCAACGAAGATAAACCCAAAAACAAACTAAAAATCAAAAACGACAAAAAAGTAAGAAATCGGTTATCTTGCATATATAGTGCGCCTCACTTCAGCAGTTTATGACTCCCGGATTGACAATTAATATAGCAATTTAGGACACTCTAAATTGACCAAACATTTTGGCGCCATTGCCGGGGAAGTGAAACTAGGTAGCCAATTTCTTAAAAAAAAAACGGAAAATTTCAAGGAAGGTAAAAATTGATAACTTCTCAAAGTATGCTCTCCTCTTGCACCTAATGTGTTCTAGAGGATCAGAAAAGAGAGTTATTGGTTCAATAATTTCTTGAGTATGCTCTCTTCTTGCACCTAGTGTGACCTAGAAGATCAGAAAGAGAATTATTAGCCTGACTTGAAGAAAAATAAAAAATGACATGCATAGAGCAAGAGATTCTAGGGGAAGGTTTATAGCTAGGGCCAAGAGTTCGATTTTTACAACTCCATCTACTTCAAGGCATAGACAAGATACACCTCCATCATCTCCAACTCACACTCCTAGCCTTAGGATTCCTGGAATTCAAGGGGCAGCAGCTGAATTAGGAGACTCTCCCACACTATCCACCGAATCTGACTTAGGAAAAGAACCTTTCTTTACTTCTATAGGAGAACAAATTGTAATCAAGGAAGTAGAATCACCTAAAGAAGAAGAGGGAGAAATTCCTCCTCGTTCGCCATTAGTAGAAGAACTAGAGGACTCTGAAATCTCTGAGGAAACTATCATGACAGAGGAAGTAGTAAATGGATTTGGAGGAGGAGGTAGAGGTAGAGGTAGAGGAGGAGGAAACAATGGAGGAGGTAGAGGTAACAATGGGGGAAATAGGGATGGAGATAACTCGTTTGGATTTCCTATAGTTGATGAGGAATCTCATACAACAATGAAAAACATCTCACCATCTGTCCTCCCAAACTTTTATGGGTTGCGAAGTGAGGATCCTGAAACATTTCTATTTGAGTTTGAAGTCGTGTGCCGAACTTATGATTATATGGAAGACTCTCAAAAACTCAAATTGTTTCCTTCAACATTGAAGGGAGCTGCTTTGAAATGGTTCATGGGATTAGTCACTCAATCTATTAGGACTTGGAATGATATGAAACAAACATTTTTGGATAGATACCTGGACTATTGCATGCCCACCGATCATAAGGATGAGGTATTCAAGATGGTGCAAAAAGAAGATGAAAACTTGGAGGATTTACTTGAAATATTTCAATACAACCTGAAAAGAGCAAAAATGAGTAACCTAGATGAGGAGACCTTGAAAGCCCTTCTATTAAAATCCATTAGAGATGAATGGATAGATATTTTAAACATGATGGAAAAGGGAGATATTTCTCAACTTCCACTCCATGATATGGCAGAACTATGTGTCCATCTCTCAAGGGGAAAAACTAAAACCAGAAAAGGGCCTAGAGATCCTTCTCTCATTAGAGCAAACAAATCTGCAACTGGATCAGTAAGTAGGGCTGAGATTGGCAATATGCTTGATGAGTTCAAAACTGATATTTTAGGGAGCCTTAGTGAGCAACTAGACACCCTTAAAATACAAAACAAGCAGAAAGTAGAAGCTGAAGCTTTGGCCATATTTTGTCCAAAATGTAGGAAGAAACATGCTCTAAGGTAATGCCCCTTGGATGAAAAAGTTGTAGAAACATGTATGATTTGCTCAGAAAGCCATGAGACCAAGGATTTTCCTTCAATTCCTGGGCTCAAAGCTATCTTTCAAGAAGATCCAAATTCAATTGAGTCTCTCTACTTTGTTTCAAGGAGACATTGGCAGGGGCAACAAAATCAAGGGTTTAACAACCCCATGAACTTTCAACCCCCACCAAATTGGAATCCTTGGCAACAACCTTGGTCCCAACCTCAAAATCCATTTCAATCATGGGTACAAGGTATGCAAAATCCTTATGGGAGATTTTCTCAATTTTATCAATATCCTCCATCTTTTCAAAATCAACAAGCTCCACAACTTCCAAATCAAATCCACAACTTTCATTTCCATTTCCACAACAACAACAACCTTCTCAACAAAATCCAAATTCTCAACTCTTGCTTCCATTCCAACAGAATACAAATCAACTACCATCCCAGCCATTGCCAAATCCCAATAATAAAAATCCTCGAAATGCTTACATGGTAGAAGGACAACAATTTCCTACCTATATGATTGTTCCTCTCAATAATGTACAACTCAGATTTGGTAGAGTTTTAGAAAAGCCTTCTATAGATGCTCAAAAGCAAAGTATTTCTGAGGAAGATTCTCTTGAAGTCAATAAAGGTTCTGAAGCATCTCTTCAAAACCCAAGCACTCAAAAAGAAAAAGAAAAAGAGTCAACCCCCACAACTCCTATAGTTGAGCAACCTGCATCTTCATCCACACCTCCTTTTCCTGAAAGATTACAAATTGACAAAGGAGTGGAAAAACAAATCTTGTTGCCAGACTATGATTTCCTAGATGAATTAAAAAATGTCTGTATCAAGATTCCCTTGCTACAAGCCATTAGAGATATTCAGGATCTAGCAAAAACAATAAAGGAGTTGAGTCTCAAAAGACCAGGAAGGAAACCAAGAGATACAAGAAGAATTCACCTGGTAGGAAAAATTGCAGATATTATGATGGGAAAAATTACCATGCAAAAGTACGTAGATCTCGGTAGTCCAATTGTCAAGACACATATAAATGGGGTAGAAATTCCAAATACTTTGATTGACTTAGGGGTTGTTATTAACATTATGAGTAGACAGACTATGGAACAGCTAAAACTTCCTAATCTTCTTTTTACACCTACTCTACTACAACTTGCAGATCGATCAATTATCAAACCAGATGGTGTATTAGAAGACATTTCGGTCTCCTTAGATTCTTGGGAATATCCAGTATATTTCATGATTTTGACTCCCAAGAGTAATTTAGGAGGGAACCCACTCATCTTAGGAAGACCTTGGCTAGCCACAGCTGATGCTTTCATTAGTTGTAGATCTGGGGATATGTACATTTCTGATGGTAATTCGACAAAGAAATTCTATTTGTATCCTACAGCAAAAGCAATTACAGAAGTAGGAGATAATGAATGGGTCGATAATGAGGACACTATACAACCTGTCTTTACCATTTATGAAATCAGTGAAGATAGTCAAATTCTGAACACATTAGAAAATTTTGAAACATCTTCAGAATATGACCACACACAATTTCAGTTAGATTCTGACATTGAGTATCTATCATCTAGACAAATGTCTCTTTACTCTATGGAAGAGTTTGGTAGTTCTGCCATTGAGATTTTTCCAGGTAAAACATTGAATATCAATAAAAATTTGGAAAAATCACAACAGGAAGAGCTAACCAAAATCTTGCAAAAACATTCTACTGCATTTGCATGGGAGTATACTGATATAAAATGTATTGACCCTAAGACTTGAATTCATCACATCTACATCGAGGAATACAGTAGACCAATCAAACAACCTTAGAGAAGGATGAATCCAAACCTTAGGTAGATAGTGAAAGAAGAGCTCCAAAAACTACTCAATGTAAACTTCATTTATCCAATTTCAGATAGCCGATAGGTTTCTCCTTTGGTTATAGTACCTAAAAAGAATGGTAAATGGAGAGTATGCATTGATTACAGGGAATTGAATAAAGCAACTTTGAAGGATCACTTTCCTTTGCCCTTTATCGATCAGGTATTAGATACACTAGCAGGAAAAAAGTACTTTTCATTTTTGGATGGTTTTAGTGGCTATAATCAAATTCAGGTAGCACCTGAAGATCAAGATAAGACCACATTTACCTGTCCATGGGGAACTTTTGCTTACCGAGTGCTTCCTTTTGGATTATGTAATGCACCCACAACATTCCAAAGAGCAGTACTAGGAATATTTTCTGATCTAATCCATGATTGTGTAGAGGTTTATATGGATGATTTTACAGTTTATGGTAATACATTTGAAGAGGCATTAAAGAATTTGGAAAAATTCCTTATAATATGTAAAGAAACAAACCTTTCATTGAGTCATGAAAAATGCTTTATGTTGTTTACTGAAGGTATTGTTTTGGGACATCACATTTCAGGGGATGGGATAAAAGTTGATAGATCAAAAGTTGAAGTCATCTCCAAGTTGCCTATTCCAAATTGTCAAAAATATGTTAGAATTTTTCTGGGATTTATCGGGTACTATAGAAGATTTATAGAGAAATTCACCAAAATAGCATCTCCACTCTTCAAATTGCTTACAAAAGACTGTGAATTCAAATGGGATCTTGGTTGTCAATCAGCATTTGAAACTTTGAAAACAAGAATATCTTAAGCACCCATCTTGAGAGGGCCAAATTGGAAACTTCCTTTCCATATTTCTACAGATGCTTTAGATACAGCTCTAGGAGCTGTGTTGGGTCAAAAGGATTTAGTTCCTTATGTCATTTACTATACCAGTAAAAATTTGACTCCCACTGAGTTGAACTATACTGTGACTGAAAAAGAGTTCTTAGCTGTTGTTCATGCAATCAATAAGTTTAGACATTATATAACAGGCTATGAAACTTTTGTCCATACTGATCATTCTGCGATTAGATATCTAATGAACAAACCTGTTACTAATGGCAGAGCTACAAGATGGCTCTTACTTTTACAGGAATTCAATATTACTGTGGTTGATAGACCAGGGAAACAAAATACAGTAGCTGATTTCTTGTCTAGGATCCAAAATACTAAAGAAGATTCTCCTGTAGAGGATAAGTTTCCGGATGAATATTTATTTATAGTAACTACTAAGACCCCTTGGTATGCAGATATTGCTAACTATTTGGTTACAGGGAAACTACCTCCACATTTATTTCCTAGTGAAAGAAGAAAGATTATTCAGGAGAGTTCAAAATATTCATGGATTTCTAACGAATTGTTTAAAACAGGGCCAGATCTTGTGATCAGAAGATGTGTTAGGGAAGATGAAATGCCTGACATCCTCAAGGCATGTCATGATGAACCATGCGGTGGACACTTTTCTGACAAAAGGACGGCCTATAAAATCCTTTCTTTAGGATATCATTGGCCTTCCCTCTTCAAAGATACAAAAGAATATGTCAAAAGGTGTGACAGCTGCCAAAGAGTAGGGAAACCGACTCTTTCAAATGAAATGCCATTACAACCACAGGTACTCATCGAACCCTTTGAAAAATGGGCTTTAGATTTCATTGGACCTATTAATCCACCATCTAAACAAAAGAAGTATATATTGGTATGTACTGATTATGTCACTAAATGGGTAGAAGCCAAAGCATTACTTTCTGCTACTGAAAATTCAGTTGTTAGTTTTCTTTATGAGGATATTTTTACTCGCTTTGGTGTTCCAAGAGAAATTGTGACAGATCAGGGAAGTCAATTCACATCCAACATGGTGGAGAAGCTGATGGAAGAATACAAAATCAAGCACAGAAAATCTACTCCTTACCATCCACAAGAAAATGGCCAAGTGGAGTCTACAAACAAAGTTATTGAAGGTATCATCACCAAAACTGTTCATCTACAAAGAAGATATTGGGCAGAAAGGCATCCTGAAACCTTGTGGGCCTACAGAACTACATGGAGGAATACAACAAGACATTCTCCCTATGAGCTTGTTTATGGGAAAGAATTCATGCTTCCCATTGAGTTTCAAGTCAAAACTTTCAAGATGGAAGTTCAGTTGGGGATGGATCTATCAGAAGCCCAAAAGCACAGAATGGAGCAGTTGAATGAGCTGGATGAGATCAAACAAGAAGAAATCCTAAGAACTGATCTAGTTCAGTATCAAAGAGCTAAGTGGCATGACAAATACATCAAAGAGAAAAAGTTTCAAGAGGGAGATTGGGCATTACTATTTGATTCCAAGTTTAAAGACTTCAAAGGTAAATTTCAGACTCATTGGCTTGGGCCATATGAGATTGACAAAGTCTTTAGCAATGGAGCAGTAAGAATCAAGACCATTGATGAGTTTCAAACTCCTCTTATTGTGAATGGCCACAGATTAAAGATCTATCATAAGCCACTCTCAAAAGAGGAATTTGTCAAAATGTTTCAGGATAATTCTGCAATAAGGCTGGTGAAGAAGAATCCTTCTTCTCCACCAGCCTAGCCTTTGTTCCTTTCTGTCAAAAAAAATAATAATAATTTGTATAAGCCTGAAAACCAATCACTGATTGGCAGTCTTAAACAGAAAATATAGAGTGAAAATCAGGAACATCTGACAACCTGTATTTTCCGAAAAAAATCTCTTTCTTTCCCATTTTCACTTCACTTCACTTCATTTTCATTCCACTCCATTTCATTTTCATTCCACTCCACTCCATTTCATCCCACTCCATTTCATCCATTTCATTTCATTTCATCAATAAAAGTCTCTTTCATGACCATTTTCATTCAGTTAGTTATTATCTATCCATCTTCATTCAGCCAAGTGGTTGTTGTGTCAGTTTCTGCAGCTGGAATCAGTTTCTGCAGCCAGAAGCAGTTTCCACAGCCACCACTCTGTTTTTCAAATTGACAGTCAAGATGTTAGTTCAATAATCATGAAAGAAAATGCAGGTATGACCGAGGACATATTATGAAGACATGGAGCATCTAAAGGCATCAATAAGGAGCAGTTGATCAAGGGCTAATGGACAACAAATGGCAAAGATTCCAAGGTATGAGTAAAAATTTCTTTCAAATAGCAATCAAAGCACATTTTTTGCATAGTTATTAAACCATAAGCTCCACTATATGCAATGATTGCCATGATAGCTCCATAACCATTCCACGACATTCCTCCATGAACCATGCATTTATTTTCCAAACGGTCTCATGATTAATTCTCGGGTTTAACTCGTATTTGACTGCACTTTCACACTCCACCTGTAATCATGGGACATGACCGATTTAATTACGGCTCCTCTCCACCGCATAATTTCCGCAGCCATTTCATAAACGTGTTAACATCTCCTCCGCAGCCGTTTAGTTTAAAAATTCTGTCGGGTTCACTTCACTCCCCTGCCATTTTATTGAAGCCACGGCTACATTACCACCTCGTTCACATACGTCTCCACTCCATTTCGTGAACTCACCTCGGCTGCCTGTCCTCTGTTTTCCGCTTACAGTCCCTGAACACTCCCGCTACCTGTTCTCCAGTTTCCATTTTCAGCCACTGTTTTCTTCTCCATAAACCCCGTAACCTAGCCGTCTTACCTCTGCTAAACCCCTCACACGCAGACGAATTTCAAACAGAAGAAAGGATGGGTCGGTTATTGAGGGCAGAACCGGAAGGGCCCAAGTTTTTAGAAGGATACCCTCAAGTGAAAGACTTACTGAAGAAGGCAAAATGGCTACGTTTCATTCAAAAATTTAAGGGCCACAATAAGGAGATTACAAAAGCTTTTGCAAGGTCTTTTAACGGCCAGGTGGTGGAAATTGGGGACCTTAAGTTTACAGTCACCGAGGCATCCATAGCAGCTGCTACAGACCTGCCCCAGGAAGGTGAACGTTGGTTCAAGAACAAGAGCTTGGATGAGCAGGCTTGGAGAGTCATATTACGCAACCCAGGTATGGACGTAACTATATTCACAAGAGGAATTCATGTTCATGCTTTAAAAGAGGAGTGGGCCAGCTTACTATTAATCATTCAAAAGTTCATTACTTGTGAAGGCCGTTTTGGGGCAATGTACATGTATCATACTCGGTTATTGATGAACTTTTTAGAGAACCAAACCCTCAATCTGCCCTACTTTTTATTGTTGAGCTTGAAAAAGATGTGCACAACAGTCCAAAAGAACATAGAAGACATAGAACCCCATTTGTATCATCATGGGCTTGTGAAAATTCTAATTGAAGACCAATTGAAGAAAAATAGGGACACCTGGGAACGGTTTTTAGTGAGAAACTACTTTCAAGAGCCACCCGAGGTGCCTGAGAGCAGTAAAGCAAGAAGGAGTAGGAGGAAGGAGACAAGTGCAATAATTCAAGACCCTCCTATTAGTAAAACCAAAGAAGTTGATCAAAAAGAGAGGGAGGAAAGAACCAAGGATAGAAAACAGAGAAAATTGAAAGGGAAAAGAAGCATAGAGGATGTCTACCAATCACCAGAACCTTCTTTAGAAGAAGACCATCAAGTATTGTCTGAAAGACTAGTGCATCTTTGAAAACAAGCGGCTACAGCCAAGAAGAAAGAAAAAGGAAAATAGAGTATGGAAGAAGAGAGTACTAGCCCACAACATTTAAGAAGAAGCAACAGGCTTAGAGGAAAGTGGAGGAAAGCACAAATAAAAGGACCCCACTTTATTGACTTGGGTGGGGAAACACCGGAGAAACCTCCAGCTAGCCGTAGCCCACCTCATCTTCAGCCAAATATTGAAACCAGTCCTCCAGATGTTGATATGAGTCCTTCTCGGCTAGAGTTAGAAATCAGTCCTCCTCAACAGGACTTTGGGGTCAGCCCAAGGAAAACACCCAAAATAGACCCAAATCAGCAAGAGGTGTATGATTATCTAGAATCCTTAGAGAAGACAGCTGCAGGCCCGAGCACGTCATCCACTCTGCCTCACACAGCACAAGAAGCACAAGTCCAATCATTGAAACAAGAAGTGTTTGAATTGGAGGTCTTAAATAGACACATTAAACAAGAAAATGAAGCATTAAAGGAGCAAAGCAGATTGGACAAGATCATTCATGACAACACTATGTTACATCTGGGACTGTGGCAGAAAAAGAATAGGAAATTAAAGAAAAAGTGCAGGAAGTTGAGTAGGGAATTGATCAGTCTCAAATTCAGATGTTTGATGAGGAAGCCCAGGATGGTAGTAGTACCAAGAAAGAGGAGAAGAGGACGGGATGTACTGGTAGAAGCTTCAGAGCACCTGGACTAAAGGGAGGATGATCAAAATTTTGGTTGCATGAGGACATGCAACACCTTCACAGTGGGGGTATGTTGAGCCCCAAACTTGCATCTTCCCTATAAACCTTTCTAGCCTTTTTCCATTTACCTGGACCTCCTAAGCTATCAAATTATTTCATATTAGTTTAAAAAGAGCATATAAAGTGGTTTCCTAACTATGTTTTGTGTCTGCTGTTTGAATTAGATTTTTTCTCATTCAGCTGCGGAATCTTGTCACTTTCCGCAGCCAGTTCAACTTTCTGCAGCCTTTTTGTTAAATTCTATGTTACAGGTGTCTTCAGGCAAATCCAGCCACATGGGCAAGTTGCAAATGACGTGGACATGGACCGAGTCCTATTGGCTCAGTCGAATTCACCAAAGAAGGTCGTGGTCAAAGGTAGTCAAGCGGTGGTCAACGTAAGAGTCCTACAGTGACAAAACTCTGTTTTTCACCACGTGAAGACTTGTGTGGCCGTTCCTAGATTTCTGGGGACATATCAACACCTGTGGACTGCTCCATGAACTGAATCCAATAGCCACCCTCCATAGATTTAATCACCACGGCAGCCATGATGCTAGATCCCTGGACGTGGTTGTTCACGTGTCTTTTATCAGTGCAGATTTTAGGAAAGTAGTTATGTCATCCTCTGTTATAAATAAAGCGTTCTCATACTCATAGTAGCTAGCTTTTGTAATGTAATTTTTACTGTTAACGAGCCCACTGTGCCGTGACTTTATTTCTGTGTTATGACTGCATTTTAATACATGAGAAGACTATGTTTATAAGCTCAATTTGTGGTTGATTGCTGATTGCCTGAGGTTGTGCAGAGGGCCCTTGTACACACCGAGGTTTTGTTAATTGTTGTATAGTTTCATGCTTTATTTCTTTACGTTCCTTATGCCATAATCATTCACTTGTATATATTGCACTTCTTATGGTATTAACGTTGATTGTTGTCCATAGTTTTTTATGCTTTACAATGTTGTTAACTGATCAGTGTCTTTGTTTCAGATTACAGTAGGCAGCCCAGGCATTTGCACATAGTTTTATAATGACTAATGACATGGAATTATTCTTGTCCTTCTGCTGATTTATTTTTCTTAGTTCTAGTTCCAACACTGTTTTATTTATTTCAGTTTTGCTCATTTACTTTTCTGCAAGATAGATATTAAATTACTCATGTCATTTTCAGTTACCTCCGAAAGCCATAGCGAGACTAATGGTGAGGGATTGAAGTATGAGTGTGTAGTTTGATATTAGTTTATTTTTCTGCAAGTTAATTATTGAATTGATCATGTCATTTTCAGTTACCTCCGAAAGCCATAGCGAGACTAATGGTGATGGATTGAATTATGAGTGTGTAGTTTAATATTAGTTTTATTTTCTGCAAACTAGATATCATATTGCTCAAGTTGTTTATGATTACCTCTGAAAGCCAGAGCGAGACGAATGGTGAGGGGTCAGAATATGAGTTGATGTAATTTGATCTTAGCTTTATTTTGCTTGCAATTTTTTGATTTCTTTGAGTTCAGTTTCTTTTATATTTAGACAGCAGCAAGGATAATGGGTTTCATGGTCAATAGCTCATTGTTTGTTTAATTAGAATAGTGGCACATTTTCATTCTCTTTTAGGAATTAATTTCATCATTACATGTTTTAAAACCTTTCTGAAAATTTTGAAGTTTGGAAGATGTTTAAAGGACACCATTTCCTTGAACACTTATATCCATACTTGTCTTTTAGGATTGCCATCTTTCATTAGGGAATCAATGAAGATAAACCCAAAAGCAAACTAAAAATCAAAAACGACAAAAAAGTAAGAAATCGGTTATCTTGCATATATAGTGCGCCTCACTTCAGCAGTTTACGACTCTCGGATTGACAATTAATATTGCAATTTAGGACACTCTAAATTGACCAAACACTCTCTACATGATTTTAGTGATTTTTAAGATAAAATAATTTTATGTTGTAAAATTTGGGCAAATCATTTTTATAAAAAATGGAAATTGGAGAATATTATTTTTGGAAAAATCACGGAAAATTAACCCACCTTCGAATATTAGCCCCTAAAATTTTGTATAGACTAACAGCAAGAAGAAGGGAGGGTTACATCAACTCAATGGCCAAGGGGTCCATCAGCTGGCAAAGTATTCATAGTTTGGAGGTTGGCTCGGAAGTCACTTGGGATGATTGGCATTAGGGGGTATATGAAATCGACGCTAGGTTTTGTGCCACAATCCATCGAATCAACTATGTTGGCACTAAGGTACAAGACTTCCCTATTTTCAATGGTATAGATCCAATCAATTCGTTTATCAATAGAATTGACGTGATTGTTCTAGAAGAACAAAAAGTACCTCTATTAATTGTTGCATTACAAGTAACATCAGAAAGGTTGTGGGGATTTCACCATAACTACCTTCGAGAATTGGAAAAGATCAAAATAGAAATGGAAAACAGATTTTGACAAGTGAGGGAGTACCCTCAAGATTTCATGAAGTAAAGAGGGGACTCTAACCCTCGACATCATTTGCAAAAATGTAACGACAGATGGAAAAGGGAAAGAGTTCCAAAGGAGTGGTGGGTGCAAGTTTTTATATACACACTGGGAACCTTTCCAAAGATTGGTACGTACAAGAAGAAATAAGGAAACAGACTGGAGATTGGGATCTCCTGGCATATCAATTTGTCAACAACTTTTCCTTCTCAGGCAGTGACAAAAGGCTGACTGAGGCATTGCATGATTTCAAGTAAATTTTTCTTACAACGGCTCAGCTAATGGAGGGGTGCATAGATCAAAAGAATATAATGCATATTTATGAGTCTGGATATCATGAATTTGTAGCCTGTGGGAAGGTGGACAGAGAACCAGATGAGGATGATTTGGAGGAATTATGACATCTGTCATTCAATGAAACTAATGGGGAATGGGACATTAAGGATGAACCTATGATCGATGCTCCACACTTAATCTCATTGAAGTTGCAGAAACATAATATCAGGACTGAGGACAAACTGATGTTAGCCTCAATTGGAGATTATTGGTACGAGTAGACTACAAAGGAGATCTTCGATCTCTTGAAAGAATATGAATACTTGTTCCCATCATCTGTTGTGAAACTGAAGGGTATTAAGGGGGAGTTAGGGGAGATGAATATCATGTTGAAACTATATGCAAATCCACTAAACCATTAACAATACAGACTGTACCCAAGGGTTAAGGAAAAAGTGAAAAAAGAGATAGATAAGATGTTAGCAGCATGGCTTATATTCCCAGCTGATTATGCAGAGTGGGTAATTCTGATCATGATACAAAATGAGAAGGATGCTACAGAGATAAGGTTATGTGTGGACTACCACAATATGAACAATGCCTGTGTTCATTATGAAAATTCTTAAACTGGAATCCCTACTGCAGCAACTGATGATATCTCTCCTACTTTTTAGATTTACATAAATAAATTATTTGTAGTTGCCTACAAAAAATATTGAAATACATAAATTGCAGCCTTCAATTAATTAATTTATATGCAGAAGCAACAGTCTAAGAAAGAAATAAAATATAACACAATAACACCGTTCTTTTTGGACAAATGTCCTTGGAAAAACCCAATGCAGGAAAACTGGTGTAGCGAATCTAAGGGTTTATTATCATTAAGCAGTATAAAATTCTGAATACCTCAAGGGTTATTCAGTTACAAGGAGAGAAATACTGGCATAAATATTTGTGAGATTACCTCACACAATCACTAAGAAAAATCTCGGTTGATCTGGTCACTGGATGAGGTGCCTCTGGCAGGGCCTACGTTGCCTCTGTGTAATCCTCGCGCAGTCTCTGCATCATCCCCTCCAGGCACTACATCACCCAGCCAAATGATCAATTTTCTGATCGGAGTCATTGCGCTCAACCTCCCGGTCTCACACCCCAGCTCTTGGATTCTTAAATTGACTCTGCTGCAAAATTTCAAACTCTCTCTCACCCTCTGCATTGCCTCTCTATGGCCCTGCATCAACCTCTATGTGAGAGCTGCTGGATCACTCTTTGCCTCTCTCTGCTGATGATTCTTTAGCTGAGAAAATCTCTCTCTTTCTCTGGATGCTATCTCTACCCCTCAACTGCAAGAAATCTACTCGATCAGAATTTCATCCTGAACTTCTCACTTCAGAATTCAATCTCTTGATCTCTCAGTGTGTTTTCCAAATGACCCTCAAGCTTCCTTAAATAATATTCTCGTTGGCATTCAACGGCCCAGATTAAAAGCTAATCAATGGCTAAGATCATTGTAGCTTGATCCTCATCATATTCTAGAAGTTACACCCACAATTAGATTAATACCCATTAATATTTTAATTTCCTAAGTTTAGACTTAGAGGCCCATTAAAAAATATTAATTATTTTAATAAAATTGTTTTTGGGTGGAATTTCCCAAAACACTTTATGGAATCTTTAAAATACATGTGCCCAAGCCTCCCTGCAAAATTTGAGGCCTAGAGCACATTCGATGCTACCCCAAATCAACACTCCCTCTTAACGAGGAATGTCTCTAGAAATATACAATGTTGCATGCTACTTTGACTCTAAAGCATCGTCCTTTGCGTTGTTGATGTCTGACATGTTGTCCACCAATTATTGCGCTGCGACTGCAACTGTACTGATGTTGACACTATCACTGTCAACACTGCATCTATACTACAACTCCCTTTCAAGTGTTGCATTTGTGTTTCTGCTAGCACTACCACTGCCAACTTCCATTACACTACAAATTGTTCCTGCTACTCCATCAGCAATGAAAAAACATCCAAAATTACTTAACTAACTATGTTTAGTATGATACCACGTGAATGTTGGAGCCTAACAGCTACTAGTCTCTACATTGACCCTCTGAATCTATTGCGTTGCAGCTGACCTCTACTCTACATTGCTTAGTCTTTGGCGCTCCTACCCACTGCAATTGTATCTCTGACACTCCTCAGCACCATCCGACATTAGTCCATCCTACTACTTCTGATCTGGGCTCCCATAACAAGGAATTTATCCGAGAGGTGGGCTTCTCAAGGATCCTTCCCATCTATAGCTCTTTCGAACTATAGTTCCAAATCAACCCACCTCCCTCCTATCATGGCGAACTCCTCCTCTTCTATCTTCACAAGTGCAACCTCCAGATCATGCTTCTCATCCTTTTACTTCTTCTTGAGAGGACACTGAGTACTGTAGTGACCCATCTCACCACACCTAAAACATTTGATCTTCGATACATCCTTCTTACGTCTTCACTGCTCCTATTGTCCCTTCAATGCAAGGGTTGCATTATCCTCCTCCTCCTTGGGATTCGATCCACTGCTGCTGCTTCCGTCAAGTTTAACCTTGACTAAGTCTCTCCTCAGCTCCTTTTGTTTTATAGTTTCCCACATCTCATCCCAATTTGGCAAAGCTACTCTTCCCAGGATACTCTGGACAAAGACTTGCCACTCATCTGAGATAGAATTGAGGTCTAGTCTAACCAACTCTAAATCTTGAGTTGTAAGCCCCACAACAAACAATTCATCATGGGTCTCTTGAAGCTTCGTGAGGAATGGATCCACACCCTCCCCTTTCTGCATGTCATAAAATCTTAGTTTTTGCTCAAGGTACATCTTCCACTGCTCGGAATATCCCTAATATAACGTAGACAAAGTGTCCCACATCTCCTTAACAGTCCCTCTACTAGTGATGTGACAGACCACATGATCCTTAACTCCGTCGAGAATCATTCTTTTCACCTTCACCATCTCAGCCTTGTATTTCTTCAACAAATCTGCATCTGCAGGGACAGCCACCATATTGTCAACGCATGTCTTAAGGGCATGCTTATCTAGAAGGAAAGGCATTATAGCCTTCCACATGAAATAATTAGATGCTTTGTCCAACATGTCCTGATCCCTCAAGCGACTAGTTGACATTTCTACCACAAATGTCGAAAATATCCTCTCTCCTTTTCGTTATTGTTGGGTTAGCCTACACACTCCCTATTGGAGCTAGTAAAATTGTTGCCCCTTGTTGTTGCTCAACTCTATATAATTCAAATTCCTTGGCTAGGAATTCTCTAAGGAAGAAATTCCCTCAACCGTGCTTCTCCTCTCTCTTCTAGCGATTTTCCTCCTAGCAAATTACCTGCAAAAAAATCTGTGTCCCACCAACTCTCCTCACACTGAGGCTTCTGCGCTGCTCCCTCTACCCTGGCAAAAAATAATCTGGAAGCCCTTTGCTCTGTCGAATCACTCGGAGAGAGACTGCCTCGAAATTTCAACCCTCTGGCTAAGAACTACACAAACCCTTAAGGGTTTTGAACTACTACCTCCTGCAGCTTTTCAATCTCCCTCTTCTACTCGACGATCGGTTCTCTAGCACTGCTCTTCTTGTTCCACCTGCAACTCTGATACCATGTCAAAATTCCTAAACCGAAATCCCTACTGCGGCAACTAATGATATTTCTCCTACTTGTTAGATTTACATGAAGAAGTTATTTGCAGTTTCCTACGACAAATATTGAAATACATACATTGCATCCTTCACTTAATTAATTTATATGCGGAAGCAAGAGTCTGAGAAAGAAAGAAAATACAACATAAGAACACCGTTATTTTTGGACAAATGTCCCCAAAAAAACCCAATGCGGGAAAACTGGTGCAGCAGATCTGAGGGTTTATTGTTATTAAGCAGTAGCAAATTCTAAATACAGCTTTGAATACCTAAAGGGTTATTCAGTTACAGAGAGAGAAATACTAGCAGAAATATTTGTGAGATTACCTCACACAATCACTAAGAAAAATCTCGGTTGATCCGATCATTGGATGAGGTGCCTCTTGGCAGGCCCTGCGCTGCCTTCGCACAGTGCTCACGCAGTCCCTGCATCAACCCCTCTAGGCACTGCATCACCCAGCCAACTAATCGATTTGTTGCCCGGAGTCACTGCTCTCAGCCTCCCGCTCTCACACCCCAGCTCTCAGCTTCTAAAACTGACTCTGCTACAAAATATTAGACTCTCTCTCACCCTTTGTGTTGCCTCTGCATGGCCCTGCGTCAACCTCTGTGTGAGTGTTGTTGGATCACTCTTTTCCTCTCTCTGCTGATGATTCTTTCGCTGAGAAATTCTCTCTCTCTATAAATGTTACCTCTGCCTCTCAACTACAAGAAATCTACTCAATCTGAATTTCCTCCTGAGAACTTCTCACTTTGTGTAAAATAGTTTCCGGATTCATATCAGATTTGGTTGTTGTTGTAATCGACGTTTCGAACCAGCAACAGTGGTTCATCATCAAGATGAGAAAGATTTATGAAAGACTGGTCTACAATTTAATTTAAATAAATAGATCCCTGAGTTGAAGAGCCGACATTGACCTTAGAGTTGTAAAATAGACTATAAAGTTAATTATTAATTTAAAGTTTACATATTATATTAAATGCGTTAAAATTAATTATAAATTTAACTATTGATTTTTTTCTATTAATTAAAGTTGAAATTAAATTATTAAATTAAAATTTTTATCAAAATTAAACATAAATTTAATTATTGAATAATAGTTTATAGAGGGTAATTTAAAGTTTAATATTAGGTAAAGTTTGACTATAAATTTAATTATTTAATTAAAGTTAACGTTTAATTATTAAATTAAATTTTATTAAAATTCATTATAAATTTAATTAATAAATTAAAGTTTTAGCATGGGATTTTAAAGTTAAATTAATCTATATTTATATAATGTTGAATTTTAAATTAATATAAATCTAATAGTTATAAGTTTAATTATTGAATATAATTAAACTTATAATTATTAAATTTATATTAATTTCAACTTCAACCTTATATAAATATAGATTAATTTAACTTTAAAATCCCATGCTAAAACTTTAAATTATTAATTAAATTTATAATGAATTTTAATAAAATTTAATTTAATAATTAAACATTAACTTTAATTAAATAATTAAATTTATAGTCAAACTTTACATAATATTAAACTTTAAATTCCCCTCTATAAACTATTATTCAATAATTAAATTTATGTTTAATTTTGATAATAAAAAAAAAAATTTAATAAATTCAACTTTAATTCAATAGGGAAAAAAAAATTAATAGTTAAATTTATAATTAATTTTAACGTGTTTAATTTAATAAGTAAACTTTAAATTAATAATTAAATTTATAGTTTATTTACGACTCTAAGGTCATTTTCATCTCTTCATCTCGAGCATCTATTTATTGAATTAAATTGTAGACCAGTCTTTCATAAATGTTTCTCATCCTGATGATGAACCACCGTTGCTGGTTCAAAACGTCGATTACAACAACAACCAAATGCGATATGAATCCGAAAATTGTTTTACACAAAGATGAGGATTGCAGAAACTTGAAATCCGAGAACTTCTCACTTCAAAAATTCGATCTCTTGATCTCTCGGTGTGTTTTCCAAATGACCCTCAAGATTCCTTAAAAATCTTCTCGTTGACATTCAACGGCCCATAGTAAAATATAATCAATGGCTAAGATCATTTTATCTTGATCCTCATCTTCTTCTAGAAGTTACACCCACAATTAGATTAATACCCATTAATATTTTAATTTCCTAAGTTTAGACTTAGGGGCCCATTAAAAAATATTAATTATTTTAATAAAATTGTTTCTAGGTGGAATTTCCCAAAACGCTTTCAATACATGTGCCCAGGCCTCCCTACAAAATTTTATTCCTAGAGAACATCCTATGCTACCCCAAATCAACATTCATGATCCTTTTCCTACCCCGTTCAATGATGAAGTTTTAGACAATGTGGCAAGGAATGAATCCTATTCCTTTACATATGTATTCTTTGGTTATCACCAAGTCAAGATCGTAGAGGAGGACAAGAAGAAAACCACATTTACTATAGAATGGGGATCCTATGCATATCATGTTATGCCATTCAGACTCAAGAATGCACCTGCGATGTTCTCAAGGACTATGACTGTTGCCTTTAGAGATTATATCCATAACTTTCTAGAAGTTTATATGGATGACTAGAAAGTCTATAGTTTATTGAAGAAACAATCCAGTCTACTTAGAATCCTATTTTATCAATGTAGACGGCTGCAAATCTCATTAAACTTGAAGAAGTGCATATTTGCAGTCCCCTTTGGCATGCTCTTGGGCCATATAATGTGAAAGGAAGAAGTGTGTGTAGACCCCGCTAAGGTTGCAACCATCATGGACATGGACCCACTCACAAGTATAAAACAGCTCAAATCCACCTTGGGCCATACAGGGTACTACAGGAGGTTTATCTGCAACTATGCCTCGATTACTGCACCAATGGAGAAGTTGTTAAGGAAGGTTAAATGATTCACGTGGTCAGAAGAATGTGATGGTGCACTTAATATACTAAAAGAAAAACTAGAAAGTGCATCGATCCTAGTTTACCTAGACTGGAACAAGCAGTTTCTTGTCCACCTTGATGCCTCAGGAGTTTCTTTGGGTGTTGTTCTGGCTCAACCAGGGGAAGGGAGCCTTGATCAACCCATTTATTTTGCTAGCATAAAGTTGTTTGCAGTAGAAAAAAACCTATACCACAACCGAGTGCAAGGCACTTGCGATGGTATATTTGCTCCAAAATTCCTGACATTACTTGCTGGGAGGCCCATTCAAGTTTTTCACTAACCATTCCACTTTGAAGTATTTAGTGAACAAGCATGTACTTGAAGGAAGAATTTGCAGATGGATTTTGTTATTCTAGGAATTCACATTTGAAGTAATTGTTAAGCTTGGTCGATTGAATGTGGGACCTGATCACCTCTCACGGCTGGAATCGGGAGAAAGTGGATGGTCCCTTGATGATCAGCTGCTGGATACCGATCTATTTCAAATTGAAGTAGTACCAGATTACTTGGAGGATATGACAACCTTTTTAGCTACAAGTTAATGTCCGAAGGAATACACAACAACACAACGGAGACATATGGTCGTCCGAGCTGTGGATTATCAATTGGTTGCATAACAATTGTACAAATTGGGCCTTAATTAGGTGTTGCACAGATGTATCCTCAATCACGAGAGGGGTGATGTATTATGGGAGTGTCATTAAGGTGTTGCGGGTGAACATGTAGGAGGAAAGGCTACCACAAGGAAGGTATTGCATGCAAGACTATGGTGGCCGACAGTTTTTAAATATGTGAAGGAATATGCTAGAGGCTATGATGTTTGCCAAAGGGTTGGGAGACCATCACGCCACTATGAACTACCATTACAACTAGTACGGACATTGTATATTTTTAAAAATGGGAATTCGACTTTATAATACCTATCAATCCGCCGACACACCACTCCCACGCCAAATATTTCATCACCGCAATGGAGTACCTTACCAGATGGGTTGAGGCCACACTGGTTAAGGATTGTACTGCGGATAGCGCTACGAGATTCATATTTGAGAAAATCGTATCCAGATTTGGGTGCCCTAGGGATCTCAATAGTGATGAGGGAACCCACTTAAAAGATTAAACAATTGCTTACTTACTTCAGAACTTCATGATACATTACCATAGGAGCAGACTGTATCACCCTCAAGAAAATGGTATAGTGGAAGCCTTCAATAAGATATTGGAAAAGTGTTTGATCAAGATATGCTCGAGCAACCAGGATGATTGGGATGAGAGAGTGCTAGCAATTCTATGGGCATACTGCACAATTATTAAGCGTTTACACAAGCATAGACCTTTCCATCTCATATATGGATAGGAGGCTATGATACCATCTAAATTTTATATTACCAACCTTTTCATAGCTCAGGCCAGTCATATGATAGAGGAAGAGTCAATTCAGAAAAGGTTGGAAGAATTTTCAAATTGGATGAGGCTAGGTTCATGGAAGATTTCCATCGAAAGGTCGAAAAGCAAGGGAAAAGGCATGGCATGACAAGAACATTAAGATGAAATCATTCATGGTAGGAGGACATGTTTTGCTATATGATAGAAAATTCTTGAAGTTTCCATGGAAGTTGCAAATGCATTGGTTGGGGCCTTTTATTGTTGCAGAGGTAAAAGGGTCAAGAGTTGTTAAGCTAGCACAATTTGACGGTGAATGTTGCACGCATGAAACCCTTCCAGGGATCAAACCATGTTACTCAAAATTTATTTCATCTATGAAAGGAGACCATAGGTAGGAGTAGGTAAGAGTCAGTTAGTTTGGTTAGCGACTAGTTGTTTCAATTCCTTTGGTTTATTAGTCTTTACATTGGTTCAAAATAAACCTTCCTTCTGATCTCTTCTAGTTGTGGATGTTCTATCACTCCACCACAACTTCCTATGGTCTGTGAGAGTCCCATTAGATCCATTTTCAATTTCTAAGCATCTTCCATCACAATAACATAATTACCCATCAATTCCATTTTTCCCTTCTCAGTTTTGCGTCGTTTGAGTTAGGTCCTGCTCAGTCAACAGTATAATTAACACGATTGAGAATGCATAGGAAAATTTGTCATGGTAATTAGTTAGGAGGTCTCATATGAAATTCCATGTCAAGTTTTTCTACTTAATATGCATGGGAATGCCAAATTCTTCAGAGTCTGAAGCCAAGGTGGTAGAGTTGCTAACTCTACAGTTTGTTCCCAATTTCCATTGTTCCAAGCTCAAAACCAAGCCCCTTGTATTTTGTGTCTATCAACATTGCTCCAAGATGAGGAAGACTATGATATCTATTCCAGAGCTCGAATTTGATGAGATAATTTTGAAGATAGAGCCAATTTACGAGAAGTGTGATAGAGCAATGTTGGATTCACAACAACCTCTCAAACTCTTTCTAATTTATGGCCCTGAACGTGAAGTCTATTCTTAACCAGTAATGAAGGATGATGGGAGCATATCAATCAAAGTAAAAACCGATTTCATAGGAATCCAGTGGTCCATATTACATAATTTGAGAAGTATTCCTATGTTTGGGATGACTGGGGCCACCATCCAGTGCACAAATCTACTTGTCAGCAAAATGCATGGAGGATCGATCTGGCTTGATAAAGAATATCCAGTTCATGTAGTGGACATTCAGAGGCTCACAGGTTTATCAGCGGTTGGAAACGTTGTATCAACTACATTCCAGACAGCCTCCAAGCTAGTGAAGAAGATAGCAAATGATAATTACTACCACAAGTATGACACCTAGAGAGGAGGCAAGGGAGCCCTCATAGAGTCGATCAAGACCTTGAATATCAAGTTCACATGCTACATCATTACGGGGAAGCTCATGCACCATTTTTCCAGGAATGGGTTCATGCTCGATACAATTTCGGTTGCAGAACACTGTGTAGAAGGTGCACACTTGAACTAGTGTGCCTTCCTACTCCAATAATTGTTCAAAGCCTATGAGGACATCTACAAGCGGGCGACTCATTCATTTGTGGGTACATTGTCATTGCTCTAGCTATGTGGAAATGGTTCCCACTAGAGGGTCAGGAGTTGGCTCCTATCACAGAAGACCAACCTCATTCCCTCAGGTACATGCCCTGGTGAACCTTGAGAGACCCAAGCAACAAGGAAAATAGCGAGGCTTCCTTCATCAGATGGTATAAGAAAATTTTGGAAGTCGTCAAAGCTGTGGAAAGGATCCCGAAGTTACTCCTTGATGATTAGTCGTCAAAAATATATTTTTGTATTAGTCATGATAATGCTTGGATAAGGTCGTATTGTTTCCATCCCCACACATTCCATATGAGACCCCAAAAGTTGATGATGATTACCGAATCATTCCATATAGAGGTTAGCTCATGGCTAGGCATTGCGGGGGAGGTTCGAGAAGGAAAGAACATCCATTTATTTAAGGGATGGTGCCACAACCACTACCCATAGAAACACCTGCGGACTCAAGGAAGTGGTTAGGCGAGGAGGAGTTGCAACCTGTCATCAAGAAGCTTTAGAAACAAATGAGCTCTCTAAAGGATATCATCGCCAACATCGGAGCCTCAACAGGTTCATTTCCCTCTTTTACTAAATTTCAAGGTTCAAGAAAGCAAGACATATTGATTATTACTCCTATATTTTATATAGGGCCCCATTCCCAATCTAAGACAAAAATCTCAAAGTCACGTGGTTCAAAACCTACAAAACCTCCCATTCAGGCCAAAAAGTAGAAAACAACTCCTGCTAGCTAAATTGTAGATCTTACACATGAGGAACCCCAATCCCATATTGCATTGCCTATTATTGAAGAAATTCCACACTCCACCTCAGTTGCATCACTTTGTGTGTGCAACCTATCACCGCACATAGCTTCCAAATCCACCACCATTTTAGACCCCATACCCTCTGGAACACTGCTTGGAATGGAAATGGGCATGGAGTTTGACTCTGTTATCGAGTCCATCATGTCAGTTTATAGTGCAGAAGTCACCCCCACTTCCATGTTGTCTTTATTACTGGAATTGGGTCCAACTAATGGCCACTAGACTAGTAATTACCTAGCCACTCACCACCATTATACATCCAGTATCATTACCACTTCATCATTTTCCTTCAATTCCAACCATCCATGTTTCCATCCACACCACTCTAACATCAACCAAACCTTCACAGTAGGCTACATCACCCCACAGACATTCAAAGAAGTCCATCACTAGTGGGAAGCCCCTACAAAGTTAGTTTCTAGAACCCTCCACTGTGAACCAAGATGATCTTCAAGGTTGGTCCTCAACCTAATTATTTAATTTTATTCAACTAGTCGCACGTCGAGCAGAGGCATTTCACAATGATTTAATTCTCAAGCATGAACAACAATAACAACAAAGTATTGCACTCATAGTAGAGCATGATCAGCTATGCCAAGAAAAGCAACAAATCCAGGAGCAACTAGAGCAGATAACCGAAAAAATTCTAGTGTGGCCTTCAGTTTCTGATGTCGTACCCAATTCCCTAGAAGACTTCTTAGCTTACACATTGGTTGAATGTTATGACCATATCTAGGCAGTGTGTCACGATTTAATTTCTGTCAACCGTGAGCTAAATCAGACCCTTGTTGCCATAAGAGGTGTGTTGCAGAACCCTGCCATGGCATATGAAACTAAAATATAATAGAAAATGGTTGATGCATCCACCCTAAAAGACTCCATTGTTAATGTTTTGGAATATGCCCACACTCTCCTGCAACAGGTTCACGACTGATCGAGCTTCCTTCCGAAGAAGAATCAACCAGTATACCCCCTCCACAGCAAGTTCAATCAAATATTAAATGATGTCAAGAGCGCCAAATATAAGGACCAGTGGAAGAATATTTTGGAAGAGATATACACTCTAGAGGACCACATTCAACAAATTGAAGATGAGTCGGCCAAAACAAAGTAGATACTTCGGGACCTTAGGGAATTGGTACAAACACATCTAGAGACATTGTGGCAGCTCAGTGATGACATCAATGCACAATGGAATTCTTTGTTGATGGCATGACTGGCCCATCCATCTCCAACACTACAACTGATTTCCTCAGCCAGGAAGTTGCGTTCATAGATATATGGCAAGCAGTGCTTAATGAGTACACATAATTCTAACAGGAAGCCATCGTCTTTGTCGCTAAAGTTTGGGCCTTTGTTTGAAGAAACCAGCCAGATGGAAGCACCAACATTAGAAGCATCAACAACACGGATGACATCAGGGGAATATTGACTAGGGGACAAGTCAATGGACTGTGGTCGGGGCTTGTTGGGGCCTTAATTTTTTAGGAATTAAGAAGTTTTGGTGATGAGTCAAAAGGCTGAGGACAAATGGCAGAGAAGGCCATTAGAAAGCTGCAGGAGTAACAGTCGGGAAAAAGGAAGGAACTCATGGAAAATTAGTCGTTGTAGAGAAATGGCAGGAAGGAGCCGAGCGGGAAAAGAATAATTACATCCGAGGAATGGAAATAGCCAAGAAAGGAAGCAGGTGGAGAAACCAAGAAATAACTAGCAGTGCAGGTTGGTGCATAGAGAGAAGGAAGAATGAGTGAAAAGGCAGAAAGGAGAAGACTGAAAGGTTGTTGTTGCGGAGCTAGGAGAGTCGCTCTATAAGTATTATTTCATATTCTTATGTATTGATTTGTCTAGAGTTTCTGTATGTTGCAAAAGAGGCCCTAATCCTGATGTAATGATATTGCTACTCAAACTAATGATGAAGATTGCTATTGGAACAATTGTGTGTTAGTTTCATTAATATTAAATTTTTTATGTTTGCGTATTTAAGTAATATCTCTTTTATAATCATGTATGACCTGTTGCGATCAAACTTCTATGTGGAATGCTTTAGTGTTCTTTGCCTCCTGGGTCTCCGATATAACTCCTCCCAAAACTATATTCTAATCCACATCTATCTAAGGTCACAACAAGCCTCAGGTGAGACTCCTTACCCATTCTGAGTAAGGTGAAAATGTCGGCGTTATGCTAGACTACAACGGAGCTTTTTGGGCCCCTGTGCCCAAACCCGGGGTCTCAATCATGTTGTTATTTCCATGCCAATTGTTCCAAAAAGTATTTAAGGATATCATGATTTGTTTTTACCTTGAAGTGTCTTCCCATTAGTAAGGTCATCATTGCTTTAGTGCATGTAGTAATGTCAACATTTCCTTCTCATAAATATGTTTGTGTAAATACTTTCCTTTGATTTGATGACTTTCAAAAGCAATGGGTCTTCCTTCTTACATTAAAAAAACACCAATGCATTTCCTAAGGCATCGCATTCCATAATAAAGGTTTTTTTGAAGTCTGGTGTAGCTAAGACTGGTGCTTGGCACATTGCCTCTTTAAGATGTTCAAAGGACTTTGTTGCTTCTAGAGTCCAAGAAAATGCATTTTTCTTCAGTAATGTTGTTAGAGGGTCTGTTATTCTCCCATAATTCTTCACAAACTTGCGACAATATCATGTCAACCCGAGAAATCCTCGAAGATGCTTTATGGTTGTGGGGATTTTCCATTCCTTAATGGATTTAATTTTGTTAAGGTATACCTTAACACCCTCATGAGATAAAATATGACCCAAATATTCCACCCCATATATTCCAAAGAAACATTTGGAGGGTTTTTCATATAATTGTTTCTCCTCCAATAGTTTGAGCACCCTGTAAACATGTTGAACATGATCCCTCCAAGACTTCTTGTATATTGGTATATCATCAAAAAATACTAACACAAATTTTCAAAGGAAGGGTTTGAAAATGGAATTCATCAAACCTTAAAATGTGGAAGGTGCATTAGTAAGGCCAAAAGGCATGAACAAAAAATCATAATGACTCCCATGAGTTCTGAATTTTTTTTTCAAAATGTCTTTAGTCTTCATTATAATTTGACAATATCCTGAACGAAGATCCAACTCGGTGAAGTAATTGCTCCATGTAATTCATCCAACAATTCATCAATGACGGGAATGGGAAATTTATCTTTAATAGTGAGCTTTTTGAGTTTTTTATAATACATACACATACACCATGATCCATGCTTCTTGTGCACCAATACTACTCAAGCAGAGAAAGAACTTTGACTAGGTTGAATTATACCAACCTCTAGCATTTTTTCAACCATACGTTCAATTTCACTCTTTTGGGCATAGGGATATCTGTAAGGCCTAATGTTTGGAGGAACACTTACTGGAATCAAATGAGTAGCATTATCATGATCACGAATAGGTGGGAGGCCTTTGGGAGTCTCAAATACCTTGGAATGATGGTCCAAGACTTTTTGGAGATATGGAGTAATATATGATTTCAATGTTTGAATCTCTAGTGAGCATAATTGTGAAATTACGCCAATTTTTATTTCTTTAGAAGCTTTGTCATGCTACTAGAGCTGATTATCTTTCCTGGTTTCCCTATGATGCCCCTTAATTTAACTTCCTTTCCTTCCCAAAAAACTTCAAGAGAAGTTCTTGAAAATTAAAATTTATCGTCCCCAAAGATTGTAACCATTGGACTCCTAGTACAACATCAGCACCACCCATTGGAATGAAAAGCATTGGACTATTCAATGCATATTCCCCCATGGTTAGCTTGATATTATGGCACTTTCCAGAGCAATTTATAGTTCCTTCGTTTGCAACCATCACTTGACACTCTAGTGTTGGATATAGGAAGAAATTCAATTCCTTGGCTATCTTACAATGAATAAATTATGGGTATGTTGTAGCAGCCACAACCACCCTCCAAAATTTTGCCTTAGCTTTGTTTTGGAGCCTCCCTACCAACCTTTCACAGAAGCATGTCTTATCTTTCCAAGTACACAAGCTTCAATGATTTTCTTGTAGAATGGAAGCTTGTCCATTAAATCTTGTTGCATCCCCCTCATAGGATGTTTCACCGGACTTAGTCTAGTTGCAGGCTGAGAAAATCCCTCAAGGAATTGCACAATTCTGGAGGGAAACTAGCCTTCCCTCCATAAATTATGCAATTATGTCTGGTAGCCTGTTGGGCTCCAGAATTGCACAAATATTCCTGTCACTGTTCACTGAGAAAATTGAGCAATTTCCCAGCAGAGCTGCTCAGCCCAGAAATTGCGCAATTCTGGGCAGCAGTCAGCTGCTCTGCCTAGAAATTGTGCAATCCCTTTGGGCAACCAGCCCAGCTCCCTGCCAGAAATGTGCATTTTTTCCTCCCAGTTGAGTAGACTATTGCATGTATAGTTTAGTTGACCAGTTCCCTCCAAGACCAAGCAAAACTGATTTACATGCATGGGTTGCTCCTCCCAAGGCAGCATGCAAAGGCATCTCTTGTTTTAGGGATCTATTTTTATCAGTTGGAGGTTAAATGCAAGGATCATTTCAGAAACCTCCCACCAAGTGTCGCTTTCCCTAGATTTGTGGCATGCGCGTCACAACCTCGATTTTATCAAAACTCATAAACCAAATGTTGCAGAGCTCATTCCTCACATCGATCTTGCATCTCTGACATCCCACATTGCATCTAGGAGTCGTCGACACATTGAGCTCAACTTTTTTGGGGTAAGCCCACTTTTCATGTCTCATGTTGTGTTTCTGGAACTTTTTTTGTTTCACTTCGTATGAAAGTTATCGGCTTGATTTCAGTGAGCGCTTGGTGTTGTTTTGATACATACTAGCTTGTACTAGCACTGTTTCAGTTTCCTTTAACATCTCATTGTTGTCGCATGCATGACATTGTTTTGCATGGACGGTCGTCATTTCGGCGACTCCCTTCACACACATGCATGCTTTTCCTTTTTCTGAATCCTGCACTTGATGTTTTCATGAATGATCGTTCACTCTTGTTTGCACTCATCTCATCATGCTTTCACACTTCTCAGGGTTTCAGTCACCCGTCAGCCGAACTGGGCTGCCTTGGCCCGAACCGTGCCTTGCCTGACTAGCACTGCGCATTTCCGAAAGCGAAGGCTCTGCCTTCCCTCCAGAAATTGTGCAAGCCTAGCCAAGCACTGACCTCCATGCTTGCATTTTGTAATTCTTGGAGACAGTGTCCCGTTGGCCGCAGAAACTGCACAACGCATTTTCCTAGTGGCATGTCATTGCTAACTAAAATTGATCATTGCACAGTTTAAATCCTTAGAAAGCTAGGCTGGACTGTGCATTGCGCAGTTCCAACAGTCAATTAGCCTCCTGACAGCCCAGACTGTGCCTTGTGCAGTTTTGGTAGTCAGTCTCCCGACCTCCCGGTGGAAATTGCGCGACCTTCATGATCAGTCACACAGGTATGTTGCAAGTCAGTTCTCAAGTTCGTTTTGGTTTTCAACTAAAATATTTCTTACCATGAGTGTCGCCATGTCTGAGGTATTGCAGGTGTTCATCTGCATCTCAGCAGCACATATACAATGGTTTTCAGGAGAGCAGAATCGAAGACACCGTTCAGAGCACACTTGGGGATGCAGGTGATCAAGTTTCTATGAACTTGCATACCCACGAAGACATCAAGATGTTCATAGACAAGGACATATGGTGGCAGCAGCATCACAGCAAGAAACACCATGAACTGTAGCTGGAGGCAGCATACCCGATGCAACAAATGCAAGAGGAAGGTTGTTGAAAACATAAAGGCAGAACAAAGTTGCAAGCTCAAGCAGATCCACTTGTGATGAAAGCAACTTTGGAGACTCGAGCTATGAGGTGACGGTGCGACATGAAGATCACACGAAGGTAGAGAATGGAAAAGAGAAGGAGTTTCATGTGCGGAAGTGGCAACTCAAGGAAGAACAGGAGTTGCATAGATGAGAGAATGAGTTGCAGTGGGAACAGGTATAGCACGGGGCGCAACATGCACTCACGAATGAAACTGTGCTTGTACAAGTTATAGATCCATCTCAGTAGCTGGCACGGAACAGACAAGGTGAGACGTGTTGTTGATCACATGCAAGGGAATGTAGCATCATCCATGCCATTGTGCGCACGCATGCGATCCCACCCATTCAACACACTCACCGAGGTGAAGACAAGAAGCAAGTCCGACTGGAGTTGTACATGTACCTTGACAAGTTGATGCGCACAACCACCAACACATGCTTGGAGAGAAGCGTAGACATTATGCATCAACATGTTGTCGGTATGGTCACACCAGGATGACCATCCACATGCTATCAGACAAGTTGGACAGAGGATCCATATCAGTGCACCCGGATGCAATGAAGGCAAGAGTTCGCTTTAGCAGGATTTCACCATTGAGTGCACGGACAACATCACGGACAACCAAGCTTGGCATCAGCTCATCACCTTCGACCATCTCAAAGAGTTGGTCTCACCACAATGTGTTATAGACATTTTTGGGCACTACAACCCCAATCAAACATGTCCATAAACCAAGGGCTCCTAAGTCCCTAAAAGTTTTGTTTCATGCCCTAAAGGAACAAGGTCAACTAGTTACATCATCTCCCAGAAGTTCTCCACAGGAAACTGCTCAGAACTGGTCAAAACTGGACCATACAGGTTTCTCAATGCTAAGGGTGTGATGCATCCCACCTGCCCAGTGAAAAGGGTTCGATGCATACTGAAAATCCCTTCTGTAGGGTGTGATGGGCGAGAGTGGACAAATGGTAGAGACAGTTTGCGAGGTGGATGATCATGGAATCTTCTAGAAACTTCTCCTGTGACACTTTCCTCTCTGAATTCTCCCAGGGATGAGTAAGAGATCATCAATCTCCAAGTGGAATCAAGGACTATCAGAGAGAGGACACTAATCAAAATCCCAAAAGCTGACTCACCCCCCTGCAATCATCTATATATGGATCCCTCATCTCAGAGATCCAAAGGCTGGAATTTTGTATCTTGTAAGGAAGTGCTATTGGTTTCTTGTTGGAATATCATAGTGTTGGGTGATCTAAGCTTTTCATGAGGTGAAAGAAGGGCTTTCATGCTGGAGGATGACGCTGGGTCAGAACAATTGGTTGTAATCCTCTTTGCTATTCTTGATATTAATAAAGCTATTCAAGTTTTCCTCCACATTCTTCAATGTTTAATGATATATGCATTTGTGTGGTCAATATACATCTGGTCCTATATTGTTTATGACTGTAGATCTCTATTCTTCGATAGTATTATGCTGCTTTGATTCCATAGGTTCTCTTTGAAGCTGGGTAGACAAAGGAGAAGCGGCAAGGATCTGTCAGAAGGGAGAGGAATCGAGCAAGGAACCAAGTGCAAGACTAAGGTTGGTGTCCTTCATTCCACTCTTATCTACTTCTCATAAAGGAAAATGAAAGTATTTTTAGTTTGTTTGTTTCTAAGATAGCTACCAGTCTTAGTGGGAATAGCAGCTCCGAGTGGACACTAGATTTCCCGATAACAAAATGGCGACTCCACTGGGGAGTGAATAGATTGTTTGTTTGTCTATATTTTTTTGTTTTATAAACTTACAGATGGAGCCTAAAGTCAAGCCAGATAGCCTTCGAACTACATTTGCTATGCAAGTGCAAAGTAGATCAATGCTACTTTAGTCTATCTTCAGGTTTTGCTTATAAACTGAACAATCGATTTGCAAACTTTCTAATTGCCCTAGTGGTGGCTCTAGTAACCTCATTAGATCAACCCCTGTGATTTCTATTTACTGTACATCACTTTCCAGCCTAAATCCCTGAACTGAGCTACAAACTATGACCCGGAACCCAGTTGAAGTCTTGTCCCTAGACCATCGCACCTTTTACTCTTGGGAATCTGGATGCATCGCACTTCCCATGTGTAGTAGGTGCGTTGCATCGCACTTTCCCTGTGTTGCAGGTGCGCTGATCAGACAAGACCTCTTCTGCCCTCAGATTTTGGTTTCTGTGTTCACTCTCTTCAGCTCTATTCAGGAGTTTTGTTGTCTGTGATCAGTATACCACTGTGGAAACCCCCTTCCTTTCCATCATTCCGCCTCCATTGTGCAAAGAACTATGAATGTTTTTATGTATTTTCCGCCATTTTCAATTCTCTTTTACAAAGTAGTAGCATAGTCAAACTGTCGTCTTTTGATTTGAAAGTGTCGCAAGTGTCATTTTCAGTCAAAGAAAATAATTCTATTGTTCTTGATGGTCGATTATATAGTTACTCTTGTATTTGATTTGAATTAGTAGTTTTTCAAGTGTCAAAAGCAGTTTTCAATTCAAAATAGTAAAGTGTCGTCATTATCTTCCTTTCGTTTTTGAAGAGAAATTTGTTAGTATTGTCGCTTTGAAAAGATAATTCAGATTTGTACTTAGCATTCTTCTTGTCATTCACACATTAAGAAAGCTGAAAACAAATACATGCATGTTCATTTGCATTTAGACCGCTTGTTGGTTTGATTTAGGATAGTGCATCTAGTGTGTGCTCTCTGCTCTATGTTGAAAGAATATCATCTCTCTTTCTTTAGTAGCTAGGATTTTCATTGCAAAAAGAAGATTAAACGATTGTTTATCATCTTAGATTGCATTTTAGGAATTGTACATATACATCACACGGTGAACCTGAAAGGCAAATTTCTTAAGAAAGATCAACTGTAAAATAAATTTAATGAACCTAAAAACGCTTTGGAACCTAACGCACAACATCTAGAAGTCTAGGTTAGAGACGTATTCCGGCGTCGTAAAGCCTGGTAACTGTCGCTTTCACTGTTGGTTGGGTGATTCCTCCTCTTTGAGATGACAAGTGCCAGTACGGACTTGTGCTCCCACGTACCGTCGAGTATATATTGGGAGACCACAATAGGCTATATCCTTTATCCATAGGAAGCCGTGTCTGCCGCCCTATCGATCGCAATGCACTGAACACAGCATTTGAGAAGATTGACTGTCGTACGTTAAAAAGTATTCTGCAATTTTGTGATTGGTTTGGTAATCCCTCTGTCTAGATTCCCAGAGTAGTCTCTTTCGTTCCTTTTCAAACTCCTTAAAGGAAAAGGTCCATCTGAGCACTTGTCACTTTAGGCTCATTAAAATCGAAGGCGACTAAAGTCATCTTTTATTTTTTCTCGACTCTTAAAACTTGAAAAAACAAGTTGTGTCAAAGCGTCTAAAATTCATTTAATTCGAAAACATTTTCCCCTTTATTTTTAGTTGATTGAGTAATTCGCAATCGTGGAAGAAAGTCAATTGAAACCCCGTCATTCGCGGAGACTTACGAGTCAACCGTCTTTGTCCCCAGAATCAAAACTATTCCGGACAAAGCAAACTCATTTAACCGGCTCAAAGTCCCCTGGTCGGGTTGGAACAAGTGTTCTGACACCCTCGGAGACTCCGATTACTCCAAACATTTCTGGTACCCCTGCCTTTACAGAAGAAGTTCCGCAGCCACAAGAGGACAGTAGAATTGATCCTAGTGTGAGGGTAAACACTTCTATACCTGAACCAGCTCCATCCATAGCTGATTCAGAAGGTGTTGTTCCCCAAACATCAGTCGCTGCAGAATCTATACCTTCTTCGGCACCGGAAATATTTTACGGACCTGACGGTCTACCTCTTCCACCCAGTTTGATTGCTATAGAAGAGATTGTGGAGGATCCACCATCTAGTACTCCATCGCAATTTGGAGTAGGGGTCACTCTATATCCTTCTTCATCAGAAATTAGTCTACCGTTATCGGAAGTTCCTGTAGAATCGCTAGGAAACCTTTTGGATAGACTAGATATGTCTGAACAACCGTCGACATCTAGGACTGTGTCATCTGACACAGCAGCGGCAGAACTTCCTACTGCTACTCCGACAATGTTCGCTGGCGTACCATCTGTCGCAACTAGCTCTCAATCACTGGATGGGATCCATCCAGGGGTTGTTTCGACAGTATGGTCTGTTCCCGTTTGTTCATCCGGAATAATATCTGGAATCTCTTATGTTGAGTCTCAGCAAATTGATCCTTTGCAATGTCAATTTGGGCAGTCCGGTCCTCAAAGGAAAATAATTCCCTTAAGCACCGGATTACCACCGTATGGAGGGAAATATGCCCTTTCATTGTCGCCTCCAGGAGGTCAAACATACGAGAGTTCGCAACAGAATTTAGGTTATGCTGGAATTACATCCAGTGGTTGGATACCAATACTGCCTCAACAACCAAGAGTTGTATACTCAATGCAACAAAGTATGCCTATGTCAAATATCCCCACTACACCGGCTATTGTGACGGTGTCGCAAGTACAAGTGTTACATGTTGTATGCCAACCTTAAGTCTCTCAAGTCGCAATCCAACAGCCCCTTGTCCCTGCGACGCCACCACAATCATCGGTTAGTGGCTCCTTAACTAGAGTGACCCAGGCTCAAACGGGTACCATTACCCCTCATCTCGGTCAAATAGCTAGTATTGGGCAACAACACATGGTCTCACAACCATGGCTGGTGCAATATCAACAACCACATTTCCAACAAGTTTACCAAGGATCTGAGCACCAAGTCTTTGCAAGTAATGGGTAGCCGTATATTTAGAACGGATAACATCAACCATTTCATAATGGTTATGCCCATCAACCTTATCAAAGTTATCAGCATCAAATGCACTATGCTGGTATGCAAAGACCCACTGCTTAGGCAATCCCATCTTATCCTGGGTACGCTTTGCCGAACCTGAATCAACAGTTGCCCTTCGTGGCAACTTTAGAGTTACCAGATCTAAATCGTCTAACACACAATCCAATCACGTACGCCCCTTGGTGTCCAGTGATTCCTCATAAGCTTTCATCAGATATTCCTAAATTTAATGGAAATCCGGGTGAAGACTCGTGGAATCATGTGATGACCTTTCACCTGTGGTGTTCATCTAACACTCTTAATGATGATTCGATCAGGCTTCGCCTTTTTCAACGAACGTTAACTGGTCCGGCAGCAAAATGGTATATCGAATTGCCTAGAGCTTCATTTGATAACTTCAGCACCCTAGCCACAACCTTTTTAACCCATTTTCAGTTACCCATAAGGTACGAAACGGGAACAAAGCTTCTTACCAATTTCAAGCAAACGACGGCCACTCACATATCCGATCATATTCATGAGTGGTGACATCATCGTAGAATGGTAAAAACATATGTTCCTGATCATTTGTTGGCTAAATGGTTTATTAAGTCGTTGTTACCTTCTATTACGGAAGATGTGGCAAAGGGAGGAGTCGTCACTGAAGAGCAAGTAATTGCTCGTGCGCAATATTTAGACTTAATCTATACTCAGTCTGGCACGCTCTATGATAAAATCCCTGATGCTCCTAGACCAGAATTTTTCGTTCCTCCATCTCCTAAATCAAACAAAGACTCTCATGCCGGGGATGGCATGATAGGAACGACCAGCACGAAAACCGTAAAGGCTAAGTCGAAGAAAGCCCATACAGTTTCAGGTCAAAATGCAAATGAAGAACTTCTCGCCTCGGAAGTAAATGTTGTATCAATTGACAAAGGCAAAGAAACCAAGCAACCAAGAGGCAAGAAGAAAAATAAAGGGAAGAAGAAGAAACAGGAAGAGTCGTCCCCTGAAAAATCTTCTGCAAACCCTTCTGGAGATAGGAAACCAAATCATCCATGCCTAATATGTGATGAGGATCATTGGACAAGAGAGTGTCCGTATAAAGCTGAGCTTAGAAAATTCTTCAAGAATTCAAAAACCTCAGTAGTATTGACTGATCCGTTTCCAAATCCAGGAACAAATCTGGTTGCTAGTGACAATGCTTCCCCATCCCAAGTGCTAATGTTGTCAGTTTCAAAGCAACAAAATGATGCTTTGATATCGACAAGGAATAAAGATTACGGGAATCCACAGCTGTCGGACAACAAGGCCAATGATCAACCCAGTAGTTCGACAACAACTTCGACCGAAGTTGTGCCACCCATCATTCCTGAACTAATGATAAAGCTGCCAAAGGGAGTAGTACACAAATCGACATTTAATCCTTGTGCCAGAGTAGCACAGCATTATAATATAGTGGAGGATCTGGCCCAATCGGCATCCACTATGTTGACACTTGAGGTACTACAAAATTGCCCCTCCCAAAAGCAAACTTTATTATCGGTGATAGGTGGGATTGACCCAATGGAGTCCAATCTTGTGTCCTTTAATCACAAAGGATATGACCCTCAGTTACCAGCTCAACTAGCTTTCCTCATTCAAGTGAAAGCCCTCAACAAAACTGTTCATCGAACAATTATTGATGAGGGGGCATCTACATGCATTATGTCGATGAGTTGCCGGAAAACTTTAGGATCTCCACCCTTGTCACGATCTTCGACAACATTAAAAGCATTTGAAGGACGAACATACACCCCATATGGGATTTTAAGTAATTTGCAAGTAAAACTGGGGGCCAAAACGGTAGAAATAGATGTTGAAGTAATCGACGAAAACCTCGATTACAACATCCTACTGGGAAGCCCTGGATATATGCTATGGTTGCCGTTGTGTCGACCTACTTCAGGAAGATTGCATTTCCCTTCCAAGGAGGAATTACAACCGTCGACCAACAAACATTTCTCCCCAACAGTTCACAAGTTACGGGAAGCATTCCGATGATGCATGGAAGCCCTCATTCGCTTCAAAATATTGGAGTAGGCCTACTAAAACACCCTACATTGATGGGTACTTTTTCCCTACCACCTCCAAACAATCTGGCGGAAGTGGCCACGGTGGGAACCTGCAATATGATATCTTCTAGATTCAGAAGATTCCTGAACATTTTGTTAGCATGGATCATCGCCCTAATAGAAATATTGTAGCAATCAATTTTCTTGGCCTGGGGGGCAAACCCAAATCAACACTCATCGAGTGTTTGGATAAATAGGTCTAAGGAATATGGCACCTCTTCAGATCCTTGGTCGCATGTACACTCTACAGACGAAGGAATCATTCAATCAATGATGATAGGAGAGGCACCATGGGAATATTACCACCATCATTCCCATCTTCCGGATTACCACGAAGATTATTCCAGCAACCTTAATCATCCTTCAGTTTTTTATTTTCTATCAAATACTGTAAATACAGTGGATCATGAGGATAGTTCTTTTACTATGTCAACCTCATTAAAAAATGAAACAACTCCCTTTCCAAGTCGAGTCTTTCAAAGATCTTGGAGGTAAACCTTCATTCCAATCACCGAGTTGAATGCAATGAAGCTTGGGGGGCATGCACCTCGATTTGCATTATATTGCTAGGGGCATGCAAACTTATCATGAGTAGTGTTACCGCAGGGTTCAAGCTCGTTAAAAAATAAACCCACCATGAGCAGTGTTACCGCAGGATTAAAGCTCGTTAAAAAATAAACCCGTCGTGAGTAGTGTTATTGAAGGGTTCAAGCGCGTTAAAAAATAAACCCGCTGCGAGAAGTGTTACCGCAAGGTTCAAGCTTGTTAAAAAATAAACCCGCCACGAGCAGTTTTACGCAAAGTTCAAGCTTGTTAAAAATTAAACTTGGCAACGAGCAGTTTTTATGTGGAGTTCAAGCTCGTTAAAAATTAAACATAAGCAATGAGCAAACGTTCCCCCAGAGTTTAAGCTCATTAAAAAATGAACCAATTTCTGGTAAATAACCATTGTGAATGCATTATCATCAGCTTTTGAGCCCTGGTCGTGTTCTCATCATCACCTCCACTCTGTTTTAGCCGATCATTCACCTCCATTTGATTGTTTGCCCCTTTTTGAGGAACAGTTGCGAAGAGTGATCCTGTTAGCCATCCTTGTGACACTGCCATGACTGGAAAATTCCAAACCTTACCTGGAACCAGCTGCTACCTGAAATTATCACTCGTTCCTCAAAAACGAGTCTCCTTTAAGCTATTTTCACCTGACTCGTAAAATATGAAAAGATTGTCGATCGATTGGCCTCTCCAGCTCGTTAAAGCGACCAGAAGTGCTATCCCTCCTCTAGATTTTAATCTTTTTGGACCTGAGGGATTATTACACAAAAAGATCGAGCGCTTGTCTTGTTCGGCTCGTTAAAATTATCGAAAATTCATCCCTTTCGTATTATTTTATACTTTTTCGGACTTAAGGGATTATATGACGAAAAAGGATTATTGGAGTTTCCTTTACATCCCTTTCAAACTCTCTAAAATTGAAAAGGATTGAGTTATCTTTGTTGTTAAACTCGTTAAAACCGAATAGCGACAAACTTGTCCATACAGACAAGAACGAGTTTCACAGTCGCTAGGCTTGTTGACATATAGCGACGGGTTTTCCCGAAGGGAAAATTATAGAACAAGCATATGTTATCCTCCTCAATCTTGACAAAAATAAAGAGGTACTGGTCAGCAATGACTGGGGGAAAATTGGGAAGAAAACTTGAAGAAACTTTATTGGTAGCAAGACGCTCTTGAACATGACACTTTCACTCCGCATTCGAGTCGAGTTGGGTTGTTTCGTTCACTGGTCATATCACCATTGGTCCATCACACCATCCATATTTGGGGTTAACGCTACCAATCCATGTCAGTGTCGCCGGTATGTTCAAGAGAAGTCACTCAGAGAATTCACCTGTGTCTCATCCACTGCAATACATTCACGCTCCATTCTTTCATGACTGCCACCCTGAACCTTGTATCATCAGATCGTTTTCACCTCCAAAATCATTTACTCCATTCCGTGTCGTAGATGTGGGATTCATTAAGGCCCTCATATGGCGGGTCGCTTCTTGTCGACATCAGCTCATTATCTAAGAAGTCGACTTAGGAACAACCCTTTCAGTACTTTGAAGCTTGCATGCCTCAATGGAAAGTTTCTCACTTCTGGCAACAGGTTTACATCAATGGCCTTCGACCAAAAGATTTTGCACGGTGTTCGACACCAAGTCCCTTATTCACACCACGCAAATTGTACTGTAGTACCTTGAGGGTCATCATCATTATCGGTGATTCCTCTCACGCCTGTTAATAGCTTACATCATTAGCTGGTAATCAGGCGATGTCTTTCCATGTTCGACTCCAGAACATCTTTCACATGGATCGACTTGTACTCCAAGTGAAGATTGAACGAGTTTGAAGACCCCGAATCTAGTTTCATCCATTCGGGTTGTGATATATTCAGGAAAATAAAGACATCAAATGTACATTGTTGCTACACAGATGATCATCTGAATCAAAGGATGATGACTCTATTAGAATCATCAGTCTACCGCACAAACAGTTGTTTGTCTTATGTACATGAAAATGAATTTATAAAGCTGAGCGTGGGAATTCCCACCTCAGCTAGATCATGAAAAATATTATGAAGATAATGTATTGTATTGTATCTTATTACAGGTCACCTTCCAGCTCGAAAAAACTTCGGATCCTCATGATAAAGCATTTCACCCAACATCAAAAGATTAACGACCTCATGCTTTAGGGGGCAACTGTTATAGAAATTTTTGGGCACTGCAACCCCAATCAAACATGTCCATAAACCAAGGGCTCCTAAGTCCCTAAAAGTGTTGTTTCATACCCTAAAGGAACAAGGTCAACTGATTACATCATCTCCCAGAAGTTCTCCACAGGAAACTGCTCAGAACTGGTCAAAACTGGACCATACAGGTTGCTCAGTGCTAAGGGTGCGATGCATCCCACCTGCCCAGTGAAAAGGGTGCGATGCATACTGAAAAGCCCTTCTGTAGGGTGCGATGGGCGAGAGTGGACAAATGGCAGAGACAGTTTGCGAGGTGGATGATCATGGAATCTTCCAGAAACTTCTCCTGTGACACTTGCCTCTCTGAATTCGCCCAGGGATGAGTAAGAGATCATCAATCTCCAAGTGGAATCAAGAACTATCAGAGAGAGGACACTAATCAAAATCCCAGAAGCTGATTCACTTCCCTGCAATCATCTATATATGGATCCCTCATCTCAGAGATCCAAAGGCTGGAATTTTGTATCTTGTAAGGAAGTGTCATTGGTTTCTTGTTGGAATATCATAGTGTTGGGTGATCTAAGCTTTTCATGAGGTGAAAGAAGGGCTTTCATGCTGGAGGATGACGTTGGGTCAGAACAATTGGTTGTAATCCTCTTTGCTATTCTTGATATTAATAAAGCTATTCAAGTTTTCCTCCACATTCTTGTACGTTTGATGATATATGCATTTGTGTGGTCAATATACATCTGGTCCTATATTGTTTATGATTGTAGATCTCTGTTCTTCGATAGTATTATGCTGCTTTGATTCCACATGTGCTCTTTGAAGCTGGGTAGACGAAGGAGAAGCGGTAAGGATCTGTCAGAAGGGAGAGGAATCGAGCAAGGAACCAAGCGCAAGACTGAGGTTGGTGTCCTTCATTCCACTCTTATCTACTTCTCATAAAGGAAAACGAAAGTAGTTTTAGTTTGTTTGTTTCTAAGATAGCTACCAGTCTTAGTGGGACTAGCAGCTCCGAGTGGACACTAGATTTCCCGATAACACAACGGTCTGAGTGTCAGCGTTGTCTTGCATGGCTTGCTCAAGCCATTTTGTCTCACATGGGCACATGTGCATTGTAATGTAACGTCTTGTCAAGTGGAAGTTCAAGTGTCGATAGTTGAATGTAATAGTCATAGAGTAGTTGAAGAGTCATGAGGGTAGATGAACGGTCTCAAAAGGGAATGTCAAGGATCACCCCACCCTTTGCTATAAATAGTACCTCATAACTCATTATAAAGGCTTTTGTTCAGCCAAGCTTCCGATAGGACTATCTTAGAGAAATCTTGGACAGTATTGTAACGAGCCTTGGCTTCTCCACTGTGTAGAGCTAGTACATCTCTTTGGAGGAGTAGGTGGTTGTGGCTGTAACGTTCCGCTGTTAGAACTAGTGGTTGGACATGGATGTATTATATGAATAGAACTTACACTTCTTAGTATAACAGAGCCAACACGTTTCATGCATATGTTGTATTGTATTCTATGCTATCTGGTTTACTCTAAACAGTATATGTATTTGTTTTCTTACGCATGCATGTATGGAATATTATGTATAAGTATGTATGAATCTTTCCGAAAAGTGTTGTTGGTTTAACCATCACTTTGGATTGCTCGCTAACTTACTTTCCATCTTGTGATGCATCTTCACTCGTTTGTTCCCTTCCAAGCCGCGTACTATTACAGGTTTCCAAGGGGCACACTCACTTCACCATCAGTGTGTTAGAACCTATCATGCACCTTCCTTGACTTATTGTAGTTGTCACACCCTTGCTACCAACAGGGACATCTTACTTGCCTCTGTGCGAAATCATGGTCAAGGCATTACCATGTCACCCACTGCTGGGGCTCCTACACCAAATAGTCTAAGGTCTAATTGGGACTTCTTACCGAGGAGATCCCCTTACATGTTGGCGGGTCCAGCACCGTCAATAGGTTACTACTTGAATCAATCAATGCTATTACCTTTTTCTTTTTTATATATCCTTCTATATTGAGAGTTTGAGGAATGGTAACTCCTTCCAATGCATTACAAGATATGGTCAGATTCATTTCTTCTTTCTCTAGGGTTGGTTTCTGGTGTATATCCTCCTCTTTTGATGTTTATGATCCTTTTCTTCCTCCTCTTCACAATCTATGTAAAATAATTTCTTCTCAACACACTTATGACCTTTAGTGTATTTTCTAACACAAGTGTAACAAAGCCCTTTTTCTCTTTTTCCTTCCAATGTTGCAGTGTCAACCATGTATGTTATGGAATGTTAGGAGTAGCAACACTTCCATATTTATAGTTGTGAGTGGTAGACTTCCTTGTTGCCATAATTTTGCTTTCAACTTTTCTTGACACCCTAAATGCCTTCTCCAACGAATCAAGTTCCCAAAGGCAAACCTCATGTTGGATGTTATCCTTTAAATTCCCAATGAAGACATCAATCCTATACTCCTCTGGAATATTAGTAACCCTGATATTCAATTTTTGGAAGTCCTCAATGTGCTCCACTATTAAATCCTTTTGTTTGAGATTTATCAATTAGCTAAAGAAGGTGTTACTCTTTGTATCCTCATAATATGCTATCATTTCCTCCATAAAAATTGACCAAGTGATAAGTGGTTTACGAGAACAAATTCATCAATACCATACAAATTGATTGGGTTCTAAATATAAAGATGCAATGTGTACCTTTTGTGTGTGTTTCACATCATGTAGATCAAAATATTGCTCCATCTGTAGTATCCATGTTACCGGATCCTTGCCATCAAACTTCCTCATATCAATCTTTGGAATGTGGTGGTTCTTAAACCCCACATTTGAGTCTATAAAATCATAATTTATATTCTTTTTGTCCTCATCATGATTTTCATGGAGTACCTTATCACCATTAGCAAAACATTTCTTGTAACAACTTTGTCAAACCTTCCTTCAAACCTTCCATGTTTCCTTTGATTTTTGTCTCTAACCCATCCATCTTAGCTTCCAATTAATTTTTGGTTACTCTTTGTGAGAGCGAAATTTCTTGCACTTGGTCTCATAATTTTGATATATCATGTTGCAATTCTTCCTCTTCTTCATGCGTCATAGTAGATCTTTCTGGTTTCTTACTAGGTATATCCATTTTTTTTATTTGAGGCATTTTGGAATCAAAAAATTATATCTATGCTTCACTATTCCCTTTGAATAACTTCAAACTGATTTCTTAAACGAAAGTTAAGCAAAAAATTTAAAAAATACACACATTTTTCCTTGTTTTTTGGAGCTAGATATTGAAACTATTGTACCTCTATAATTTCGGCTCTTCAATATCTGAAATTTGGTCCTATGGTAGCCCTATGAGTCTTTTTTCCAATGCAACAATTCAAACCAAAATTAGATTCATAAAGATAATGATATACCCAATCTCCCACAATGACCTAATTATGGACTGGTTCAGTAGAGCGAACTTGTACGAAGTGCCACGTGTCTTTGTTTCCACCTTCGGCCCTTAAAATGATATAGGAAAGACCAAAGTCTATTAAATTTTGATCAATTTTATGAAATTCAAATCCGACGCTCAGAGAGAAAGTTATGACGATTTTCCCTGGGTCACTTGTTAAAGATTGAATTCTGGAGCCTACAAAAACCCTAACTTCTTTGAACCATATCTCAGAAAATATAGCAAACCAAGATCTGAAATTCCTACACGAAATTCAAAAATATTTCAGCCCTATGTGGTTGCAATTTTAGCTTAAACTTTTTATTAAAAAAATTATAGCGAAAATATCAAGATGACCTGTTTGAAGCAGTGAAACCTAGAATCCAAAGCTCTAAAACCAAATGTTATGCAACCACTTCACAAAACAAAAGAAAAGATATATCAACAACTTAAAAATTATCCTATTTGAGGAGGAAACCTCCTTTACATTACATAAATGAACAATTCTTGGATGATACAAATGAAAAGGCCTCCTTTCTATATATAGGAGTTTAAGGGGTCACAATATAATCTAAGCCTACATAATAATAATAATGAAAGGGCACAGCAATAACAATAGTTGGCTTCAATGGGGCACAAAAATAACAATATGGGGGCTACAATGAGGGTACTACACTATTATAGGGACCTAACAAAAATTGTGACTTTAAATTCCTCCCACTTAGTCACTAGACAATCGCCCTCCAACCTCAAGGTCTTTATGTGGCTTTTCCAACAAGTCAGGGCGTGGCCCTCCAATTTTAGTCACAGAAATGAAAGCTTATGTTCTTCCTCTATATGATGAACAATAAAATAAACTTCTAATTTTTGCAACCAATGATTTCGCTTCATAGTGTCGATCTCACCTTGATACGGCTTGATGTCAAATTTCGCTTCCATTTTGAACAAGGATTGTGAATGGTTCATGACACTCGAACTAGGTTAATCTTTTTCAGGTCCTTTCTTTGGCTCTTTCTCTATTTATTATTTATCTCTTGATCTCCCCTATAATCAGACCTATGTGTTAGAACCCCCCATCTTCTCTGAATAGTTTGAGCTTATTATTCAAGGTTGACATGAGGAGATTCATGTTATGGTTTTTATCTACAAATTGTGCTTCCAGCCGTGAAAAACTCTCTTATGCAGGATCACAAGGGTTATTCATAGATTCATCAGCCATGACTAGGGTTTTATGAATTTAAGCTTAGTCAATATAGATCCCCTGAAAATATTCACAATATACCCAAAGAAACCTACTATGATACCAATATGATCTGTAAATTGTCGTGGATATTCCAATGGATAGTTTATCACAATAGATCTGATAAAATTATACTTAAAACTACACTATGAGGGTTTATTTCTCTTTATATTTATGGATCTGTAGATTATTGTTTATTGTGTATGCGTGAATATTAAAATTATGTAGAAAATAGAGAACAATGAAATAAAAACTCACAAACCACCATTTACACTAGATATATCCTAGTAAAGTCTTTCGGGAGAAAAACCAGCTGAAAGATGAGGTCACTTTGTTCTCTTTCTCTGTATAGAAAATTGTTGTGAGTAAAAAGAAGTAATACATGTGGCCCATGGGCTACTACAATGCATAAATCCTCTCTATGTTCTCTTTCCCTACCCATCTCATCTATTGTGCCCATTTATGGAACAAAATTCCCTAGAAAATAATGGAACCGCTTTCTCTCTTAGTGGTCGGTTTATAACACAACCTAATAGCCTATTAGTGGTTAGTTTTAACTCATTCAACACTTAGCTAGTTACAATAAGGAATCTTATAGTGTTGTATTCATCATGATCACATGTCTAGCCCATTTTCCGCTAGTAATGGGGCCTGACATGGCATCCTGTCAAATTGTGGTGGAAAAAAAGGAAGGTCAACTTCTGAGTGGCATAACTTTTGCATGTGGACTTTGATTGAGGTGATTCTTGTGCCATTGGAAAGGTATATATATTTGTAGAAGAGGAGGAAAAATGTGCTATGGTAAGGTGGAAAATTTTTACACCCAAAGAATGCCATTTGATGCCTTAAAATTCTCTCAGAAGGTTTCAAACCCCAATTTTCCAAACTGGATCTCGCTGATAAAAAAGGTCCTATGCGCTGATTCCTCCACTATTTCGACTCTAAAAGCATTGATATGGATGAAAAACAATATAATTATACAACATGGATAATTTATTCATGCTACATATTGCTCATCGTAGTTTCCAATAGGGTAAAACTCCTCCTCAAGGGAATCAATTAAAGTCACCCAAGTGGGTTACATCCCAAATGCTTCAAATTCATCTTCCTCATGTTGCACACTATAAGTGTCCCACCAATATTTGACATGAGAAAGGGGCTTCAAAAGTGCCAAGATGATCTTCTCACCATTTTATTTTTTTCTTAATAGAGTAATAACCCTCTAGCAAACTTAATCCTTTCTCCAAAGCAACTATATCTATCTTACCTTCAAACAAAGGAATGGTAAACTTAACTTGTACCTTAACTATTGTTACACCTTTAAAATGATTTGAAAAAAGTATCCATCATCTTGTTCCTTTGTCGCTCAAGGGATTCCTCAAGCAACATCCATATAGGATTTCCTACCTTTTCTTCTTTCTTTTCATTCACCATGGGAGACTACTTAGGAAAATGAACAAATTTTGCACCAATCTTGATTAGCTTTAGGCCCAATTCGTTGTACCCCATTACCATCTAGCACATGTATGAAAAACAAGGAGAAAATTGATAAGATACAATTGCTCCAAATTATTTTGAGATCAAAATGTAGATAATAATAATTGGTGAAATAACATAGAGATATTTTGAAGTGTAGAATAGTGCAATGAATCCAAACTCTATTAATGAACGAAAAAGTGAAAACACTGCAATATGTGAAGCAATACAAACTAGCGAAAATGTTGGTAGCTTATCTCTAAGAAGATATTTATTAGATATGATCATTTCCGAAAGGCTAAATAAGAAGCTAACAATACTTTAAACATATAATCTAAAACCCTAGGATCCAAAACCTTAATCGTGGGAGATGAGGTGGAAAAATGAATGTGGGTGTCAAGGAGCCTAGTTGATACATGAGGTTGTGATTTTCTCATATAAACTTGTTATAAATCTGAAAGAGAGCAAGAGAGATTGTACACAACATAAATCATGCTAGTTATCTTTTATTAATCTCAATGGTTACATATTTATAGCATCTAGATGACTGACAATGACACATCTAGATAGCTATTACAACTCACACATAGGAAACTCACTACTTATAGATTGGCACCTAAGGACTCACAATGACAACCCACACATTACATGGAAGCATTACTTCCAACACCCTCCCTTAATGCTCACATATAGAAAATATACAATAAAAAACCCACATTACGAAAATAAATAAATCTTTGTCAGATTTGTCCGATATGGTTATCAACAGCACCCACATCCACTTTGGAATCTCGTAAACACTGCTCTTTCACCACCATGTCTTCAAGTTGTCACTTGACCTCCATTTAAAACATAACCACCTTTCACGTTCTTTGCAGAATTGATGCTTCTTGACCTCCCGGAGCACGATGGTTCAGTCTCGATACTGAACCATCCTATGGACATACCTCCATCTGTTGAACACATGGTCTTCCGCTATATTCCGCAGTTATCTAGGAAGGTTGTCTGGGTACTGAATGTATTCAGAAGTCAATTATACAAGATGACCTCTTAAACACATTATCAAATTAACTTGTAAGTTTATGTTCCTGGCTCCACACGACACCACCAGCTTATAAAAAATTATACATAATCAAATTTGTTGAAATATGGCAACAATAATATTCCATTTTAATTTGTCCTTGAATTAAATTGTGAATTAAAATCAAATTTAGTCTTAACAACTACTTGGAAATAATTAATTTATTTATTTTAAATTAATTAGTTGGAGAAATTCAAGTTAGAAGTCTTTCTAAAGTCATGCAAGAGTTATCCCTTAAATTAAAGAGATAAGATTGAGTTATATTTGAGTTGTAATTAGTTAACTTAATTTATTGAGTTAAGTCCAGTTAAATTAGTTCCAAAATGGTTGAGGAACTAATAGTGAGTTAACAATCAATTGATGCATTAATGCACTCAACTAGTACTACTCCAGTTAACTGAAGATTCCCTCATCAGAAACTCATGCATGTCTATTATGAGAAAGACCCAGTTGAGATTAATGTTCAAGGACAGTGTACTATCAGTTGCATGTGTTTTCTCACTGGAGAAAACTCATGCATGCAGTCAAGGATTTAATCCTTGAGGATTGCGCAGTTTTGGAAGAGATCATCCACTTGGTAACAGGAGAATCATCCCAGAGGAACAGCGCAAGGAATTAGGAGCTTGGAGGGAAGAGAGGAAGGTTGGAGAGAAGCTAAGATTGCCTTTGAGCATCTGTGAGGATTGTACTGAGAACTGGCAAGCTGTGAGAGCTAAGGCTTTGTATAATTCCTATGTATTTCCACCATGTACGGTAATACAATAGTGTGGGGTTTTTAACCGAGGCTTTCCCCAAAGTATTTTCATGTGTATTGTGCAATTGACTCTTCTTCTTATGGATATATTGTTCAGCTCGATCTTTAAGCTTCCACAAATTAATAGTAGAAGTAGGTTATAGTATTCTGCTTTGATTTATATTGCATTATCAGGTTAACCTACACAGATTTTCTACAAAATTCATGATATGTTCTTGTGTCACTGTATGCATCAAAAACCACCAATTTGAAATTATGATAATTTGTTCTATAATTGGTTCTTCATTTGATTTTTCACATTACAGTGATAATGACAAACCACATAATAAACTGCACAACTCTAAATATCAAATCGACATAAATATATTAGTGTTGAGCAAATCAACATCTAAACACCACTTCTCTCCAAGGATCTGTTTAGAAAAGTATGCCCATTGTGATTTGTGGGCAATGTAATTGATGGATGGATCCTTGGATAATTTTGAGTCAAATCAATCTCCGACAGCCATAAGTTTGTTCCCATGAGCCCATTTAATGACAGATCTACATGATCCGCTTGGTCCGCGACCTTTTGAGTTGATCTCCGGAATTGTGCTAGAATTAGTTGGCTTTTGAGGGATCCTCAACAAAATAGCTGAGACGGTGGAATCAATGGATGAATGGACACTCCTCCGATAACTATGAGTTGAGAGAATATCTGACAATGTAATTCTCTTCCTATGGATACGAGGCTCAACTTTTTAATAGCCCATACATATTCACTACAAAAATCTGAAAACTGAATAACAATAGCATAAAAAAATTAAAAAAAAAATTACAGCATTGGGGAAGCAACACAACACAGATTGAGCCATCTCGAGACATAGATAAATGGAAGTGATTCAAATTTTCAAACCCTATTACGCCATCTGCAACAAATGAAACGAGATCTGACGTAGAGATCCCATTTGGCCAAATCACCATCGAGCATTTGACTGATATGCCCTACGTGCTTCAACACCACCATTTTGGTTGACTCCTCGCCGAGACTTTTGTGTGCCCAGATCTGACATCCACATGACATCATGGTAGTGCTCTAATTTTCATTTCCATTTCCATTGAGGAACTTCAACGAAGTCATTCTGATCTGGAGCTTCCATGAGAAGCGGAATCACCCAGACGACGCTCTCCACTGCAGCTAGACATAATGCCCATGTAAAACATGACGATCTCATCTCCTGCTATAGTTTATCATGTTTGCGTAGATATACCAAGCCTAAATAAATCTAGACAACAAGCATTGTTGATGCTGAGATGAATAATCGTTAGACGAATGGACCTAATCCATAGAAAATAACATCCATTTTTTTTTATTGAATGATCATAGATCCATTATGCAGAAATATGGCAACAGATGCACGGCGTTCGACTTGACAGAAAAGGTAGAGGGAAATTTTTGATAGAATGTTGGGAGGGAAGCCAGACAGTAGTTAAACAGACCTTCCAGGTCTCACCAATCGTAGATCTCTTAATGAAGGAAACACCCCCTTAAGTTTTTCGCCAAACGAGAAGATCCCAACAACTCACACAGTCTTCACAACATTTAGATCTATAGATCTTAGAAGCCTTCACAGCAGAACTCTTCAGCAAAACATCATACTCCACAAAACAATTTGGATTTACACATTGGCTCAAAAAAAAAAATCTCACACATTAAAAATAAACTCTCACATACCTATGCTAATATGTACATAGACATTAACACTTAGGCTCCCTCACATCTTCCTGGCCCTCCCTTGAGGGAGTCAAGCCATAACCTGCTCTAATACAATGTTATAAATTTGAAAGAGAGGGAGAGAGATTGTACACAACACAAATCATGCTAGTTATCTTTTATTAATCTCAAGGGTTACATATTTATAGCATCTAGATGACTGACAACGACACATCTAGATAGCTATTACAACTCACACATAGGAAACTCACTACTTCTAGATTGGCACCTAGGGACTCACAATGATAACTCACACATTACATGGAAGAATTAATTCCAACAAAACTACATTTGGGGTGCTTCTTAGACCATTATAAATCCTATTTATGTGTTTTTTTTACTTTGAAATCGAGCCATAAATTGTTGTGGATATTTCACTAGATAGTTCATCACAACAAATTTGATAAAATTATATTTAAAATTTGAAAGTCTAATCTATTACAACTTTATTTCTTTTTATATTATTGTTAATAATGTATGCATGTGAACTAAAATTATGAAAAAAATAGAGAATAGTGAAATAAAATCTCACAAACACGTTTCACACAAGATATGACCTAGGAAACCCTTTTGGGAGAAAGACTCGGCTAGAAGGTGAGGTTGCTTTGCTCTATTTCTCTTAATAGAAAATTGTTGCGAGTACCAAGAAGTATGGCATGTTTCTTGTGGGTTACTTCAGTGCAAAAATCCTCTCAGTGTGCTCTATATCTTATCCCTCTCAACTAATTTTTGCTCAGTTATGGAACAAATGCACTCGAAAGAATGAAACTCTTTTCCTCCTAGTGGCTCGATTATAACACAACCCGATAGCCTATTAGTGGTTAGGTTTGACTACCTAACAGAGTTACAAGATAGACTCTTGTAGAGTCTTCTTCATCATAATCATGTCGCTAGCCCCTTTTTTATGAATAATGGGAGCTGACATGGCATCCTCTCAAATTATGGTGGTGAAAACAGAAATATCAACTTCTAAATGGCATAATTTTCACATATGGACTCTGAATGATGTGATTATTACGTCATTTTGAAGGTATCAGTATGTAGAACATGAAAAAAAGGTGTGGTGCTAAAGTGACAAATTTTTAACCCAAAAAATGTCATTTTATGCATCAAAACACTCATGGAAGGTTTCAGACCTCGTTTTACCAAACTAGGTCCCGCCAATAAAAATGGTCCTTGGAGTTGATTCCTCCATTCTTTCCACTTTGAAAGCATAAATATGGATGAAAAACAATAAAATGGTCCAATGTATATAACACCTCCCCATTTTGGGATGGTTTTTCTCCCCAAAAGCTTCTACTGAATGAGGTGAGGAAATTTTCCCTCCACCTTCTCGCGAGTGTAACATTTAGCTTTGCCTAGAATTTGTCCTTTTAAACCAATCTTCCAAAGGTCATATCTTGTATTTATGGACCTCCTCTAAAAAACTATATCTTCTAACAACTGTACTTGAGCATCCAATGCCAAATCCTCCACAAGAGGTAGGACCTATTCCTCTTCATGATCTAGCATGGAAGGATCATAGAGTTTCAGATTCTCTACATTTACAACTGAGTAAATGTGCATGTATGGTGGTAAACTAATTCAATAGGCATTATCACACACCTTTTCTAGTATCTCAAATGGACCATACCACAGAGCCTTTATTTTCTTACCATAACCCTATATCCTCTCCTTGTTCAAATATAACCATGCTCTATCTCCCACCTTGAACGATTTCTCTGTTCTGGGCTGATCATCCCTGGCCTTATATTTATGTTGTGAATTCTATAGTATCTCTTGTACCTGTGTATGGATGTACCTAATCTTTTATACAATCTTTCCAGGCCCCAAGGCATCCCATGTAATATCCTCCATCACACCTCCTTGTTTCCCATATGAAATATCTAGAGATGAAGGAGACAAATATATAAAACAAGTTTCAAATGGGTACTTACTAGTAGAAGTGTGGACTACTCTATTGTAAGAGTGGTGTATAAATACTATATTTTCATCCTAAGGCTTCATGTGCTTCTGATTATATCACCTCATTAGTGGCACCAAAGTCCTATTGACTACTTCTATATGTCCATCTGTCTGTGAATGTAATGTTGTAGACCTCTTAAACTTTGTGCCCATCTTCTCCCACAATGCAGTCCAAAATGCACTGAGAAATATTGTGTCCCTATCTGAAATTATGCCCTTGGTATCCCAAAGTGCACCCAGAACTATCCAAAGAATAATTTCATTGCTTCTTGTCAACTGGTGCTATTTTTACAGGGCATTAGAACACACATCTTGTTGAACTTGTCAACTACCACAAACAAATAGTCATGTCCCTTCCTAGTTGTTGGTAAACCTCCTACAAATTCCATGGAAATGCTTTGACAAGGATGAGTGGTTACATGTAAGGGATGATATAGACCTTATTTCTTGTTGCTAGTATTGTTGGTACAACAAAGCATGCATCCTCTTATGAACATAGTTACTTGCTCTTACATCTTGGGCCAATGCACATACCACTACAAGTTGGTTGCTATCTTCCCTAAACCAAGTGCCTTGTAACCTTAGAGGTGTGAGCCTCTCTAATCAATTGCAATCATTTAAATTTAGGAACACATAGCTTATTCAACCTGTAGAGAAACTTGTCCTGGTGATGGTAGTTAATGGTGTTATCACCATCGTGCATATGACTCACTCTACATCTACTGAAACACCTCCCTGAAGTACTCATCCTATGAATATGCCTCTTTGTATGCATCATGGGTGAATGGATCCATGTGCGTCATAGTTCCCAAAGTTGTGATATTTGATGTGGGTAGCCTTGAAGCATGTTGGCCAACTTGTTTGTGTTTCCCTTTGTGTACTTAATTACTAAATGAAATTGTTGTAGAAACCCCATCCACTTGTAATGCCTAGTTTGTTGTAGCTTACTATGGGCTTGCAGGTACTATAGTGGATGGTGATATGTGTGGGTTACTATCTACTTTTCCCATCAGATAGTGCTTCCACTTCTTTACAGCCTGTGTTAGGGCATAGAGCTCATTGTCATAGGTAGGGTAGTTAAGAACTGCCCCATGAAATACTTCATAATGGCAGCATATAGGCCTCATATAGCATACCCACTCACATATGTCTCCACTTCAAAGGGTTGTTGCAATTTGGTAATGCCAAAACTGGTGCTTGACTAATCTTCTTCTTCAGCTCCTCAAAGGCCCTTTGTTGACCCTTCCCCACTGGAAACTCTTACCACTTATTGTTATGGCATGGAGTGGCACTACTACCATTGAAAATGAGGCTATGAATTTCCTCAGGTATTGTACTAGCCCAAAGAAACTCCTAACCTCATAAACATTTGTTGGCACTAGCCATTTCATGATGGCCTCCATCTTGTCAAGATCTATCTTCAGCTCTCCACCTATCACATACCCCAAAAACACCAAATATTGTTGTGAAAACTCACACTTCTTAAGATTTCTTAGCAATTGGTGCTTCTTTAATGTCTCTAGCACCTGCATCAAATGTGAGATGTGCTTCTCCTAGGTAGCATTGTATACCAATATATCATCCAAATAAACAATAACAAATGAATCTATAAAAGGGATATTACATCATTCATAAATCTCATAAACATAATTGGTGCAACTATTTATTCACCTCGCTTCTATAACAAACTACTTGTAGAACCTCGTGTTTGGCAATGGGGAATCTGGCAATAGCTAGATCTCATGCTCCACTTCCCTCTTAGTTGGTAACCCTTAAGACTCCTTAAAAACATCTATGTGTACTTGTAGAAACTCTTCTAGTTGGTGTTTCTATTTCTAAATGCACCCCTCCATGGATGTGTTTCCTCTTACTGACTCTTCTACAGATTGATTTTCTCTTAAAAATAATAAAACATACTTCTTGGTGGAAATGATTAATTTCTTGGATTGGTTGGCACTTACCAGCGAAATTTTTGGCTTGCTTTTGTGTGCATAGATGGTGAACGATTTTCCATCCTTGAAGAGTGGATACTGGTTGGTTATTCGCATGAATATTGCATCTCGCATGTATATGTAGGGACTCCCAAACATGACTCTACATACATCAAGGGGAACCACATTTGTTTCTACTTCATCAAGAAAATCAACACTAATAGAAAATCTAATTTTGCATTTTTTTGTTACCTTCAACTTTGCATCCTTATTTACCCATCCCAATGGATATGGGCTTAGATGATCATGAACTTCCAGCCCTAACTTCTTGACCAGCTCTACTGCAATAAGATTCGCCCAAGATCTCGAATCAAACAGAGCATTAATCTTTTTCTTCTTGACTTGTATCTTTATATGGAAGAGTTTGGTCATTTCCTTCTCTTCTTGTTGTTGAAGGCTACTCAGATTCACCTCCTTCTGCATTGATGTACAGACAATATTCTCATCCACATCTAAGTTGCTTTCAACTTGGCTTCTAAAATTAGTAGCCATGATCATTCTTCTTCTTATTGTCTTTTTTTTTATGTTCTTCAGGTTAAG
>CM062812.1:981624002-981778080 GCA_031772625.1 Pinus tabuliformis
CTATGTTACAAGAATATGATTTGGAAATTAATCCTACAAAAATTGTTTGAGGTCAAGGACTATGTAAGTTGGTCACACAAATTATTGGTTCATAATCAGAAAGTAAATTAGAAGATCAAGAACAAGAAAATCTATAATAGGTATGTGTTATCTCTGGCACTTAAAAATCACATTATCTTGATCTAATCTATTTTATTACTCATGGCATGGCTCCTTTACATTTAGAATGAAAGAAAAAGTGTTCTTTGAGACTAAAAGAAAATAAATACCAACTTATCAACATAATTTTTCTTAGAAATAATTATGATTCCATGCTACTTAGGTGTTCGAAAAAACCTGAGGTTGAAAATGTGTTGTAGGAGTAACATGATGGTCTAGTTGGTGGTCACGAGGTGATAAAACTACTCATAAAATACTTAATGCAAGATATTACTAGCCTACACTTTTCAAGGATGCACATGCATATGTACAAAGATGTAGAATTTTCTAGGCTTCTACTATGAGAAAAAGGAGAGAAGCTTTTCCTTTACAACCTGTTATCATAGACCCACCCTTCAAGCAATGGGGCCTCAACGTAATCAATGAGATTGTTCCTCACTCTCCTAAACAATATAGATTTATTCTCACCACAAAATATTACTTTACAAAATATGTGGAGGCCAATCCACTTAAAAAAATTACTGCTAAACAAGTTATCTTTTATTGATCAACATATAATCACTAGGTTTGGTCTCTTGAGGATGTTAATTTGTGATAATTTCCTTATTTTTATTCCAATGCACTTACAAATTTTGTTGTCCAAAATGGTTTCAAATTAAAATATTAATATAACTATTATCCCCAGGGTAATGGCTTAGCTGAATCAATCAATAAAAACCTTTTAATAACCATTGAAAGAACCATTGATGACGGTCAGAAAAGTTGGTAGAAATTTTTATGTTGACATAGGGTTCAACTGCAGGGTGCCAACAAAGGGCCCATGCTAGTATAGCATGTCACCAACATTTTTAATCCTCCGTAAGAGAAGAAGGTCTCACCTGAGGCATGCCAAGACTTAAAAGTAATGTGTTGGGGTTTTAGAAAGTAACATGATTCATTCTCTTAATCAAAGTACATAGTTAACTCACAATTACCCACAAATCTATTAAACAACTCTTGCACAAAAGTAAATAGATGCATAACAATGAGTTTAAAAAAATACTTTAAAATTTTAAAAGAGCCATTAGGTATAATCACAAACATTCATAAACACAATAAATGGATCCCCGCAACAATCTCCATTATATAAATTCAAGTCGGTTACATTACAATATAGATCTAGAGAGACTATAAAGGATCTCTTCATAACTTCATTCAAAATCCCATTACAGACTCAAAATATAACAAAATTATAGTAACATATCACTGCGAAAATCAAGTCCTCATTCCAGCAGTGTGACGAACCTTCTCTAATCTCCTCCATTCGTAGCTTGCTCTGTGTGGCTATATATAGTTTTTGCCTCTTGGATATTGCTCATGATCACTTGATATGGTCCAAATTAACCATATTGATGAGCTCTATCTGCTTGGTCCACATTTACTTGATATCTAACCTTAGCAACTTGATCCTTCCTTTCATGGCTTTGATGAGTTCCAAAGTAACTGCTTAACTTTTCTTACTTGCTACTTTCTTCTTTCCGGTTTTTCTTTCTGGCCAATTTAACCATTTGCTTTTCCATTTTTACATCTTATTTCCACAACTCTTTTCCATCAAGCCTTCTTGTCGAATATTAATGAATGTTAGGAAGCGACACTTATTCTCCAAATTGGTCACAAAAATGAAGGACCCAACAGTCCCCAACCACAATCGATTGACTTGTCCCCAAGTCAATCCTTTGCTTGCATGCTTGATCCTTCACGTGGTTGCACAACTGATGTTGGTGTGATCTATCCCTATACAAATGTTTCTCCTTCAAACAAAGGACCCAATTTTAAAACAATCCCCAAAATCTAGCAACAAAAACTATTGTACACAACCATTACATCTTTTCATGCAATAAGCAAAGTGGAAGCCTTATCAACAAACTGCATAGTTTTTTCTATGTCAAGATTGTCAGGATCTGTTGTAAGCAAAGTATACCACTGAATATCTACATCAAGATTAGTTTTGCACAATTACATGTATTTGGCTTGAACAACAGGCATAAGGTCCCTAATAGTGGTTTTAGCCTTGTGGAACTCCTCTTCTAAACCATGAATTTGTTTATCTATTTCTTCATCCTGATCAAAGATATTTTTTTGTTATGTGTTGTCTACAATAGCAAGAGCTTCCTCCATCAACTTCTTACTCTGGTCTTGCAGCCTATAAAGTGGTTGGTTTATTTTAGCGAGAAACCTTGACAAATCCTACACTTGGAAGAATATTTCCTGTCAATCTCTCCTCTGTCACTGAAGTGTAACTCTAAGTGTGGACCGTTCTTCTAAAAGTTGATTGATTTGTTGATTAAACTAATTTGCAGGATCAAGTGTCATATTGTGTATCTTAAAAATGGTATGGAACAAGTCTTGATTGGAAACAGTTAAATTTGTGCAATAATTCTCAAGAAATTCAAGGCACTACATTGGATCAAATGAGGAAATATCCTTTGGTGCAGGAGAAGCATGATCTACAATTGTTGTCCACATTGACGAAGTTCAACATGAATATCTTCAAATTATTTCTCTAGTTTCTCTTTATGTGCACGCAATTGTTCTCGTTCTTTCATAGCTCTAAGAAGCTCTTATTGCTACTCCTCATGCATGAGAGTTAGGTCATTATACTTTGACTCTACAAGGACCAAACAATCCTCAAGATGCACTGACAATCCCTAAAGGGGAAACTCACTCTTGTGTTTCCTTTATTATAAATAATGTGGCATGCAGAAAGCATTTTCTGGCATGGAGCCATAATATTACAGACATAAATTGGTTTTATGGCATGGTCGTAGTTATAGAATGAGGGGTTTTATAGAGATATTTTAATTATGGTGGGGACCTAAAAAGGTAAAATGATTATAATTTATTTTTAAAATGGTATGCATGTACATTTGTTATCTTGTATGAGGAATGATGGTTGTAGGAGGAAGTACATACATAGAATATCGTTTTGTGTGTGTGTTCATGCAATGGATGATAAGATAGGTTATGATATAGTTTTTAACTATTTCAATGTTGAGCATAATTTACTTGGTATATGGGTCTAGTGTGCATGAAGGAGAATTATTAGCATGATCTTTAGATGAAGGAGGCATGATAGGACTATCTACTCTTTATAAATAAGGAAGCCAATCTATAAATACATGTAAGGACTTGCTAGTATCCATTTATGGATCTTGGTCAAATTAAATTAAGAAGAAATTATATTAACATCGGTATACACCTCTATGCTTTTATGAAATACCTCACTATATGGCCATTATATGAACCCCGCCTTCCCTCCCATGGATGAATAGCATGGTTATAAGGCGTAAAGATTATATTCATATATAATAGATTTCAAAAGTAATCTTTAAAGAAGCCCCCTATATATAGAAGATACTTAGCAAACACTTAGGAATTTTTAAAGGAATAATTTTAGGTTAGTTATAATGTACAACGTGTTTTTTTTTATGCGATATGGGGCATATCATATGAAAAAGGATTTCACATGATATATTAGGGCCCATAATTGATTGAGAGACATGGCCCCCACAAAAAGTGCACATCACTGTAAAGAAAACTTTAGAATTTGTGATGTATCATGCCCCAATGATGCTTAGCACAATACAATGTCCAAATGAAATATAGTTGGCACGTGAAATGAGGAAGTTGGTGAGAGTTTCATTGTGCATCAAGGGAAGAAAACATTTATGCATCCAATGTATGGCACTAAAAAAAAATATTTCCACATGATATGTCAAGAACAAAGTTTTTTGTGGCTACAATAAACCCCATAAAAGATGTAAGTATCACGTGGTTCAAAAAGTTCACATGTTGCAAAATTGATGTCACACAAACCAAAAGTTTGTGATATGTGATACACATATCACAACCTGAAAATATGTGACATCGAATACATATTGCAATTTGAAAAAACATGACTTGTGAAACATATTGCAAACCAAAAATTTAAGGCATATGGTACATGTATCACTAAAATAAATGTTTTGGATGCACTAAAGATCAGATAGGGTTATTTCACATTTTTCATGGGAAAAATGTTTTCTAACATTGTGTCATGCAAGAAAAACTTCCAAAATTGTGACATGAAGAGCTTGGATGGGGACAATAAAGAAAACTAGAAAGAAGAAAAAAGGAAGACAATGGGAGAGAACGACAGAGAAATTATGGGAATGTTATTGTTCTCACTAATACAACGCCCTCCAAAATTTCTCTATCATTCGAATTTTGGAGCCTACCATCACCATCGTACCTAGTGTTTCCTTGATCATCAAATGTTGTCTCGTGTTATTCTATGTGCTTCAAGTGTCCTTGAATGGTCTCAAGTGTTGTCACATGGTTATAACACCTTTAAGTGCATTTTATGATCGTATAATCTTTGTTATTGTAAAATGACACTTTTGGATCGCAGCCACACACACTTCACTCGTTTCACTTGGGGAATGTGTACAAAGTGGACTTTTTATGTATATTTATCATTGTTAAATTTTTTCTAAGTTTTATCGATGAGATAGTATGCGCCACACATGGTTTTATTTCTAAACTCATCTTGCTCACCACTTGCCCTATGCCTTACCCTTATACAAATATTTGGTTTAAAAGCAAACCCGTTGATTCCAAGAGTGTGTGAGTGCACTCTAAAGCCTTGATGGGGAATCCTTCATTATTCATAAGTGCGCCATGTTCCATATAAGAGCGCAAAGCGCACTCCTTAAGGCTATTTCCCCTTCCTTATTTTGAACTATGCCCTTCAAGAGACTGAGTATTCCTGGGTGCACTCCTTCAACTCAAAGAAGTGCACCCTCCTTGACCACATAGGCACACCCTAAAGACCTTAAGCTTCACCCTTCATCCTTCCCCAATGCCCCATGCACCCTATAGACCCCTTGAGTGCATGAACGCACTCTAAAGGCATGGAGATCTTTCCTTCAACATTCATACTTATTCCATGCACCCTCCTAAGCCTCTTGAGCACATGAGTCAACCTTCAAGAGCGTGCCCTGTGCCCTCGATCTCTCCCTTGAGTGCACAATGCACAAGGTAGGCTTGGATCCTCCCCCTTCATCCTTGGACTTGCGCCATGTGCCTTACCTTGATTGTATCCCTCTCTTAAGTGCATGAGCACATGTTGAAGCCTCTAAGCTTCCTCCTATCATCCCTTTAGCCTTTCAAAGTGCACCCATATGCCCAGAAGCTCCTTCTTCCCCTTTTGAACACACTAAAAAGGCATAAACATAAAATATTCATAAAACATTGTGGAATAGGAGATTTCCAGGTTGATGGTTTCTTTTCATGAGTGATTATATATACAGGTATTATGGGAACAACATGACAAGCACACATGAGGAAGATTAAGAAAAGAACAAACAAAGGAAGCATGGAAAGAACAAAGAATACACTTGAATCTTGATGATCAAAGCTCTGTAAAGACTCCATTAGATCAAAGACCGTTTGTAGAGTGAGTACATCAATGATTGAAGCTACATGAAAAATGAAGATATGAATAGCAACCATGTTGCCACTGAAGAAGGTGCATGTCATTAGTCGTTATTAGTCTTAGTCATCAAGATAATGACATGTCACTTTCTCATCACATGATGATGTGGAAGTTATGATGTATTGGCGTAATATTTGTAAAGACAATAAGTGGAAGTCCACGAGTCTTGTATGAACTAAAGAGTCATGGAAGTCCAAAAGACATGTAATACCAAAATTCATATGTTATTCCAAAATTCATTAGGAATTCCAAATTTTATAGAATTCCAAAGGTCACTAGAAGTTGGAAAGTCAAGAGTCATGAGGATGTGAAAGGTCATTCCTCAAGTTATAAGTAGATCCTTATTTCTCATGTAAAGGAATTTCAACCTTGGCTTCTCCCACAAGCTATTAGAGAGACAAAGTTAGTACTTTTGGGGATAAGGTAGTGGCTCTAACACTCCATTATTGGAGCTAGTGATGTTAATTGTATTTATGTATCTTGGGACTTTTATTTAATATCAAAGCCTTTCAGGCCAGCAAATTTTCACATATGGTTTGTGAATTTTTCTAATACTATTGTTTGAATTTTTATGGTTCATGTTTCCTTTCATTTGTACTAGATTAATTGAACTATTTTGGTGACTTCAATGCTTACTTGTTGAAAATGTGTTGTTATGCTTATAACGATCATTGTGTTTTAGCTTGATGTTAGACACGCCTTTCTATTTCACGTGTGTCTCCATTAGGGTAGTACTATTAATTCAATCTTAGAGGCTCACTTTATTTTCCGCCTTTGCAGTAAAAGAACCTTGATACATATGCAATCGAACATTCACAAGGCACACTAGCTTGCTCATTCAAAAGGACATTTTCACTTCTCTCTCATGCTAACATCTAAATCCAAGGAATATCTTTAATCAAATGACAACGAATTGTATTCCAGATGGGACTTGTTGTCACTTTTAATGGCACCCATAGCACAAGTGCTTCGAGAGACGTATAAAGCTTCCTAGAGATAGCCTCTGGGTTGATTGTAGACTAGTTCCGAGGACATCTTATATAGAGGAGTGCATGGAATATTTTCAAGAGGAGATTTTGGTTGCACTCCAATTGTCACGAAATTTTAAAAAGATAATAAAAGGGGCTTAGTTCAATCAAATTTAATTGAGGAAAACTCAAGCCAATATATGGATCTAAATGTTCAGGGGGTAAATCGAGCCAACCTCAAAGAGGAATGTCTAGTTCTGGTGGCGGACACACAATAACAAGCAGCTTAATATTGTAGCTGTAGTAAAGGTGAAGAGGAGGAGATAACGGAGGGTATTCGATGCATAGAGCTGTAACAGAATCCTAAGCAAAAATGTCCCAATAGAGGTATGAAAAGTTAAAGAGGTGGGATGGTAGAAACAATGGAGTTTAAATGAAGGTTTTCAGGCTATATACCTCATGGGTACATTTGTATCCAAAATCTCAAGCAAATATGTGTACAATAAAACTACTTAAGTAAATTTGTAGCTTACACAGGTACTGTTGCTGCTTAGTAACAAATATACAATCATGAATAAGGGGAGAAACTGACAGCTTGATTACACTATTTCAAAGGTAGAAAAACATACATGAAGTGATAAACATAAGAGGAAACATATTGCGTATTGCTCTGATAGTAATCAAAAGAATAGTTTCATTAATCCTAGAGTCTCGATCCCCAGTCCATTACATTCAGCATGTATATAGCTCATGTCCCTCATGAACAAGCACTTAGAACCAAAATGAAACCAAAGAATTTGGACCATTGTGGGTGCAGAATTCCAGACCTCTTCTTAATTATTTCTCCCTCTTCTTTATACAAATAAGGGGGGATTTGAAACCACATTTACAAAATATCTCAGCCAAGAGTCAGTTGTTTGATTTACTAGTTGCCTCATCTTGTGATAGTTCTACTGCCCCAAAAATATTTCCAAGGATTTGATTCCTTTTATGAAAACAAACAAAAATTACAGAATAATGAAAATAAAAGGAAAATGGAAAGATGATGGGAGAAGATGTCCTTCTGCAGTTTCTAAAATTGCCCCTGATCAGGCCACATCTTTTCGTTAGTAGGCTTCTCCTATTGCTCGGTTGGTTCCTGTTGCTTTCATCATAACTAACTATCTTCACCACTCTCTGGAGCTGATAGCAATTGACTATGGTTACCTGTTATGGATTAGAAGTGGAGAATGTCTTGGTAGTCCTTCATTGTATATCTGAGTGGAGCACCATGCTAAGCCATTAAGTCTTCCTGAGTCCCAAGTCTTCATTTACTATCTGAAGACGTGCAGCAAAATAGTCGAATTCATTTCTAAAGCCATTGTTGTCTTGGGTTTCTTGTTGCGGATATTTCCACAAGATTAGCCCATATCGCTCTCCAATTTATCCATACCTCCATTTAATACCTCAGCTGCCAACCCATACGCCAAAAAATACCCTCGTTGTCCCACTGAGAGGAAGAGAAATAGATGTTTTAATTTTTTTTTATTTGGGTTGTTGATCCGGGCCGATTCAATCGGGGTCATTGATCTAGGCCTGCTGGTATCGCAATCGCAATAGGAGAGAGCCTTTTAGCATATTCTATAATGTTTTTCCGATGGGTTGGACCTAAAACTGTAACCAACTACAATATATAAATTATCGCATCCATCACAATCGCAAGCTGGAAGGGGCTTCGATAGAGGAGGAACTTGTGACTTGAGCGATCCCAAATTACAATATCATAATTAGCAGGGGATGACTTATTGCAATTGGTGGTGAGAGAACCATTGCAATCAGTAGGATGAACTTGTGATATTGGCAGAGGAGTGGTCATGGGACTTATGTGATATTGCAATCGATAGGGAGAACTTGCAATGTCGACAGAGGAAGAATTTATGATTTGTGTGATCCCCGATTACGATATCGCAATCAGTGGGGGAGGAGTAATCACAATCGGCAAGGGGAGACAGAAATTTATTGCAGTAAGAAATAAAATTTGCAGTATGCGATATCGAAATCGTAAAAGGATAAGGGAGATGAGTGATATGTATGACAAAGGAAAATGGGCTGATAGTGATAAATTTTTGTGGGTCCCAACCTTTTAAAAGGCCTTTAGTAATGTTTTATGAATGTTTTTCAAGATATTTCAAAGGGGAATGGGGAAAAAACAGCTAGAGTCGGAAATACAAGAGGATTTCGGCTAGAGTTAAAAATGGGTCACTGTGGCTAGAGTTTAAAAAACAAAGTTTGCACAACTGGAACTCTCTTTTCAGAGAGTGACAACAGGACTCCTACACCAAAAGGTGTGAGGTATAGTTAGGGCCTTATATCATGGATATCCCTTGTATGTTGGTGGTATCCAACACAACCAATAGCTACTAAGTGGCGATGTGTTGCGTGATAAAAAATTGTTCATCCTATTACATATCATGTGATTAAAATTTTCAAGTGCAATGGGAAGATTGAAGAGGATGTGATACAATTCCCTAAGGAAATTCTCCTATGACATGATAAGCCAACAAAGACAAAATTGCCTTGGTAAATGTGAAGTATAGTGGGTTTCCATGTAGGGCATGATGTGGCACCCTTGGAATGCCATATAGGAAAATTGCCACATCACTAGTATGTATGATGACGTGACAGGAAAGAGAAATATCTTAAGGAAACTTAAAAAAGATATAACTTGGCGCTTAGAGCTTAGAATTGAGAAAGAGTATGTGTTGTAACATAATCTTGGCAAAAATACCTAGTTAAATTTTTTAGCTTTGGCAAAAATATGTCAGCTTTATTAGGTTTTATCATGTCTATCTTTGCAATGCCTAATGTGTCTATCATGTGTGATAGGAGTTTGTAATAAATTTTTGAGGGATATGTCCTAATGAAAATGAATAACTGGCAGTACCTCCAGACATTGGAAACTTTTCCAAGCTTCAAAACCTTCAGATTGCTCACACTCAGATAAGCAAAGATCTACCACAAGAATTAGGCTACCTATTTACTAACTTGTTGGCTTCTTCAATAGTTCAGCGAATCAAAGTTGTGAGAGAACTCTCAAAATCAAGTTGGCCTTTGTCTTGTTTACAAAGCCAAGACTTGTTTACAAAGTTTAAATAGGAAAATAATATATAATAATGGATATTGATAAGGTGCAAGAATTACATGAAAATGATCTTGATTGATTATTATCATCAAGTTGTAGAATTTCCAAGTTCCATATATTATTATATTTGAAATATTGCACTAGAGAAGTAACATGCTAAGGTAGTCACACATGGATGGACTATTAGAAGAATCTATCAAAGAATAGTTTAATAAAAAGGATAAAACAATAAAATATGTAGACAAAGACAATGTATATCTTAGAATGTTGTTAAGAAAAATCTTTGCATTTTTGCAACATTTGTTGAAAAGATATATCCACAGGAGTGCAAGGGGGAGGGCTCCCCCAGATTACTTTTTTCAAGTAAAAAATGATGGTGAGCCTATCACAAGATATTAATAAATGTAAAATTCATACTATTTAATATGCTAGAATTCTAAATGCACTTTTGAGTTTCCCTGCTACAATAAATGTAGAATGCATCGAGGTAGTTTAGTCAAGGTGAAGAAAATCAAGGTGGGCTTAGATATACTACTTAAGACCAAAAATAAGTCATGGAATAAATCATTTGGGTTCTAAACCAAGACTCTATAGATGAATTAGAAGGGAGAATTCCTTGAAAATTCTCTTGTTGTTTATCATATTCTCTACAATAATAAAGTTGATTTGTGGAAATATTTCTAGAATGGAATGATGTTAAATATAAGAAGGAAAGTATACTAAAATGTGTTGCATTAGTTAACACATCAAGGAATGAGGTGATAGAATGTATACATAAATAATGGGATGTATCCAATAATGTTGTAGTTTTAAAAGTGATGTAGCATGCATAATTGACATGATGACTAATGTGATTTTGATTGGTGACTCTTGCATGAAGGAACAATTTAAGATGAGAGTGTATTTAACTATCATGGATAGCCTTGTGTAGAATAAAGATACAAGAGGACGCTTGATGCAAAGCTAATGAAGGGAGCATGTGATCTTCTAAGAAGTATATGTTGGGAGGGTAATATTAAGAATGATGAAAAATGCTAGGCAAGTTTAAAATTGGTCAGAGTGTGGGTAAGAATTCCTTCTTAAATAAATTATACCCTTAATGGTACGTCCATGACTAAATGCATGTGTCTCTTTTATACTCAAGAAGGTGTGGTCAAGGAAGAAATATGCTTACATATCAATCTTTGTAAAATATTTGTAATAAATCCATAAATTGATCTATCATGATTGGAAACAAATAGATGAGTAGTTACACTCATGATATCAATTATGTTTGGTGCATGGAGGTAATGCTTGGCTATATGTTTTGCAATGAGTGAATGTAATGATTGTTTGGAAGTGGATATTAGTAGAGCTAAGCCATGTGTGAGGTCATACTGGGATGGATATGGAAAGGCTATAGTGCCACAAAAGTTTCCAAAGTTCTCCCTCCTTGAATTAATTCATATTAGTGTCTTCCCTCTGATAGTTCTTGCTTCCACTTGGAGATTGATGATCTCTTACTCATCCTTGGTCGAATTCAGTGAGGCAAGTGTCACAGGAGAAGATTCTGGAAGCTTCCATTGCCTCTCCACCTCGCGGAATGATACTGCCATTTGTCATTTCTCGCCCATCGCACCCCATAGAAGGGATTTTTGAAATGCAACGCACCCACATAGTGTATTTAGGTGAGATGCAACGCACTTGGCCAGTGGAGCAGTTGAAATGATCCTGTTTTGACCAATTCTGAACAGTTTTTCATGGAGAACTTCTGGGAGAAGCTGTAATCTGTTGACCTTGTTCCTTTAGGGGTTAGAAAAACACTTTTAGGGACTTAGGAGCCCTTGATTTATGTACATTTCATGCTTGGTGTTGTAGGGCCCAAAAATGTCTATAACAGTTGCCCCCTAAAGCATGAGGTCGTTAATCTTTTGATGTCGGGTGAAATGCTTTATTATGAGGATCCGAAGTTCTTTCAAGCTGTGAGGAGACCTGTAATAAGATACAATACAATACATTATCTTCATAATATTTTCATGATCTAGCTGAGGCGGGCATTCCCATGCTCATCTTTATAAATTCATTTTCATGTACATAGGACAAACAATCGTCTGAGTGTAGACTGATGATTCTGATAGAGCCATCATCCTTTTGATTAGATGATTATCTGTTCGGCAATGATGTACATTTGATGTCTTTATTTCCCTGAATATATATCACAGCCCGGATGGATGAAACTAGATCCGGGGTCTTCAATCTCATTCTATCTTCACTCGAAGTACAAGTCGATCCATGTGAGAAATGTTCTGAAGTCGAACATGGAAAGACATCGCTTGATTACCAGCCAATGATGTAAACTGTTAACAAGCACGAGAGGAATCACCGATAATGATAATGACCCTCAAGGTACTGCAGTACAATTCACGTGGTGTGAATAAAGGACTTGGCGTCGAACACCACGCAAAATCTTTCGGTCGAAGGCCATTGATGTAAACCTGTCGTCGGAAGTGAGAAACTTGCCATTGAGGCATGCAAGTTTCAAAGTACTGAATGGGGTGTTCCTAGATCAACTTCTTGGATAATGAGTTGATGTCGACAAGAAGTGATCCATCACAGGAGGGTCTTAATGAATCCTACATCAATGACATGGAATGGAGCAAATGATTTTAATGGAGGTGAAAATGATCTGGTGATATAAGGTTCAGTGTGGCGGTCATGAAAGAATGGAGTATAAATGTATGGTAGTGGGTGAGACACAGGTGAATTCTCTGAATGACTTCTCTTGAACATACCGGTGACACTAATGTGATGGATTGGTAGTATTAACCCCAAATGTGGATGGTATGATGGGACCATGGTGATGTGACCAGTGAATGAAACAACCCAACCCGACTCGGACACGGAGTGGAAGTGTCATGTTCAAGAGAGTCTTGCTACCAACAAAGTTTCTTTGAGTTTTCTTCGCAATTTTCCCCAGTCATTGCTAACCAGTACCTCTTTATTTTTGTCAAGCTTGAGGAGGACAACATATGCTTGTTCTATAATTTGCCCTTCAGGCAAACCCATCACTACGTTTTAACGAGCCTAGTGATAGTGAAACTCGTTCTCGTCTATAGACAAGTTTGTTGCTATTAAACTTTTAACGAGTTTAACGACAAAGATAACTCGGTCCTTTTCAATTTTAGAGAGTCTAAAAAGGAACGTAAAGGTAACTCCAAAATTCCATTTTCGTCATCTAATCCCTTAAGTCCGAGAAAGTATAAAACAATACAGAAGGGATGAATTTTCGATACTTTTAACGAGCCAAACAAAACAAGCGCTCGATCTTTTTGTGTAATAATCCCTCAGGTCCAAAAAGATTAAAATTTAGAGGAGGGATAGCACTTCCTGTCCCTTTAACGAGCTGGAGAGGCCAATGGCTCTGCAATCTTTTCATATTTTACGAGTCAGTTGAAAAGAGCTTAAAGGATACTCGTCTTTTGAGGAACGAGTGATAAAATGGATAGCAACTGATTCCAGGTAAGGTTTGGAATTTTCCAATCACGGCAGTGTTACAAGGATGGCTAGTGAGATCACTCTTCACAGCTGTTCCTCAAAATGGGTAAACAATCAAATGGAGGTGAATGATCAGCCAATGCAAAAGTGGAGGTTGTTAGCGCTTGAGATTTCACCCTAGGCTGAGGAAGGTAAACCTTCAAGGCAACATCAAACCATTTCACCTCGTAGCTAGCCCTATGGGGTATGAGAAGGCTCTCTCCGGTCTATCTCGGCAAATTTTCAATGGGGTGAGATGACCAATCAAAAGTAACACTGATATTAGGCTAGTAAACTGATGTAGGAAGGTTGATTTAGGGGTTTTTAATTAAAGGACAGGGTTTTTCTGGGCTGTATGGGCAAAATCACAGCTTCAAATAGAGAAATATAATGAACAACACAGATTGACGACTGAGGCAAGGTAGGCAAGAAATTTAGCATCAAATTGAGACTAAATAGGATGGCAAGACTGGTGAGGAGCTGACAAGGGCAAACAATAACTTTGAATCCTTTTCAAACAGAAGAAAACATTGAACATGAACAAACTTATAGGCAGAGCATATAATACTATGAATTCTACCTAAACACTTCATTTGTTCACTCAGAAATGATCATGAAATGAAATGAAACATAACAGTTTACATATGAAACACAAGAAAAACTTATGCTAAATCATCATGCCACAGGGATCTCAGAAATCAGAGCTGTGTAATTTCATTAAAAACTCTGTCAAAGACTGTACAAGAAAGCTCTGCTACGCTTCAGCAGCTCTCAGAAAAATCTTCTAACTCTCCTTTTTTCAAAACGAATTTTTAATACAATAAATAAAGATGCTGCCCAAAACAGGGGCGCTGTTTTAACTAAAACCATAAAAATAGAGCAGATGGAAACAAGAAACAAGAGGCGCCTTGTTCAACCCAGCGTTTTCACAGTTCAGAGCCGTCTTAATTTGGTCAACTGTACAGGATATGAGGCTATTGACAGTTGCAACCGATCCTAAAGATAGCGCACAGAGTTGATTAAAATCTGGAAAGCCACAGTCAACAACGAGCCACTGGAGATTGTGTCATTAATGACATTGCTACCCAAACTCAACTGTGTGCCACAAAATCCGATGGTAAAGGAGCCACGCAGTTGGGATCACCACCGTTGAGAACGACATTCATGGCCACTATACATACATCAGTGCAGCTCTCCTGGAGAATAAGCATGTTACCCTGATTCGAATTCCAGTTGTTGACACGCAAACGAACCTATGAATGCCACTTTGAAAACTGCGCCCCAAAATCTGGAAATGCGTTGGCCATTTTAATAAAACTAATTTTCCACCGATTCAGCTTATGGTGACAACTGAACTAAGAGTCCCAACAATCGCCCGCAATTCCCACAAAATCTCCAAAAGATCGCACCGTGATCTGGATCTTGGCATTGTGAAAGCCATATGTCAATTCGCTCAACCATTTGTCGCCTTACTAGTAATCCGAGTTTCACAAATGCCGGGTGCTAAGTGACTAGGTGTTGAGATTTGAACGAAGTAGCCTACCCGCAACCTTCACATTAAAACCCCAATTCATTTCTCAGCAGACGCTCTTTCCAGTGATTGAAAAATTCAAAACAGAGATTGTTACGGAAAGATATTATGGCTGGCAGTTAAACGCCCACCGAGCAACTTTGCCATGCGCAATGCTACCTCTCTGTTTATCATGTAGATTCAACATTACAGTGAAATCAACAAGTCCAGGCAAATCTTCGAGTACATCTCCTTTATTATGGACAAATAATAATGTTAGTTTTTGGAGATCACCTCAGTGCTACTTTGTAGAGCATAACCCAGTACTTCAGAGAAGATTCTCTCCACCGTATCTTGAACATGCCCTCGGTACATTAATTTCGGATATTTTTCCGTTGTAGTAATAATACTGATCAGCCAACCGAAGAATGCTTGAAAAGAGTTCAAATCTAAATATTAGGCCTTACCAGCCTCAAAAGATTGAGGAGTTCCTTAAAATTGTTCTGAAAAAGGGTGCCGTCATTTGATTTTCTGACTTTTCACAAACTATACTTGAGAACTTTGGCAAATCTCCTTTCCCTCGTCCTGATATGGAACTATAGAGCTTGACGCAATCAAGTTTTCATAATTGTTGTTTTCTGAACTCTTCCGCCAATCGTCTGAAGGTGGACTCTGCATTTTTACAGTTACAGTTGATCCCAGAGCCACTAATGAACTTTCCATGGAAATATTTCGCCTATGAAACCACCTCTTTTGGGATTTGAAAGCGGATTCCTACATTTGAGACTTCTGCTGCCAACATCATGATCAATAACGCTGCTACTTGAGGTTGATCCAAACCTAAATCTTCATTTGAATATGCTGTTATATGTTGTACAAATTCATTCGCAGAGCACAAGATATATGTGCCATGGCTTTTGCCCATGCAATACATAACAGAGATAATATCTTGCTCATCCTGGGGATGCTTGTCCAAATTAGTCATAAGGGCTTCAATTGTCATTTTAAACATAGATATGCTGGGTAGCTTTATTCGACCAAGAAGTTTCCTTGCTGTGGAACGTATATCAGATTTGATGTCGTCGAACATACCAAGAAACATATGCATGTGTTTTTTCCTCTGAGAATTCATCTTCAACTCCATGAAGAAAAGCTCCAGCAGCGCTAAGAGTGAGAAGATCTAATCCTCTGCCATGGCATGCTAGGTCTCTATCACCCTCAGGAGTTCCACTAGAGAAGTTATTTAATACCCTCTTTGCTGCTTGTCCCAAAATCTTCTTACTCAAAGCTTGAAGCAACACACTTTCAGATAAGGGACCTATTCTTCCGAGAAGGGACCTATTCTTCCGAGAGCATAAAGAGCTTCACTTCTTACTTTCATATTCATATCCCTTGAGATAGTACACAACTGGAGAAATGCCTCATTTATTTGGTTTGTGCGTTGTCCTTCCTCTACTTGGTGTAGAGGCAAGCAGAGCCACCTTGCCAAGGTCACATTAGCAACAACTCAGTTTACCAGAAATGATCAAATGCAGGGATTGCTGATGATGTTTTGTTTTCTTTTGTTTGTGCTTTTGCAGGGATAGGAGCTTGAAATCACTGCCTTTTGAAGAGCTGGAGCATGAATTACATAATCTAAAACCACACATTAATGATTTCTTCTTCAAAACAGGGTTTTGAAGAAGAATCAATCTCTGACATGAGACGGAGTCTAACATCGGCTCCACTTGGGATGGCAGCTGCCGCTCCGTGGAGGTGCCAAGAACCGCAGAACTTTGGGAGAGCAGACAGTGCCTCCACCCATTGGGCAATGGAGTCATCATCAACACAACTCTTGACTTATTTTTCAAACTGAAACTGAACTCAAACTGATCTGATCTCAATATTGAAATGACTGAGAAAATGACTTAATCAAGCAAACTAAAACAAGATGCTGCCCTTATGGCTGCTTATTTATTTACACAACCTACTCTAATCTGCTGTACAAACACTAGATCAGGTAATACTAAAATGCCAAATTAACCATTCAAGTAAACCTGAAAATGAAGCCGCTTGAGAATGCTGCCACGAAGTCACAGATGCAGTTGTTGGCAGCCCTTCATGCACGTACTGAGCCTGGTCATGGAAAATACACCCTGATCTATCAATCAAACTGAAAAATGTGTCCATGTATGCCGCAATAGGATCACGGACGCCGGACTCTGTTGGCTGCCCCAACTCTGCGATGCATACTTCCAGCTGCACATTGTCAATGTATACCTCTATAGGCAAGTCTGTTATTGCTTGTTGTGAAGGAAGGAGGATTTCCAAGAACTTTTTAGGGTCTTGGAAATCATAAGACTGGATCTGCTCATCTAAATCTTGAATCTCCTTTTCAAGTTTTTCAACAATTAACTCACAGGTAGCAACTTTAGCTTCAGGAGAGAACTCCGGAGATTTCAAACTTTGAAAGAAGTCACTAAAAAATTCTTCATTAGTTTCAATATCCACTAACCACTCTCTAACGTCGTCTAGAGCTTCACAAAGTGCAGGGTTTGCCACATACCCTACCATTGCATGAACAGATCAGCATGCGTTGGAATGTCTGGATCGAGTTGGAGTCGCCAGGTGAATGGTTCAGCCTGCATAAGTGTCTGACTGCTGTCCACCATCAGCATCAGATCTGCACCTTGATTACATGTACTGGGGTAAAATGCGAATGAAGTGTTATATCCACAAGCTCACAGAGATTGACTGAAGCAGCGTTTATCTACTAACGCTGATGTAAAACAAGAGCGTTTTCGAAGGCTACCTGGCGTATCTTCAGGCTCTGTCTAAGCTTATGAATTAAACACATCAATGAGCAAACAATCAATTTGTTCTCCCCAGTATGGTCGCCACTATGTTAGCGCTTGAGATTTCACCCTAGGCTGAGGAAGGTAAACCTTCAAGGCAACATCAAACCATTTCACCTCGTAGCTAGCCCTACGGGGTATGAGAAGGCTCTCTCCGGTCTATCTCGGCAAATTTTCAATGGGGTGAGATGACCAATCAAAAGTAACACTGATATTAGGCTAGTAAACTGATGTAGGAAGGTTGATTTAGGGGTTTTTAATTAAATGACAGGGTTTTTCTGGGCTGCATGGGCAAAATCACAGCTTCAAACAGAGAAATATAATGAACAACACAGGTTGACGACTGAGGCAAGGTAGGCAAGAAATTTAGCATCAAATTGAGACTAAATGGGATGGCAAGACTGGTGAGGAGCTGACAAGGGCAAACAATAACTTTGAATCCTTGTCAAACAGAAGAAAACATTGAACATGAACAAACTTATAGGCAGAGCATATAATACTATGAATTCTACCTAAACACTTCATTTGTTCACTCAGAAATGATCATGAAGTGAAATGAAACATAACAGATTACATATGAAACACAAGAAAAACTAATGCTAAATCATCATGCCACAGGGATCTCAGAAATCAAAGCTGTGTAATTTCATTAAAAACTCTTTCAAAGACTGTACAAGAAAGCTCTGCTACGCTTCAGCAGCTCTCAGAAAAATCTTCTCACTCTCCTTTTTTCAAAACGAATTTTTAATACAATAAATAAAGATGCTGCCCAAAACAGGGGCACTGTTTTAGCTAAAACCATAAAAATAGAGCAGATGGAAACAAGAAACAAGAGGCGCCTTGTTCAACCCAACGTTTTCACAGTTCAGAGCCGTCTTAATTTGGTCAACTGTACATGATATGAGGCTATTGACAGTTGCAACCGATCCTAAAGATAGCGCACAGAGTTGATTAAAATCTGGAAAGCCACAGTCAACAACGAGCCACTGGAGATTGTGTCATTAATGACATTGCTACCCAAACTCAACTGTGTGCCACAAAATCCGATGGTAAAGGAGCCACGCAGTTGGGATCACCACCGTTGAGAACGACATTCATGGCCACTATACATACATCAGTGCAGCTCTCCTGGAGAATAAGCATGTTACCCTGATTCGAATTCCAGTTGTTGACACGCAAACGAACCTATGAATGCCACTTTGCAAACTGCGCCCCAAAATCTGGAAATGCGTTGGCCATTTTAATAAAACTAATTTTCCACCGATTCAGCTTATGGTGACAACTGAACTAAGAGTCCCAACAATTGCCCGCAATTCCCACAAAATCTCCAAAAGATCGCACCGTGATCTGGATCTTGGCATTGTGAAAGCCATATGTCAATTCGCTCAACCATTTGTCGCCTTACCAGCAATCCGAGTTTCACAAATGTCGGGTGCTAAGTGACTAGGTGTTGAGATTTGAACGAAGTAGCCTACCCGCAACCTTCACATTAAAACCCCAATTCATTTCTCAGCAGACGCTCTTTCCAGTGATTAAAAAATTCAAAACAGAGATTGTTACGGAAAGATATTATGGCTGGCAGTTAAACGCCCACCGAGCAACTTTGTCATGCGCAATGCTACCTCTATGTTTATCATGTAGATTCAACATTACAGTGAAATCAACAAGTCCAGGCAAATCTTCGAGTACATCTCCTTTATTATGGACAAATAATAATGTTAGTTTTTGGAGATCACCTCAGTGCTACTTTGTAGAGCATAACCCAGTACTTCAGAGAAGATTCTCTCCACCGTATCTTGAACATGCCCTCGGTACATTAATTTCGGATATTTTTCCGTTGTAGTAATAATACTGATCAGCCAACCGAAGAATGCTTGAAAAGAGTTCAAATCTAAATATTAGGCCTTACCAGCCTCAAAAGATTGAGGAGTTCCTTAAAATTGTTCTGAAAAAGGGTGCCGTCATTTGATTTTCTGACTTTTCACAAACTATACTTGAGAACTTTGGCAAATCTCCTTTCCCTCGTCCTGATATGGAACTATAGAGCTTGACGCAATCAAGTTTTCATAATTGTTGTTTTCTAAACTCTTCCGCCAATCGTTTGAAGGTGGACTCTGCATTTTTACAGTTACAGTTGATCCCAGAGCCACTAATGAACTTTCCATGGAAATATTTCGCCTATGAAACCACCTCTTTTGGGATTTGAAAGCGGATTCCTACATTTGAGACTTCTGCTGCCAACATCATGATCAATAACGCTGCTACTTGAGGTTGATCCAAACCTAAATCTTCATTTGAATATGCTGTTATCTGTTGTACAAATTCATTCGCAGAGCATAAGATATATGTGCCATGGCTTTTGCCCATGCAATACATAACAGAGATAATATCTTGCTCATCCTGGGGATGCTTGTCCAGATTAGTCATAAGGGCTTCAATTGTCATTTTAAACATAGATATGTTGGGTAGCTTTATTCGACCAAGAAGTTTCCTTGCTGCGGAACGTATATCAGAGTTGATGTCGTCGAACATACCAAGAAACATATGCATGTGTTTTTTCCTCTGAGAATTCATCTTCAACTCCATGAAGAAAAGCTCCAGCAGCGCTAAGAGTGAGAAGATCTAATCCTCTGCCATGGCATGTTAGGTCTCTATCACCCTCAGGAGTTCCACTAGAGAAGTTATTTAATACCCTCTTTGCTGCTTGTCCCAAAATCTTCTTACTCAAAGCTTGAAGCAACACACTTTCAGATAAGGGACCTATTCTTCCGAGAGCATAAAGAGCTTCACTTCTTACTTTCATATTCATATCCCTTGAGATAGTACACAACTGGAGAAATGCCTCATTTATTTGGTTTGTGCGTTGTCCTTCCTCTACTTGGTGTAGAGGCAAGCAGAGCCACCTTGCCAAGGTCACATTAGCAACAACTCAGTTTACCAGAAATGATCAAATGCAGGGATTGCTGATGATGTTTTGTTTTCTTTTGTTTGTGCTTTTGCAGGGATAGGAGCTTGAAATCACTGCCTTTTGAAGAGCTGGAGCATGAATTACATAATCTAAAACCACACATTAATGATTTCTTCTTCAAAACAGGGTTTTGAAGAAGAATCAATCTCTGACATGAGACGGAGTCTAACAGAGGTGACGGTGCAAACATGACCAAGGCTTTAATGGCTGAAGTACTACATTCATGATGGTTATTTACCGAGGAATAGTTCATTTTTAACGAGCTTAAACGCGGGAGGAAACATTTGCTCATGGCTTATGTTTATTTTAACGAGCTTGAACTATGTGCTAAAACTGCTCGATGCGGGTTTATTTTTTAACGAGCTTGAACCTTGCGGTAACACTGCTCGATTAATCCAGTCATGTGATAAGAATGTCTCATATAAAAATGGAAAATTTTAGATTTTTTCCCCACATCCTTTCTTTATGCAAGTTAGGAAACGACCAATCCTACGAGTTTAAAGGGTTATAGGACCTACAAATTTTAAAAAATAATTAGTCTCTCTTCGCTTGCAAGCCAAAAGTTTTGCATGCCCCCAGGTATAAAATAGAGTTTCAAGGTTACCCCTTCTTTATTCCGTTAAAACATTTGTTTTACCGAGAGAGGCCTACCTCTTACAGGTTACCCAAAGATCGTTCTATTCACAGCACAAACAAAACACTTCTTCGGCGATGTCTACCGAAATAGACAAAGGTGAGTGAAGGAGGCTACTCCACTCACATAACTTTGACAAGAGAATCTTGTTCTAGAATAACCCCCTCTTCCAATCATGGATGGGAGTACAGAATAGTCATATTTTCTCGTGGAAAGCTACCCTATACCCGAAGTTTTCCTGCCAAAGCAGACCAGGGTGCATTCCCCCTGGGTTTCAGTCATGTCCGCCGAATCACTCGCGCTCATTGGGTGGGCGGACTGGGGATTGAGACATTTCTTGCGTGAAAAGACCATTTAAGGATAGTATATGACTATTTTCTATGCGTGAACCGGGGAATGAAAGCTGGTCTACGAGCTTGACCACTCTTCCTTCGTGCGGAAAACACATTACTCTAAAGAGTGAGGAGACAATTTCTCCCATGCAATAAATATAGTCTCGTCCAAGGAGTAGATTGTAATCTAGGGGTCCTTGAACTACCATTACGTTCATGTGAACAGTTTTCCCTCTCAATGTTATGGGCACATTGGGAAGGATCCCTAAAGGTCGACTGGTTCCTTTATCAAAGCCTGTTAGATTTTTCATCTCAGGCAAAAGCGATGGCGAACCAAGCGCTTTCCAAGCAGTTGAGGAAAGGATACTCACAGAAGCCCCCTCATCTATGATGGTACCAGCCATAACCATTCTATATATTTGAACAATAATTTGGAATGGTACACTGGCTGGTAAACGGGGTCTGCCTAGTTGATTCCAGTCGAAGATAACAACTAGGTTGCTTGGAGGTGGGACTGAATAGACGGCCGGGTACGACTCTAACGAACTTCCTTCCTACGGTAAAGGAACGGGTAAATTGCCCCCATGTTCGTTGGAGTCTGTGCTTATGAAAAGAATTTGGACGGTGTCATCCTTGTTCTCTTCGGTGACTGTATCATCTGAAGATGGAACCTCTAAAGGCAAGACCGGGTCAACTGCTGCCTCGACCTTTTGAATTTCGTCTGGTATGGGTTCAGATGGTTTGTCTTCAATGATAGATGCTTCAGCCGACCACCTGAGAGGGCCAGCTAGATTTTCAACTAGTGACGGACTCGGCAAGAGTTTTTTATATCCAGGAGGAAGTCGTAACAGTGAAACCGGACGATCGTCCAAAACTCTTTTAGCCTCGTCTAAGAAGAGACAATGGTGGATAGCATGATCACCTTCACACAGTTTACAAGGAAATCTATATTTTCCTTTTTGTCCTGGGGCTTCACTTTCACTAGTTGATGGTGTGTTTTCAACATGATCATCAGAGGTTGACGACACCGGGTTGTGCAAACGAGGAGACTAGTCCCTTAAGATCCGAGGGATGCAAGGACAATCTCTGTGATAGTGGTCTCCTTTGCAAATGACACATGGCGATTTAGGCCTGGTCGATGCAGTGTATGGATTTTCGCTAAACGACGCTCGTTTGCCCCCATTCGCTTTTGGCTCCTTCTTCTTCTTCTCTTTCTTCTTCTTTTCCTTCTTCTTCTCGGGTACTTGACTTTTGGCTTTACCAGCCCCATCAAGTGAAGAGGAAGGAGGAGAGGAAGAATTAGAGGAAGTAGAAGGTTGGTGGGTAACTGTAGACTCGTCTAGTTGCTGATTTGATTGTTCAGGAATTGCGGTGTTCTGAACGACAGAGGTTGAGAAGAGCCAAACAGGCAAGCCGATTGTCAGTCCTGGAAGTGACAATGTGGCCATATGGGGTGCACCAACATCTCCCCATGAGGAGAAGGGACTAGGATTTCCTCCAAGGGGAATTCCTCAGTTGGTGGATTCCATTTTCTCAACCCAAGATCAACGTAGGAAAGGGTAATTAATATTTCGTTTAAAATAAATTTTAGACGCTTTGACACAACTTGTTTTTTCAGTTTTTAAGAGTTGAGAAAAAACAAAAGATGACTCTCGTCTCCTTCAATTTTTAATGAGCCTGAAGTGACAAGTGCTCAGATGGACCTTTTCTGTTAAGGAGTCTGAAAAGGAACGAAAGGGACTGCTCTGGAAATCTAGGTAGAGGGATTACCAAACCAATCGCAAAACTGCAGAATACTTTTTACGGTACGACAGTCAATCTTCCCGAATGCTATGTTCAGTGCATTGCGATCGATAGGGCGGCAGACACGGCTTCCTATGGATAAAGGATTAAGCCTATTGGGGTCTCCCAAAATATACTCGACGGTACGTGGGAGCACAAGTCCGTACTGGCACTTATCGTCTCAAAGTGGAGGAATCACCCAACCATCAGTGAGAACAACAGTTACCAGGTTTTACGACGCTGGAATATGTCTCTAGCCTAGACTTCTAAATGTTGTGCGTTAAGTTCCAAAGCGTTTTTAGATTCATTGAATTTATTTTAAGTTGATCTTGTTTATGAAGTTTGCCTTTCAGGTTCACCGCGAGATGTAGATGTAATTCCTAAAATGCAATCTAAGATGATAAACAAACTTTTTATCTTCTTTGTGCAATGAAAATCCTAGCTACTAAGGAAAAGAAAGACAGAATCTTTTCACAAAGAGCAAAGAGCACACTCTAAATGCACTTTCCTAAATCAAGCCAATCAGACTGTCTATATGCAAATGCACATGCATGTATTTGTTTTCGACTTTCTTAGTATATGAATGCTAAAAAGAAAGTTGATGCACAAATCTGAATTTCTTTTCAAGCGACAAATATCAACAAGTTTCTTTTCGAAATCAAAAATGGAGACGATCACAACACCTTACGATTTTGAAATGAATACTTGTTCTTGACACTAGAAAATTACAAATTCATACCAAAAACAACAGTAGCAGGATAATCGACCATCAACAGCAATCAAACTCTTTCCTACGATTGAAATCGACACTTGCAGCAGTTTCGAGTCAAAGGAAGACAGTACGATTATGCTACTTTTGCAAAGGAGAACTGAAAATGACTCAACAAACACACAAAAACATTTACAGTTCTTTTGTACAAAGGAGGCGGAATAACAACAAGGAAAACGGGTTTCAAACAGACATATACCGATCACAGGCAGCAAAATTCAGGAATAGAACTGGAAAGAATGAATCACAGAAACCAAAACTGCACAGAGCCTAGTCTGATTAGCGCACCTGTAACACGGAGAATTTGAAATGCAGCGCAACTTGTCCACTCGGGAAGTGCGTTGAAGTTCAGATTCTCTGAACAGTACCTGCGCTGGGCTAGAAACGAGACTCTATTTGGGTTCCGAGTCACAGTTTGCAGTTCAGTTCTTGAGTTTTGGCCGAGAAAAAAGCAATCAGTAATGCAACAATCAAGGGTAGATCTAAGGAGGATCTAAGAGCTATCACAAGGGAAATTAGAGAGTTTGTGAATCAGTTGTTTAAATCATAAACAGATCCAGTAGATGGATTGAAGTAGCAGTTATCTACTTTGCATTTGCTATGGCAAATGCAGTTCGAATACTACCTATAAGTTTATGAAACAGACAACAAAGAATGATAAACAAACAAACTAATTCTTCCCCAGTGGAGTCGCCATTTTGTTACAGTGAAAAGTGTCTATATAGAACTGCTCTATCCTACTAAGGTGTGACAGCTTCCTTAGAAACAAACAGAGAAAAGCTACTTTCGTTTTTCCTTTATGAATTATAGATAGAGAGGAACAGAAAGACCAACCTCTGTCTTGCGCTAATCTCCTGATTTGATTCCTCTCTTCTCTGATAGTCTTTAGCTACCTGCTCCCTTGCACGCCCAGCTTCACAAAGTACCTGTAAGATCACAGTAGCATAGCACTATACAAAGACATGGATCTATAATCATAAACAATCTAGGATCAGATGTAAATTGACCATACAAATGTAGCAAGCATCAATGACACAAGAGCATGGAGGAAAACTTGAATAGCTTTTATTGATAAACAAGAAAGAGCCAAGAGGAGTTACAACCAGTTGTTCTGACCCAGCATCAACCTCCCAGCTAAAAAGCCCCTCTTCACCTCAAACAAAGCTTAGATCACCCAACAATATGATGTTTGTCTCAAGAAACCAACAACAATTCCTTACAATATGCAAAATTCCAGCCTCTGGATCTCAGTAATGAGGGATCCATCTATAGATATATGTAATGGAGATGAGTCAGCTCATGATTTGATTAGTGTCTTCCCTTTGATAGTTCTTGCTTCCACTTGGATATTGATGATCTCTTAATCATCCTTGGTCGAATTCAATGAGGCAAGTGTCACAGGATAAGATTCTGGAAGCTTCCATTGCCTCTCCACCTCGTGGAATGATACTGCCATTTGTCATTTCTCGCCCATCGTACCCCATAGAAGGGATTTTTGAAATGCAACGCACCCACATAGTGTATTTAGGTGAGATGCAACGCACTTGGCCAGTGGAGCAGCTGAAATGATCCTGTTTTGACCAATTCTTAGCGGTTTTTCATGGAGAACTTCTGGGAGAAGCTGTAATCTGTTGACCTTGTTCCTTTTGGGGTTAGAACAACACTTTTAGGGACTTAGGAGCCCTTGATTTATGGACATTTCATGCTTGGGTTTGTAGGGCCCAAAAATGTCTATAACATTCAGTATGATAACATAACAATGGTTGGAATTACAATGGCTCATTGTATGGCAACATATTGTGGTATTCCTACAATGATACTTTTTTATAACAACATCCTTTTTGAACATGGAATACATGGGATACATGATATGACAAACAACTTTATGAACATGGATGACATGCATAACGTGACAAACATCCTTATGGACATGAAAAACATCCTTATAGCATAGCAGATCATGGAAGACAAATTTATGTATGGCATAACAAAACATTACAGACACCCTTATGGTATGAAATAATAGAGCATGGTAGGCATCTTTATATACGACATCACAGAACATTACAGACACCCTTATGTATGAAATAGCAAAACATGGTAGACACATGGAATGTATATAACAATTATACATATAGAAACATGGTAGTATATGGAGTTGATATTCATATACCAATGTGGCATCATGTATGGTTTATTTATCTTCTTTATTGAGATCATATTCCATCACTATTGTGTGTGTGTGTAGCATAATTAAGATCACAACATGGCACCATAGTTGTATGTATTGGAATTACAGTCCAGCTCAGTTATAAGTATGACATCATTGACATCACAATTAGTCTCAGTTTATATGTTGCAACCTTAATGTCAACATGGAAATTTATTGATGACATGAAAGTATTATTGATGAAATTTGTTGACAAACGAAGTTGTGAACAAGTCATGTATAGACCCTGGCTAGTCTCATGACATTTGTACTTTGTATCTCAATTGAACAATTGATGAAAATATAATAGAAGAAGAAGAATTGAATTACAGCTTTTCCCCCTTGTGGGGCTTTGTGCTGGTCTTTGACCAAACCATAGTGTCTCTTTTTTTGTATGATTTTTTTCTGATGCTCCTTTTGTTGTTTCATTGCATTGTTGATGATATTGTTCTTTATACATAATTATTAATGATGTGTTGTTGTTATAATGTTGTGGGGTGAATTCAATGTATATAATGAAAAGTATAAATGCAATTATGAAAAGCAAATAACAATATATCCCTAAGAGAAACTTAACATGGTAGTATATCTGGGCTAAAGAAAATTCGTTGAGATCACCCTTGTAAATACATCGTTGATGGAAGTAAATGAAGATGGTAGAGACCTAAAAGAATGCTAGGGTTTGAAAAAAACCCTAGGATATCTTGTTCTAACAAGACAAAGTAGGGTTTGGTGGTTAGGGTTTTGGAATAAGCTCTCATAGCATGTTCAGAAGGACCTGGACAAGATTTTATTAGTGAAAAGTTGTTCCAACACCTATGACAGCTTCAATGTAACCTTAGATGGGATAGTCTCAGTTGGGATTGGTTGTTGATGGACATGATAAAAATTATTGAAGGAAATAATATCATATCGATGATGGACAAAAATGGCTCTTGAAATGTTGATTCAAGAGGGATTTGATCACCTATAGTTAAATATAAGTACCTTATAAGCTTATGTTAATTTTTTATGACACTACTCTTATTTAGATTTATTGTTTTACTTCCTGCATGAGTATTTGAATATTTCTAACTTTGTTATGAAGATAAGAAAATCCTTTAGGATCATTTAGATATTGAATGATGTAGGAAAGGAAAGTTAGTTCTGGAAGAGACAATCTAGTACCATAAGAGAAAATATAGTGCTGGAAGAAGTTGGTGCAAGAAGAGGAAGTTGGAGTAGATATGCAAGTGCTACAACTGCTAATGGAAAAAAAGTGCTACAAATTGATAAAGTTTTATGTCGTGATTGATGATGATTGAAGAGGCTCCTCATTCAGAGGGAGAGACCCTTGATGATATCCCAAAGCCTACTATTTATTTGCAGTGGTTGATTAGAAGTCTCATGATTGCAGAATGAAACAATGAACATCTGATGTTATTAAAACTATGCCCTTGATTATTGATTTTATGAGATAATAGTTCTTTGCTGACATGACTGGTTTATACCATGGAATATCAGGATCCATATATCATATAGAAGTTCTTTTATGACATATTAGATTGCATTCACTCTATGTGAGACAGAGTCGAGTCATAGTTGGGATAGAGTCATGTTCATGATTTAAGATAATGTTGTTGTATGAGACAAGCTTATGCTTGTGATTTTTTTGTCCTTGGATGAGAGGGAGAAAGGATGGATATGACATTATTTTCTTATGTTATATATTTTCTTTAACATTTGATGTCCTATATAATCAGTAAAATAGAGAACCATTTCTCTTGATTCTCTTTAGCAAGTTTTATTAGACGATACGAGATATGAGCACTTTGATATAAGAGAGAAACATGGATTGATTAAGGTGACCCCCCTTGGAAAGGGTTTGGGCTGATCGAGGACACTTAGTATGCTCTTCAGCCCTGTCTAAGATCCCAGGGTGAGAAATTGAGCCATACAGACCCTGGGGTTGAGGGACCTCTAGATTTGATAGAGTATACCCTAGTTGGCATCTTCCTTTCCCACCCATATTTCTAATGGGTGTTGGCTACTTGAGTTAGGTGTGATCCTTAACATTTAGAGTAAGTCGAATCTAGCTCAAGCTAGAGATGCAGGCGCTCTACCACTTGACTCTTTAGGGACATGTTGGAAAGATAATCAGATAATAGGATAGGTGTGATCCTTAACATTTATGGTAAGTGGTATCCATCCTATTATAACTAGGTAGTAGGATAGGTGCGATCCTTGCCTCATAAAGTAAGTGGCATCCATCTTGTTGTCTAAATATTCTGGATGGTATCATTGGCTGCCTGATGATGAGATTCTCAAGTTATAGCATTGGCTTCCCGCTGGAAAATGGTTCCCAATTAGTAGCATTGGGCGCCCCGCTAGCAGACATTCCGAGTTGAGCTGGGCTCCCTGGTGTGGTTCCAAATTGAGTAAGGATCCCTAATGTTATTTCAGATTGAGCTTATCTCTCATATGTTTTTGTGGGTTAAGTTAGGCTACCCTATGATTTCAGATCGTTCTTCTTCAAAAATGAAGATGAGCAAGATAAGTCGAAATGAAATATGACTCATTAGCGATGATGATTCTATTTCAGATGACCGTATTGATTATTGGATATAGGTTGGAAGCTAGATGCTACCCTATGATGATGATGTGGGTTGATATGGGATCCCCTATTATGATTCTTCTTCTTCTTTAGATCGAGATTGTTCAATTGGTGATCAAAAGAAATTGAGACAAGACAAGATGAGATATAATGATGAAGCAATTACTTGCCTTCTTATATATATATATATATATATATATATATATATATATATTTGATATGGGATCCCCTATTATGATTCTTCTTCTTCTTTAGATCGAGATTGTTCAATTGGTGATCAAAGGAAATTGAGACAAGACAAGATGAGATATAATGATGAAGCAATTACTTGCCTTCTTATATATATATATATATATATATATATAGAGAGAGAGAGAGAGAGAGAGAGAGAGAGAGAGAGAGAGAGAGACATGTCATCTAGGAAGAGATTGTTCCAAGAGGGAGAAGAACAGTAATGAGATATGATCTAATGTTGCAGATGGAAATTTATCCTTGGCTAAGAGGGAGTGTTAAATTTGACAACCAGGGAGAAATTCATAATTCATTATGTTAAATACAAAAAAAATTGTTAATAATTTCATTTATGTCAACTTCAATTGTTGGAGGGAATTTCTCTAATATGAAATTCAAAAGAATTTTTATGTCGGCCTAAGTTAATGTCATGTTAGCTCAACTTGAAACAACTATCTATACCTCATTGTGTTGATCCTAAAATGTAGAATTCACCTGGAAATTCGGTCCTAAGATCTTCAACTATCTCTTTCTCTGTAATTTTTGCAAGGGTTAAAATTTGGCACAAGGTTTCTCTTCTCTCCATGACTCGGAGTTTTGCAACTCTTTTTAGCACAAGGACTGGCAGATTGTATTGATACAAGACTGTTGGATGATTTTCTATTCTCGATCATGCTTTAGGATGACTATTCTCTTGCTATGCACTCATTCATGCTACCAGACTAGGCTTGGATCCTTCTACAGGTCTATATTCTCTATACTCTCTCACTCTATCTATAACACTCTTTCTTGGCCACATCTCTCTGATTCAAGACTCTAGCTCTTGTATATTGAAATTTTCTCGTATCACTTGACATGATATCACTCTCTATACTATTGCTTGTTCCTTGGCGTATGGAATATTTTTAATATATTTGGTTCTTTGTATGTTGGGTATCACTTAAATATAGTTGGCATCATCACACTATTCATATGTAATAAAATCACTATCTCATATATTATGTGGCTTCATTTCTCAATGATCAATCCAATAGTATTTATGGCATCATCTCACATGGATCTTGCATGATATATAATCTTGCTTCAGTATGATAACATAAAAATGGTTGGAATTACAATGGCTCATTGTACAACAACATACTATGGTATTCCTACAATGATATTTTTTAAAGTGACATCCTTTTTGAACATGGAGGACATGGGATACATGATATGGCAAACAACTTTACGGACATGGGTGACATACATAAGATGATAAACATCCTTATGGACATGACATACATCCTTATAGCATAACATATCATGGTAAACAACTTTAAGTATGGCATAGTAGAACATTACTAACACTGTTACGGTATGACATAGCAAAACATGGCATACAACTTTATGTATGGCATAGAAGAACATTACAGACACCCTTATGTATGACATAGAAGAACATTACAGACACCCTTATGTATGACATAGCAGAACATGACAGACACATGCTATGTATATAACAATGATACGTATAGTAGCATGGTAGTATATGGAATCGATAATCATATATAAATGTGGCATCATGTATGGTTGCTTTATCTTCTTTGTTGAGATCACAGTTAATCTATATATATATATATATACATACATACAGACATATATATATACACACATATATATATACACATATATATGTATATACATATATATATGTATATGTATATACATATATATGTGTGTGTATATATATATATGTATATATATACATATATATGTATATATATATATATATATATATATATGTATATATATACATATATATATACATATATATGTATATATATACATATATATATACATATATATGTATATATATACATATATATATACATATATATGTATATATATATGTATATATATACATATATATATAGATACATATATATGTATATATATATATATATATATATACACACACATATATATGTATATACATATACATATAGATATATATATATATATATATATATATATATATATATATATATATATATATATATATATATATATAACAAGGCTTAAGATCATAGCATGGCACCATAGTTATATGTATTAACATCGTAGTCCAGTTCAATTATAAGTATGTTGTCATTGACATCACGATTCCTCTCAGTTTATATGTTGCAACACTAACCTCAACATGGAAAGTTATTGATGAAATGACAGTATTGCTGATGAAAATTATTCACAAACGAAGATGTGAACAAGTCATGTATAGGCCCTAGGAAATCTGATGGCATTTGTACTTTGTATCTCAGTTGAACAATTGATGAAAATCCAATAGAAGAAGAAGAATTAAATTTTGGGTTTTCCCCCTTATGGGGTTTTTCCTTGGTCTTCGACCAAAACCTAGTGCCTATATTTATGTATGCGTTTCTTCTAATGTTCCTTTTATTGTTTCACTGCATTGTTGATGATATTGTTCTTTCTACATAATTGCTAATTATGTGATGTTGTTATAATGTTGTGGGGTGAATTCAATGTATATAATGAAAAATATAAATGAAATTATCAAAAGCAAAAAACGATATATCCCTAAGTTAAAATTAACATGGTATCAGAGTTGGGCTAAAGAAAATTCATTGAAATAACCCCTATGAAGACATCTTTGATGGAAGCAAGTGAATATGGTGGAGACCTAAAAGAATGCTAGGGTTTGAAGGAAACCCTAGGAAATATTGTTCTAATAAGCGAAATTAGGGTTTGGTGGTTAGGAATTTGGGAGAAGCCTAAGGATAATGTTTGGAAGAAGGACCCAATTATGATTTGATTAGTGAGAAGTTGCTCCAACACCTATGACTGATTCAGTGTAACCTTAGATGGGCTAGTCTCAGTTGGGCCTAATTGTTGATGGAGATGATAAAAAATATTGAAGGCAACATTATCATACAGATGATGGATATAAATGGCTATTGAAGATTGGTTCAAGAGGGAGATAATCATATCTAGTTAAATATAAGTACCTTCTAAATTTATGTTATTTCTTTATGACACTACTCTTATTTAGATTTATTGTTTTACTTACTACATGAGGATTTGAATATTTCTAAATTACTAATGAAGATAAGAAGATACTTCTTCAAGATCATTTAGATATTGAATGATGTAGGAAAGGAAAGTTAGTTTAGGAAGAGACAAGCTAGTATTAGAAGATAAAAGCTAGTACTGGAAGAAGTCGTTGCAAGAAGAAGAACTTGGAGTAGGTATGCAAGTGCTTCAACTGCTAATGGAAAACAAGTGTTGCAAATTCCTAAGGGTTGATGTCGTAATTGATGATGATTGAAGAGGCTCCCCATTTAGAGGGAGAGACTCTTGATGAGATCTCAAAGCCTATTATTTATTTTCAGTGGATGATTAAAAGTCTCATGATTGCGGAATGAAACAATGAACATCTGATGTTATTAAAAGTATGCCTTTGATTATTGATTTTATTATCTAACAGTTCTTTGTTGATAGGGCTGGTTTATACCATGCAGTATCAATATCCATATCTCATATAGAAGTTCTTTTATGACATGTTGGATTGCATGCAATCTATGTTAGATAAGTTTGGTCATAGATGGGACGAAGTCATCTTCATGGATTAAGAGAATATTGTTGTATGAGACAAGCTTAGGCTTGTGATTGTTTCCTCCCTATGTAAGAGGGAGAAAGCATGAATATGACATTCTTTTCTTTATGTTATATATTTTCTCTAACATTTGATGTCCTATATGATCAGGAAAATATAGAACTACTACTCTTGATTCTCTTCAGCAAGTTTCTTTAGCCAATACTAGATATGAACACTAGATATAAGATAGCAACAGGATTGATGAATGTGACCCTCCTAGGCAACGGTTAGGGTTTGTTACAGGGAAAAGTGTCTATGCAGAACTGCTCATCTCACTAAGGTGTGGTAGCTACCTTAGAAACAAACAAAGTAAATTCTACTTTCGTTTTCCTTTATGAAAGATAGATGAGAGAAGAATAAAGGAGACCAACCTCTGTCTTGCACTTGGCTCCTTGCTCAGTTCCTCTCTCTTCTGATAGTCCTTTGCTACCTGCCTTCTCGTATACCCAGCTTCACAGAGTACCTGCAGAATCAAAGCAGCATAAAACTATACAAGAACATGGATCTATTATCATAAAAAATCTAGGGTCAGATGTAAATTGACCATACAAATGCACAAAACATAGATTACACAAGAGTATGGAGGAAAACTTGAATAGCTTTATTGATAATGAAGAAAGAGCCAAGAGAGTTACAACCAGTTGTTCTGACCTAGCATCATCCTCTCAGCAAGTAAGCCCTTCTTCACCTCATACAAATCTTAGATCACCCAACACACACTGATGTTACCTCAAGAAACTAACAGCAATTCCTTACAAGATGCAAAATTCCAGCCTCTGGATCTCTGGGATGAGGGATCCATATATAGATATCTATAATGGAGATGAGTCAGCTTGTGATTTTATTATTGTCTTCCCTCTGATAGTTCTTGCTTCCACTTGGAGATTGATGATCTCTTACTCATCCTTTGTCGAATTCAAAGAGGCAAGCGTCACAGGAGAAGTTTCTGGAGTCGAACATGGAAAGACATTGCCTGATTACCAGCCAATGATGTAAGCTGTTAACAGGCGCGAGAGGAATCACTGATAATGATAATGAACCTCAAGGTACTGCAGTACAATTCACGTGGCATGAATAAAGGACTTGGCGTCGAACACCACGAAAAATCTTTCGGTCGAAGGCCATTGATGTAAACCTTTCGCCGGAAGTGAGAAACTTGCCATTGAGGCATGCAAGCTTCAAAGTACTGAAGGGGTGTTCCTAGATCGATTTCTTGGATAATGAGCTGATGTCGACAAGAAGCGAACCGTCATAAGAGGACCTTAATGAATCCCACATCGATGACACGAAACGGAGCAAATGATTTTAATGGAGGTGAAAATGGTCTGGTGATATAAGGTTCAGGATGGCAGTCATGAAAGAATGGAGCGTAAATGTACTGCAGCGGGTGAGAGTCATTATCATTATCGGTGATTCCTTTACCGCAGGAAGGAAGTTCATCATAGTCGTACCCGGCTGTCTATTCGGTCCCACCTCCAAGCAACCTAGTTGTTTCCTTCGATTGGAATCAACTAGGTAGACCCCGTTTACCAGCTAGTGTACCATTTCGAATCATTACTCAAATATACAAAATGGTCATGGCCAGTACCATCATAGATGAAGGGGCTTCTGTGAGTATCCTTTCCTCGACTGCTTGGAAAGCGCTTGGTTCGCCATCGCTTTTTCCTGAGATGAGAAATCTAACAGGCTTTGATAAAGGAACCAGTCGACCATTAGGGATCCTTCCCAATGTGCCCATAACATTGAGAAGGAAAACTATTCAAATGAATGTAATGGTAGTCCAAGGACCCCTGGATTATAATCTACTCCTTGGGAGAGACTATATTTATTGCATGGAGGCCATTGTCTCCTCACTCTTTAGAGTAATGTGTTTTCCGCACGAAGGAAGAGTCGCCATTTTGTTATAGGGAAAAGTGTCTATGCAAAACTGCTCATCCCACTAAGGTGTGGTAGCTACCTTAGAAACAAACAAAGTAAAGTCTACTTTCGTTTTCCTTTATGAAAGATAGATGAGAGAAGAATAAAGGAGACCAACCTCTGTCTTGCGCTTGGCTCCTTACTCAGTTCCTCTCTCTTCTAATAGTCCTTTGCTACTTGTTCCCTCGTATACCCAGCTTCACAGAGTACCTGTAGAATCAAAGCAGCACAAAACTATACAAGAACATGGATCTATTATCATAAAAAATCTAGGGTCAGATATAAATTGACCATACAAATGCACAAAATATAGATTACACAAGAGTATGGAGGAAAACTTAAATAGCTTTATTGATAATCAAGAAAGAGCCAAGAGAGTTACAACCAGTTGTTCTGACCCAGCATCATCCTCTCAGCAAGTAAGCCCTTCTTCACCTCATACAAAGCTTAGATCACCCAACACTATGATGTTGCCTCAAGAAACTAACAGCAATTCCTTACAAGATGCAAAATTCCAGCCTCTGGATCTCTGGGATGAGGGATCCATATATAGATATCTGTAAGGGAGATGAGTCATCTTGTGATTTGATTAGTGTCTTCCCTCTGATAGTTCTTGCTTCCACTTGGAGATTGATGATCTCTTACTCATCCTTGGTCGAATTCAGAGAGGCAAGTGTCACAGGAGAAGTTTCTGGAAGATTCCATGCTTCTCCACCTTGCAAATTGACACTGCCATTTGTCTCTTCTCGCCCATCACACCCCATAGAAGGGATTTTTGAAATGCAACGCACCCACTGAGTGTACTTAGGTGAGATGCATCGCACCCTGGCCATGGAGCAAGTGAAATGATCCTGTTTTGACCAGTTCTGAGTAGTTTTTCATGGAGAACTTCTGGGAGAATCTGTAATCAGTTGACCTTGTTTCTTTAGGGGTTGGAACAACACTTTTAGGGACTTAGGAGCCCTTGTTTTATGTATATTTTATGCTTGGGGTTCCAGGGCCCAAAAATATCTATAACAGGGTTGGTCGAAGACACTAAGCTATGCTCTTCCATCCTGTTTGAGTTCCCAGGGTGAGGAATTGAGCCATAAAGCTCATGGGGTTGAGGGACCTCTGGATTTGATAGAGTATACCCCAGTTGGAATTTTTCTTTCCCACCCATATGGCCAATGGGTGTTGGTTGCTTGAGTTAGGCACGATCCTTACCATTTATGGTAAGTCGAATATCGCTCAAGCTAGAGATGCACATGTTCTACCACTTGAATCTTTAGGGTCATGTTGAGAAGATCAACAAATAATAGGATAGGCACAATCCTTACCATTTATGGTAAGTCATATCCCTCCTATTATCACCAAGAATTAGGATAGGCATGATCCTTAACATTTATAGTAAGTGGTATCCCTCTTGTTTTCTGTAGATTCTAGGTGGTAGCATTGGCTCCCTAATGAAGACATTCTCGAGTTGTAGAATTAGCTCCCCATTGGAAAATGGTTCCCGAGCAGTAGCATTAGGGTCCCTGCTAGCAAATGTTTCAGGTTGTACTAGGCTCCTCAATGTGGTTTCAGGTTGAGCAAGGCTCCCTGATGTTGTTCCGGATTGAGCTTAGACCTCCTATGTTGTTGTGGGTTGAGTTGGGCTCCCCTATGATTTCAAATCATTCTTCTTAAGGTTTGAGATTATTCAATAGATGAAGATAAGAAAGTTAATACGAAACAAAATATGACTCGATAATGATGATGATTCTATTTCATATGACAATATTAATTATTGGATATAGGGGGGAAGCTAGATGCATCCCTATGATGATGATGTGGGTCGAGATGGACTTCCTTATGATAATTCTTGTTCTTCGTCTTTAGATTAATAATTTTCAGCTTATGATCAAAGGAAATTGAGACAAGGCAAGATGAGATATAATGATGATGCATGTACTATCCTTCTTATATATATATTGAGACATGTCATCTAAGAAGAGGATGTTCCAAGAGGGAGTAGAACTGTGATGAGATATGATCTTATGTTGTAGATGGAAAGTCCTCCCTAGATGAGAGGGAATGTTAAATTTGGCATCCAGGGAGAAATTCCCTAATTCATGAGGTTAAATACAAAATAAATTCTTAATAATTTCATTTATGTCGGCTTTAATTGTTGGAGGGAATTTGTTTAATATGAAATTCAAAATATATTTTTATGTCGGTCTAAGTTAAAATCATGCTCTCACACCTTGAAACAACTACTTATACCCCATTATTTTGATTCTAAAAAGTGGAATTCACATGGAAATTCAGTCCTGATATCTTCGACTATCTCTTTCTTTGTAATTTTCATAAGGGTTATGATTTGACTCAACGTTTCGCTTCTCTCCATGACTCAAATTTTCATATCTCTTTTTGGCACAAGGACTCGCATATCCTATTTATATAAGACTCTCGAATGACTGTCTATTCTCGCTCATGCTTCAGGATGACTATTCTCTCACGATGCACTGTTTCATGCTACCAAAATATTCTTGGATCCTTCTATAGGTCTATACATTGTATACTCTCTCACTCTATCTATAAGACTCTCTCTTGGCCATAACTCTCTTATTCGAGACTCTCGTTGTCATGCATTGAAACATTCTTGTATCACTTGACGTTATCTCTCTCTTTGTACAATCACACATTCCTTGGCATATGGTATCTTTGTAGTATATTTGTTTCTTTGTATCTTGGGTATCATTGCAATATAGGTGGCATCATCACATTTTTTGTATGGCATCAAATCATTGTCTCATATAATTATGTGGCATCATTTCTCAATGATCAATCCAATAGTATTTATGGAATCATATTATATGGATATCACATGATATATAATCTTTCTTCAATATGATAACATAAAAATGGTTGGAATTATAATGGCTCATTGTACAACAACATATTGTGGTATTCCTGCAATGATATTTTTTACAGCAACTTCCTTTCTTAACATGGGATACATGATATGGAAGACAACCTTATGGACATGGTTGACATACATAGCATGACAAACATCCTTATGGACATGACAAAAATACTTATAGCATAGCATATCATGGTAGACAATTTTATGCATGCCATAGAAAAAAATTACATACACCCTTATTTTATAACATAGCAGAACATGGTAGACAACTTTATGTATGGCATAGAAGAACATTACGGACACCCTTATGTATGGAATAGTAGAACATGGTAGACACATGGCATGTATGGCGTGAGGGTGGAGGTGGTTTAACCTCTGGATTCCCTTGGTTTTTTATGTATTGGTTTATCCCATGAGATCCCACATTCATGCTTGGAATATGGCACGGGCGTGATTGGCTAAAAGAGAGATTTGGTTTAGCCCAATCTATGGTCTAGTGGTACATGGAAGTCCCTGACTTGGTTGGATTTTTCATATGTTAATAAGAGATAATTTCCTCTTGTATTTATGAGTAAATGCACTTGTTAATATGTGGCTTTGATGCATGTTTTATCATCGTTATTAATCTCATTATATGCTGGTTATAAACATGGTTTTATGACATATTCAATTTATGGATCTTATCATGTTTTGATTGGTAAAGCAATGGTTATTAAATGCTTAACATATAGATTATTTTGAGAGGTGTATTTGACCTTCTTGATGATTCTCATATAAGTTTCACATATCTTTGTTAACATATGCATTCATGATCGGTAGATTTCATGTTCATCATGTGTTTGATGAAATGAATGTCATGGTTAGGCCTAGTTAGGTCAATTTCTTGTCTAAGTTTTGTGTTAATGGATTTTTCCTAGTCACATTTGTCATTTTGGACAGTTCTATCAAATTCTGGGCAGAGGTCTGAAATCTAGCCCTGAAAAAGTGGCTCAGATTCTAAGGTCACATGCATAGAATTGGGAATTCTATATTGCAGTCATTAGGAGACAGGGATATCCATGCGACTAAAGGGTTACAATTGTTGAATTTCCTTATTATGCAAGTTATTGGGCGTCCAAATCACTCAAAAAGCAAGTTGGTTGGGCACTTGGAGTGGTTATTTAGCTTTTGTGGGTCCTTTAGCTCCTAAGGAAGGTCAATAAAGTTTTGGTTGGTTCATTCCACTTACTTAACTATACTTAGGAGGTTCAGTAATGTCATAGCAACCCTCATCTCATGTTTAACTTGGTAGGCTGGTGAAAGTGGGTAAATGTGGGAGGTGGCGTTACAAATTGGTATCATAGCATGGTTCAAATACTTGGACTAGATGGGCTAGATGCATGTTGTTATGCACGCATTGTCATGGTTATGGTCATGAACACCAACCATAACAATATGACCTCCATATTGTTATGATAACAATATGCGTCTAGCCCAATGGAGGTCATGGTATGCACCTGGTATTTTCATGCATGATGTTATCATATTTATATTATTATCATTATACATGTATTGTGCTAATTTGGATTGATTTTTTCGGATGAGATAAGCCTCTCTGGAACGTCATTGAGGTATGATTTTGATTATGGTATCTATTTGGTTCATCTAACATGGCATGCTTGCAGGAAGAAAATAATCAAGGTTTGATGAGAAAAATGGTGGGCTACAGTTCATGTGAATCTCCCTAAAGATTAGTTGGGCAACAAGGAGATGAGTACTCTCCTGATATAGTAGACACCTTGAGGAGTTTGAGGGAAGAGATCAAAAGTTGCAAGGAAAACAATGATAGCTTGGTTGAGGCTCAAGAAAGACTTGTAAGGGATCATGAAATGAAGGTAGAGGTCAATACCATGATCCTTGTTCAGACTTTCAAAGATAGGGAAAACTGAGGATTAGTCAAGAACATGAAGAGAAGACTAATGGTACATATGGTAGTAGCTCACACTCAAGATACAGGTGGGATATAGGGGACACAGTTAGAGGTGGAAGATCATTGGGTACATATGACAGGAGGATTGGTATGTATGGGTTTCATTCTATTTCCTTGTACAGGGGACACCTTAATCATCATCATCTCCATCATCCTTATATGAGGAATGAATACTTTCCTGAAGAGTTCAAGAAAGACAAGCCTCCTACATTTGATGGAGAGATGAAGAAGCCAGAAGATGCAGAGGCATGGTTGTTTGGGATGAAGAAATTCTTCAGATTGCATAACTATTTAGAGAACATGAAAGCAAAAATAGCTACCTTTAGTATTAAAGGAAAAGCAGATATCTGGTGGGAAGATGTGAAGAATGTAAGAGGCATTACAGAAGAAGAGTTCACTTGGGATGAGTTCAAGAGACTGTTCAAGAAGAAGTACCTATCTGAGAGATATTATGATGACAAAGCTAAGGAGTTTTATGAGCTGCATATGGGTTCTATGAAAGATGATGAGTATACCAGCATTTTCTTCGATCTATTCAGGTATGTGCCTTACCTCAAGGATGATAAAGCAAAGATTCAAAGGTTCATCAGTGAGTTGCTAGCAACATATAGAGACTGGATCGAGTTTGATGAGCCTTAGTTTCTGGAGGAAGCCATCAGGAAACTTAAAGCATTGTTATGACAAATAAAAGTGTAAAGCTAAGCCTAAATATGAATTGAAGGGGAATGAGAAAGATAAAGGGAAGTGGCCACCGAAGCAGGGAAGACCTCAGGATGTAGGTGAGAAAGAAAATGTTGTTCTTTACAAGAATTTTAATACAACTGAGAAGGGACATGTGTCTCAAATTGGATAGCAACAAAATATAGGTGAGGGTAGGGTACCATTTCAGTGTTGGATTTTTGGCAAAGATCATCACAAGAAGGATTGTACATTGTACTAAGGTGGTAGGCCTTAGATCTATAGTGCTCAGGAGGCACAGATATTTGGGGATGTTGTCCATAGCATTCCTCAGCCTTATATAATTGTGCAAAACAAGAAGGAAGATCACCATACATCCATGATTGATATGCAAGGTAAGATTTGTGATTGAGTTGTTTCTATTTTGATTGACCCTGGATCAAATTATAGTTATGTTAATTCTAACATGGTGGATAAGTGTGGTTTGAGAAAAGAAGTGTATGCAGAGTCTTGGTTGGTGCAGTTGGATATAGGTACTAAGAAGAGAGTTCATCATCAGGTAAGAGCCTATGCATTTGAGTTGAAAGGTATACCTACATCTGCACATCTAAATGTAATTCCATTGTGATCATATAGTATTCTTTTGGGCATGTATTGGTTGTATCTTCATAAGACTAATGTAGATTTTTATGACAATCTTATTGAGTGCCTCGATGATAATGGAGAAAAGAGAATCTTATAGGGAAAGAAGAATCCTACATCAGTGAGGATGATTACACCTATGTAGTCTAAGCATAGTGGTAGGACTGGGTGTGTATTTTTTGAAGTTCATATTTCCAGTGAAAAGGGTAAGGATGTTGAGGATGTGGAAGTCTTCAAGAGGTACCCTGTCTTCCAATAGTTTCAGGATGTATTTCGAACAGAGGTTCCATAGTTTCATCCCTACAAGGAAGTGGACTTTTCCATTGAGTTGATACTAGGAGTAGCACGAGCATCAAAGGCACCTTGTAGGATGAGCACTCCAAAGCTAATGGAACTCAATTTGTAATTAAAAGAAATGATTGACAAAGGATACAGTAGGCCAATTATATCACTGTGGGGTGCACTAGTGTTGTTTGTGAAGAAGAAATATGGTACTTGTTAGCTCTGCTCTACAAAAGGGTCAAAAATGGATTAAAAACACTCTCAAAGGCTACAAACACACTCATATGTATGTCAAAGGATCCATGGAGGCTGTTAAAATCTCCAAGATGTTATTAAAAGCCTTCCACCGAATGAAAAAGTCACAAGAGGAAAGCCCTTGGAAGGTGGAAATAGACTATCGGGAGGCAAGAAACACTCCAAAACCATCAAAAACTCAAATAGCAGGCTTAAAGATCCGAAATCATATCAGCCGTTGGATCTGGCCGATCAACGGCCCAGATCGCGTCGGCATATCGCAATCGGAGAAGGCAGGCAATGGCAGCGACGTGGGAGATTGTCGATCGGCGTATCAGCGAGTCGGCGTATTGGCGGGTTGGAGCATCGGAGCAATCGGAGGTATCGGCGGTGGCATAGCAATGCGATATAGCGATTCGATCAGAACCGTTGATCGTGAATCAGGATCAATGGCTGAGATCATGTCGCAATGGAGGAATTACAAAGGGGTAGGGGCATTTATATCTGCCGATATGCGATTGTGATCGCATCGCATCGGCGCAACCAAAGGGGTAGGGCTTTTACTTAAGTCATGTATGCGACCCGATGAGGCGGACCCGATGGCGATATAAGTGATTTTTAATAAAATTTCAGATCCGTGCTCAGGGCATTTTCAATGAATTTTGCGCATTTTCATAGTATAAATGAAATATAAGGGAGGCCTTAGACAAGCGCCGATAGCGATGAAACCCGGACCTGAATGGGTCCGGGAAGTGAAATACATTTATTTTCAAGTCCGCCAAAGGGGATTTCTCAGGTTTTGCAGCATTTTTCAATGTATTTTCAAATATAAGGAAAGGCATGGGATCGGTGGTATCGGCCCATATCGTGATCAGCAGATCGCAATCGGGGAAACCAAGGGTGCATGACCTTTTACATTATAAGCGCCAGTGCGATGAGTCCTGGACCCGATGGAATTCCGAAACACAACTGTTTAACATCTGAAGTCCACCAAAGGCAAATTTTTGTGTTTTGCAGCGTTTTTTGCATATTTTCAAGTATATGGAGAAACAGAGGATTGGCCAGCTTAAGATATGCATTGCAACCCGAAAGGCGGACCCGATAAAGAAAATATGCATGAATGAACCTTTTGAAGTCCAAGTGAAGCATTAATGGGTGGGAATGAGTAGTTTGACAATATTTCACTGTTTATAAGCAAAACAGTCATGATTGAGCCATTTTAATATTCGACGACTGCAATTAAACAACAGTATGGCCGAGGAGGAAGCAGGACACCGCCGATCAAGTCAGAGCATTCAATGGTTATGGGTTTCACCCATATTTCACGCCACCTATGCAAAAGAGGACTACAGAGCACCAGAGGGGTCAAATCCATTTAAAACACAGTCAGATTTGTATCAGAGGCCCATTTCTAAGTGTAAATGTGGTTTTTGGCCATTTATGGGCTCCTCCACGCATTGTTTAACAAAGATATTTTGTATTGTAACACCATATATACTCAGAACACAGAATGTAAGGGATTGATGAGTGTTTGATGAATGAGAGCTTATTGTAGCCTTTTAACTTCTGGAGACTATTAATTCTATGAGACCTGCAACTTCTGGTCTTGATTTCCACTAATACAAGCTTCTTTTGCCGTCACCTGCTCGCTTCTCACTTCTTCTATGTTCCAAGCTCTGCTTGCTTGTGTTTATTGATATGCTGTGAAGGTTTAACATCAGAGGGGTTTTCATCCCACCTCTGTGTTACAATTTCGTAGTTTATTGATTTTGCTTGCAGATTGTTGTTATTTAAATAATAGAGAGCTGTCATCCTCCCTGTCTATTGAATAATAGTCTTGCAGACCTTCTAACTGGTTGAAGATGGCCATCACAGGGCCTTGTGCATCTGCTAGTGCAATCAGTCTTCTCCATCATCACTTTTACCTTAAACTGTGAGCAGTTGGTGGTTGAAAGCCTTGTAGTTTGGGGGTCTTCACCCATGTCTGGGGATAATCATAGTAGGAGTGGTTATCTAGCTTAAATGTGTTGCACATCTTCCATTTATCCATCATTTTATCCAAAAAAACTGTTGAATTTTTAATGTTCCTGAGCATCACTGATATATAACCTAGGTGAGTTTCCTGGGGTGATAACATTAATTGGCATCGTTGCCGGGGAGAGAGGAGATTCGGAGCTCAATCTTCCCTAGGAGAACGACATAGTTTCAAGCTTTGATGACAAACAAGGCTTGAACACAGCATTGGTTGTAATAATCTGTCTGGCAACTCCACTGGTGGAAGACTATCCTTTGGCGACTCCACATTGAAGTTCTGGCTCAGTTTGTGAGGCATACTCGAAGAAATCCTCAGAAATCTCCAGCTGAACCATTGCTTGACCCTGAGAGAGTTGTTAAATCAAAGAAATCATCAAAGAAAGGGGCATCAGGATCAGGTAAGCCTAAAACTCTGATTTATCTCTGAAAAATGAGTTTATAGCTGAAGAATCACAGCTTGAAGTCTTGGAGCCCAGCACTGTTAATAAAGAAATTCCTTCAGAGATTAGTTCAGCCCCTTGTGCAGTTAGTTTCCCTTTGAAGCTCAGTCCAAAGAAATCTTCTCATATTGTTCAAAATATCTCAATATCTCTGCCATCCATTGCATTGTTTCCCATTGCTCCATCTATTAGTATTCCTCCACATATTCCAAATATGGCAGGACATCAAGCACCCACTAGGATTGAGAGGATTGTTGCTGCTAGATATGGACCTTTGGTATTGCATGTACCTCTAAATCCTATGCCTGTGGGAGAATATCAAAAATATATGCCTAAATTTACTGGAATAGAGGGAGTGACAGCTGAAGAACATCTTGAAGCCTTTTATAGTTATGGTGATAACTTAGATATAAGTGAGAATGATGTATGGATGAGAGTTTTTGTCTAGAGCCTTGATGGAGAGGCTAGGAAGTGGTTTAGAGGGTTACCCCAGGGATCTATAACAGACATTGAAGCATTAGATGATGCATTTTTGAAGCAATGGGGAGATAAGAAGGACTTATTATATTATCATACTGAGTTTGGAAACTTGAAAAGAGAAAAGGGTGAGTCTTTACCTGACTTCAATAAGAGATTTAATAAGATGTATAGTAAAATACCAGCTGATGTAAAGCCTACCCCACCATCGCCAAACTCACATATGCCAATGCTTTTGACCCCAATTTCTGCTTATTGTTGAGAGAAAGATGATGTGCTACTTTGAATGATATGCAAGAAGCAGCCCTGGAGGTGGAATTCAATATTATGGCAGCAGAGAAGTTGAAGAGTCAAGTTGATAAAAGAAGGCTGAGAGGTGAGGCTTCCTCTTCTCTTGCTTCAACTTCAGAGCGCAAGTTGGTCAAAATTACTAAGATGATAGAGTCATTGGCTGCTGAAGTTTCTAAGCTAAAGGTTGAGCAGGCTTCAGGCAAAACAAGGCAGCAAAACACATTTGCTCCAAGAAATCCAAACCCATTCAGAAAAGTAAATGATCAGCTACAAATTATGCAAAGGGGTGAAGAAGCAAAAGAGGATCATAAGGTTAAAGCTCCCTTTCAAAATGCAGTCATGGAGGGGGAACAATTTGAAGAAGAGGAGGATGAAATTCACTGCATGGAAGATAAGGGCAGCGCTGCGTTTTTAACATTGGCCGAATATGAAGAGTCATTGCTGCAAGAGAAAAACAATCAGAAGTGGGACAGTGGTGATGTTCTGTAGTCTGGTGAGCAGCAGAAAAAATATAATCTAAGATCCAATGCAAAGAATGCTAAAGAGAATTTTTCACAAGAAGCTACTGCTCAAACAGCTCCACAGAATACCAGGCAAAGAAGACCAATAGCTGATCTTGTCACCCTCAAAGCTCCTGTTCAAGAGGTAAAAGCTGCTGATAAAGTATTCTCTTCTTTCAGTTTTGAATCAGAAGTTCAGAAATTGAAAGTAGTTGTGCCTCTGGACGAGTTGGTAAAGAGTGAATTATTTAGAAAACCCATCCTTGAAGCCCTTGAACTGGAGTCTAAACAAACCTTCATTGACTCTGTCAATTTGCAAGATGACAAGCCCGCTATTGTGTTCAGCCCCATGATTGAACCTGCTGATAATAGTTCTCCATATTTCTATGTTTCATTGACTATACATGATAAAATCCTCCACAATTGCCTGCTAGACACAGGGGCCAGCCACAATCTAATGCCTAAAACTGTCATGGAAGAGTTAGGCCTTGATATCACTAGACCTTATCATGATTTGTTCTCTTTTGATTCAAGGAAGGTAAAATGCCTTGGATTGATTAAGGATCTAGCAATTACCTTAACCCAACTGCCCATGAAGATTATGGTGATGGATATAGTGGTGGCCAATGTCCCTCCAAAGTTTGGTATGTTGTTGTCTAGGGGGTGGATTAAGAGACTGGGAGGGACATTACAGAATGATCTATCTTATGCAACTGACCCAGTGTTTGGAGGAGAAAGCAGGAGGTTATATAGAGAAGCACAACTGGCCTATATCATCAGTGAGGAGAAGAATCCTACAAACCATCCCATATATGCAGTGGATACTGAGTTTGGAGCATGCATTCTCCAAATAGAAGAATCTCAGAAGGCCTCATTGCAGATCAGAAAACCAACAGATCAGGCCGAGAATGATATAGGAACTCAGATGTGGGAGACGTTCTTTGATGGAGCATGTACCAAGGAGACTGCAGGAGCAGGGGTGATGCTAGTATCCCCACAAAAAGAAACAGTTCAATTGTCTCTAAAGCTAGTTTTTCGGGTGACAAACAACATAGCAAATATGAAGCACTATTATTGGGCCTTCATTCAGCCAAAGGCAGAGGAATAAAGAAGCTGAAGGTGTTTGGAGATGCTGATCTGATAATTCAGCAAGTAAATAAAAGATTCCAAGAAAAGCATCTGAGGCTGAGAGCATACAGAGATGAGGTATGGAGAATCAAAGAGTTCTTTGATTTTTTCTGCATTTCATACATTCCTAGAGCCCAAAATCAGCTTGCCGACTCCCTTGCTGTTTCAGCTAGTTTTTTCATCCCTCCATCGCCTCCCAAACTAGTTTATGAGATTCAAATGAAGTATAGACCCTCCTTACCTGATAATATCCACCATTGGAAGGTTTTTGATGATGATGATGAGTTAAATAGGTTTCTTCAAGTCATTGGTTAGTTCTCCGAAATGCAAACTGACCAAAATAATGATGCTTTGTTACAAGATCCTAAGTCCCAGCTGAGAAATAAGATTGGCAAGAATAGCATAGTCCAGCTCCCTAGCAACCATATTCCTAAGGGTCTGATTCCTCTTGAGAGATTGTTTGACCACAATGATGTGCCTTACAAAGCTGCCCAAAAAGAAGATCAATCTGCAGTTTGTAAGCATAATATAGGAAACCCAGGTCAGCCCAAATTTATAAATCTGTCCACTAATCTATCAGCTGATCAGAATGCCGAATACTGCAAGTTAATGAGGCAATTTGCTGATGTGTTCGCCTGGGAGTACAGCGATCTGAAGACATATGACAAGAATATAATTTAGCATAAAATTCCACTTGAGAAAGACACTATTCCTTTCAAACAGAAGCTGAGACCAATGAATCCTATGCTCCTTCCTCTAGTTGAGAAAGAAATTAAAAAGTTGATGGCTGCTAAGATCATAGTGCCTCTCAGATATTCTAAATGGGTGGCCAATCTGGTTGTTGTGAGGAAGAAGAATGGTGAAATCAGATTGTATGTTGATTTCAGGAATCTGAATAAATGTTCCAAAAAGGATAATTATCCTTTGCCAAAAATGGAGAATTTGTTGCAACAAGTCTCAGGTGCCAAAGTAATGTCTTTCATAGATGGATTTTCAGGCTTTAATAAAATCGTTGTGCACCCAAATGATCAAGAGAAGACTGCATTTACCACTCCTTGGGGCACATTCATGTATGCCAAAATGCCATTTGGGTTGATGAATGCTGGAGCCACATTTCAGTGAGCTATGGATATAGCTTTTGTGGGAGAAAAGGACAAATTTGTGCTAATCTACCTTAATGACATAATTGTTTATTCCAGTAGCCATCATGATCATTTACAGCATTTGAAAAGGGTGATTTTGAAGTGCAAGAGGTTTGGAATTTCAGTTAATCCCAAAAAATCCCAATTTGCTTTCGAAGAAGGCAAATTGTTGGGGCATATAGTGTCTGCTGCAAGTGTTCAAATTGACCCAGAGAGAGTCAAAGCAATTCAGGCTTTGACTCTCCCAAGATCAAAGAAAGACATACAGTCTTTTCTGGGCAAAATTAACTTTGCAAGGAGGTTCATTCTTAATTTTGCAGAACTAGTCAAGCACATAACCTCCATGTTGAAAAAGGGAGCATAGGTAAGATGGACTGATGCAGCAAGAAAATCTTTTGAGTCCATTAAGAAGGCTATTATGGAAGCTCCTACTTTAATAAGCCCTAACTATAGCAAGGAGTTTCACTTGTTTTCATTTGCCTCTAAGGATACCATTGCAGCTGTTCTGTTGCAGCAAGATGAAGCAGGTCAAGAGCATCCAGTGGCTTTTTTCAGCAAGAATCTGAGGGATGTTGAACTAAGGTATGATATCATTGAAAAGCAGGCATATTCTCTTATCAAATATTTGAAAGCTTTCAGAGTATACATCTTGCATTCCAAAATAGTTGCATATGTGCCTTCTGCTGCAATAAAGGATGTCTTAACGCAACCTGATGCTGATGGTAAAACAGTGAAATGGATTGCAAAACTGATAGAATTCAACATAGAGATGAAGCCCACCAAGCTGGTAAGAGGTCAGGGGCTTGCCAAGTTATTGGCTGAAGAAAATTGCAGGTCTTTGGACATTGATTTCTTGTTCAATGTGGCAGAAAATGGTCAAATAGAAGAGCATGAAACAGCTGAATCACAAAAAGAGCAGTCAGTGGCTGAGAACCTAGCTTCATGTAGCTGGTACGCTGCAATAATTAATTTTATTTTAAAGCTAGAAGTTCCTTCAAAATTTTCTCAAAGTCAAGCAAGAACCTTAAAGCTCAAGGCAACGAAATATTGCATCAATGATAGCTTGCTCTATTGGAGGGATCCATCTGGAGTGCTTTTAAGATGCCTGGACAAAGAACAGTCAATAGAGGTTATGCAGCAATTCCATAACAACATGTGTGGAGGAAATCATTATTGGAGAACTACTGCCCATAAGATCTCAGAGCTGGGTACTATTGGCCCTCTTTATTTTCTGATGCATTTGCTTTTGTGAAGTCTTGTGACAGGTGCCAAAGATTTGAAGGTAAGCAACAGTTAAAATCCCTGCCCCTAAAGCCAATAACTGCAAAGGGACCTTTTCAGCAGTGGGGCTTGGATTTCATTGGTGAAATCAACCTACACTCCAATGGCCAGCACAGGTGGATATTAGTTGCCACTAATTATTTTACAAAATGGATTGAAGCAATCCCAACAAGGAAGGCTGATCATAAGGTGGTCATAAAATTCCTATCAGAAAATATTTTCAGCAGATTTGGTTGCCCACATAAGCTAATAACGGACAACGCAACAGCCTTCAGGGCAAAAGAGTTGGTGGAAATGTGTGATTCAATGGGCATTAAACTTGTTCATTCCACTTTCTATTACCCCCAAGGGAATGGTTTAGCAGAATCCTCCAATAAGAGTCTGATCAGGATAATTAAGAAGCTGTTAGAGGATAATAAGAAGAATTGGGATGCCAAGCTCAAGTATGCACTTTGGGCGGACAGGGTTACCATCAAGAAATCTACAGGTAGTTCTCCCTTCAAGCTGGTATATGGTATTGATGCCATTTTTCCAATTCAACTTACCCTCCCTGTGGCAAGGTTGCTCCAAACAACGCAGGATGAAGAAGATGATATGGCCAATAGAATCACTGATTTAACAGAGTTGTATCAAATCAGAGAGTAGTTGATTGAAAAAGCTACAGCACATCAGAAAAAGATCAAGGAAGTCTTTGACAAGAAGGCAAAAAGAAATGATTTTCAGGTTGGGGATTTGGTTCTGAAATGGGATGCATTTAAAGAGAAGAAAGGAAATCATGGGAAATTCGATGCTCTCTGGACAGGTCCTTTCATCATTTCACAGATTCAAGGGAACAACACCTTCATACTGAAAAGTATGGGAGGAGAACCAGTTTTTCATGGCCTAGTTAATGGGTGGTTTTTGAAAAACTATGTGATTTAAGGTCTTTGGCCTTAAAGCTGTAAATATTGTGCTTTTATTAGTTTTTAGTGTAGTTGTAGTAGACTCCATGCCCAATGGAACACTAGGAATTTTGGCTAATCTGTTTGTTGTTGGAAAGGCATTGATCTGCAGGTTCTTAAGACCTCACAGGGAGGATCTCATCCCCAGAAGGAGCCAGTGTTAGCTCTACTCTACAAAAGGGTCAAAAATGGATTAAAAACACTCTCAAAGGCTGCAAACACACTCATGTGTATGTCAAAGGATCCATGGAGGCTGTTAAAATCTCCAAGATGTGATTAAAAGCCTTCCACCGAATGAAAAAGTCGAAAGAGGAAAGCCCTTGGAAGGCAGAAATATACTATCGAGAGGCAAGAAACACTCCAAAACCATCAAAATCTCAAATCGCAGGCTTAAAGGTCCGAAATCATATCAGTCGTTGGATCTGGTCGATCAACGGCCCAGATTGCATCGTCATATCGCAATCGGAGAAGGCAGGCAATGGCAGTGACGTGGGAGATTGTCGATCGGCGTATCGGCGGGTTGGAGCATCGGAGCAATCGGAGGTATTGGCGGTGGCATAGCGATGCGATATATCGATTCGATCAGAACCGTTGATCGTGCATCAAGATCAACGGCCGAGATCATGTTGCAATGGAGGACTTACAAAGGGGTTGGGGCATTTATATCTGCCGATATGCGATTGCGATCACATCGCATCGGCGTATCACATTGGCGCAACCAAAGGGGTAGGGCTTTTACTTAAGTCATGTATGCGACCCGATGAGGCGGACCCGATGGAAATACAAGTGATTTTTAATAAAATTTCAGATCCGCGCTCAGGGCATTTTCAATGAATTTTGCGCATTTTCATAGTATAAATGAAATATAAGGGAGGCCTTAGGCAAGCGCCGATAGCGATGAAACCCGGACCCAAATGGGTCCGAGAAGTGAAATACATTTATTTTCAAGTCTGCCAAAGGGGATTTCTCAGGGTTTGCAACATTTTTCAATGTATTTTCAAATATAAAGAAAGGCATGGGATCGGCGATATCGACCCATATCGTGATCGGCAGATCGCAATTGGGGAAACCAAGGATGCATGACCTTTTACATTATAAGCGTCGGTGCGATGAGTCCCGGACCCGATGGAATTCCGAAACACAATTGTTTAACATCTGAAGTCCGCCAAAGGAAAATTTTTGTGTTTTGCAGCATTTTTTGCATATTTTCAAGTATATGGAGAAACAGAGGATTGGCCAACTTAAGATATGCATTGCAACCCGAAAGGCGGACCCGATAGAGAAAATATGCATGAATGAACCTTTTGAAGTCCAAGTGAAGCATTAATGGGCGGGAATGAGCAGTTTGACAGTATTTCATTGTTTATAAGCAAAATAGTCATGATTAAGCCATTTTAATTTTCGGCAACTGCAATTAAACAACAGTATGGTCAAGGAGGAAGCAGGACACCGCTGATCAAGTCAGAGCATTCAATGGTTATGGGTTTCACCCATATTTCACGCCACCTATGCAAAAGAGGACTGCAGAGCACCAGAGGGGTCAAATACATTTAAAACACAGTCAGATTTGTATCAGAGGCCCATTTCTAAGTGTAAATGTGGTTGTTGGCCATTTATGGGCTCCTCCATGCATTGTTTAACAGAGATATTTTGTATTGTAACACCATATATACTCAGAACATAGAATGTAAGGGATTGATGAGTGTTTGATGAATGAGAGATTATTGTAGCCTTTTAACTTCTGGAGACTGTTAATACTATGAGACCTGCAGCTTCTGGTCTTGATTTACACTAATACAAGCTTCTTTTGTTGTCACCTGCTCGCTTCTCACTTCTTCTATGTTCAAGGCTCTGCCTGCTTGTGTTTATTGATATGTTGTGAAGATTTAACATTAGAGGGGTTGTCATCCCACCTCTGTGTTATAATTTAGTAGTTTATTGATTTTGCTTGCAGATTGTTGTTATTTAAATAACAGAGAGCTGTCATCCTCCCTGTCTATTGAATAATAGTCTTGCAGACCTTCTAACTGGTTGCAGCTGGCCATCACAGGGCCCTGTGCATCTGCTGGTGCAATCAGTCTTCTCCATCATCACTTTTACCTTAAACTGTGAGTAGTTGGTGGTTGAAAGCCTTGTAGTTTGGGGGTCTTCACCCATGTCTGGGGATAATCATAGTAGGAGTGGTTATCTGGCTTAAATGTGTTGCACATCTTCCATTTATCCATCATTTTATCCAACAAAACTGTTGAATTTTTAATGTTCCTGAGCATCACTGATATACAACCTAGGTGAGTTTCTTGGGGTGATAACAGTATTCTCAGATTATGCATTGACTATAGGCAGTTGAACAAGGTGAAGATCAAGAAAAGGTATTCATTGGCAAGGATCAATGAATTATTTGATCAGTTGAAGGGAGCAACAGTGTTCTCAAAGATTGATTTGAGATTAAGATATCATCAAGTACACATCAAAGAAGAGGATATCTACAAGATTGTTTTCTGGTCCAAGTATGGGCATTGTGAGTTTGTTGTGATTCCTTTCGGTTTGTCTAACGCTCCAACTACTTTCATGTGTTTGATGAATAGTGTATTGTGTCCTTATCTCAACAAGTTTGTGATTGTATTCATTGATGATATTTTGATATATTCTAAGAATGAGGAAGATCATGTCGAACACTTGGAAGAAGTGTTGAGATTGCTAAGAGAGAACTAGTTGTATGACAAGCTTAGTAAGTGCAACTTCTTTCAAACATAGGAACATTACTTGGGGCACATTTTTTCCAAGGAAGGCATAGCATTGGATTTGGAAAATATAAGATCTGTCATGGAATGGGCAACTCCTAGAAATGTGGATGAGGTTATATCATTCATGGGGTTAGAAGGTCACTATAGGAGGTTCATAAAGAAATTCTCATGAATTTCATATCATATTACATCATTACTGAGGAAAGGAAATAAATTTGAATGGATAGAGGAATGTGTGGCAAGTTTTGACTAGTTGAAGCAGTTTTTGACAAATGATCTAGTTCTCAAGATTAAAAATATGGATAAAGAGTTTTTGGTGTGTACATATGCTTGCAAGAGAGGACTTGGTGGATTCCTAATGTACGAGGGGCATGTGGTATGCTGTGAATAAAAGAAACTAAATGAGAATGAGAAGAACTATGTGACACATGATCTTGAGTTGGAAGTGAGCATTCATGCCTTGAAGATGTGGAGGAATTATCTTATTAGCAAGAGGTTAATTTTGATGAGCAACCATAATGGATTAAGTTATCTATTTGACCAACCTAATCTGAATTCCAAGAAACCTAGATGGTTGGCTACCCTCAATGAGTTTGACTTTGAGATCAGATACATTAAAGGAAAAGAGAACAAGAATGCAGATGCTCTCGGTAGGAGAGTGCAAGTAAACCATGTTGCAATTATGAGCTCTTATGGGATAAATTTATAGGATTGGATCTTACAGGAAGGACAATAGGATGAAAGATATAGAGAGCTTAAACAAGGGTTATAGGAGGGCACAGGTGAACAGGATGTGGATTATCACCTTACGACAGATGGCTTGGTGAAATTTAGGGACAAGATCTAATGCCGGATGACAATGAGCTCAAGAAGCTTATCTTAAGGGAGTTTCATGTCAACCCATATTCAAGTCAATTGGGATATCCAAATACATTGACAGGTGTGAAGAAGTTCTACTATTCCAAATTTGAATAAGGAAGTGGTGGAGTTTGTTGCTAGATTTCTATATTGTTAGCGGGTGAAAGCTGAGTGTAAGAACCCAGCTAGTTTGTTATAGCCTATTCTGATTCCAAACTAGAAATGGGAGGTCATTTCCATGGATTTCATTACAGGTTTTCTGAGGACATTGAAGAAGCATGATTCCATCATGGTTGTGGTTGACAGGTTGATCAAGGTAGCTCACTTCATTCCAGTAAAGACTATTAATTCAGCCAGCAAGGTAGCACAGATATTAATCAGGGAGATAATGAGATTGCATGGTATTCCTAAGAATATCATATTAGATAGAGATGCCAAGTTCACTTCTAGGTTTTGGAAGGATTTATTTGCAGGTTTGGGTACATAGTTGGCCTTTAGTACAATTTATCATCTGCAGACATATGGACAGACAGAGAGGGTCAACAGGATTCTAGAGGAGATGTTGAGGATGTATGTTATGCACCAGTAGAGGAGGTGGGAGGAGTATCTTCCACTGGCTGAATTTTCTTACAAAAATGGGTATCGGGAGTCACTAACGATGAGTCTATTTGAGGCAGTCTGCGGGAAAAGTTATAATAATCCCATCAGCTAGAGTGATCCAGTGAATAGGGTACCTATTGGACTGGTCATGTTGGTAGAGATGGAATAGTAAATGCACGTTATAAAGAGGAGTCTGAAGGAAACATAGGATAGACAGAAGATTTATGTAGATTGGCATGAGTCATTTAAGGAGTTTCAGGTTGGGGAGCATGTGTAATTGTGCATCAAGCCTAAGAGAAGCTCCTTTAAGATTGGATCATGTGCGAAGTTGGAGACTCGGTATTGGGGGCCTTTCAAGATCCTTGAGAGGATTGGATGAGTGGCCTATATACTTGCACTTCCTCTGACAGTGAAGCTCTATGATGTTTTACATGTTTCATTGTTTAAAATATATGTAAAAGATGTTTATCATGTGATTGATTGGTCTGTATCGTAGGTGGAACCTCAGTGCATATTGTAGCAGAAATAGCTCATGCTCCAAAACTGAGAAATCAAGCAAGTTAAAGTGTAGTGGAAGCACTTTGGACCTGATGAATCTACATGGGAGATGGTTGATCAGATTCGGGCTATGTGTCCTTCATTATTTTTCGGTGGAGGCAAATGAGTTTTTTTCTATATGGACTTATTTTTGTATGGTTGTTAATGTAAATATCGTAATGAACCATGTTATAAAGATCCAATAAATGGTATGGTTTTCATGTTGTCATGTTTGTCATGAGGATTTTTCTTTTGAACAGGATGTTCATTGTAAATATTGCATCAAGCTAAGTTATAAAGCTCCATGGGCAGTATTTTTTTCAGCAGTCTTGCTAGTTATAGGTGCCATAGAACACTGAGGATGGTGTTCCCCTAAGGTGGAGGAGTATGTAAAAACATCGGGTTAAAATTTCATGTAATAAAGTTAATAATGGAAAAATAAGACCCAGGTCATAGGACACATATTCCAAGCTGAATATTGGGAAAAATATCCTGGTGGGCATCACTTGTTGTTTATTATGGCTAAGGGGAAATTGGAAAAGACATTGGAAAAGACATTGAAAAGGAAAAAGGGGATTATTGGCATTTATTTTGTGAAAATAAAGGAAAATAGGAGAAAAGGGAGACTATAGGTCACAGGTTGCATGTGAGGAGGAAATTGAAGGAAAATGGAAGAATAATGAATAAATTAGAGGTATCAATAATAAAAAGGCTTTTGAGGATCAGTTAAAAACCTTTAGTCATTTTTAGCTTTGACCAAGTGAGAAAGAGAGATAAGAGTACCAAGAGGAGAAATAAATCAAGCAAGGAAGAGTTGGATCAAGTGGCTTCAACAGTAATACTAGTAGGTAATAGGTTGCATGTGTGATTAACTAGATGGTTTTGGCATGCGTGGTACATGAATGTGTGTATTTTGTTCATTTGTTGTCATTGGCATGGGTTTTTCATGGTTTGATAGTGGTTTTCCACCATGCCTTGCCATTTTCGGATAGACATGGTGTGATGGGATTCATTCTTGGTTGATATTTGGATTGCTGGAAGGTTTTGGATCTGAGTGAGGTGGTCTCAGGAAAATAAAAATGGTTGGGGTGGAGATGGTTTTATCTGGGAAGCCCTCAATAACTGGGTGGAGACAGGAAAATTCCTCGAGGGATGGTGAAGGAATTATGAGGCATCCAAGCTCGGTTTGGTTTTGTGGTCTTGTGACTGATTTAGGTGAGATCGTGATAGTGTGAGGGTGGAGGTAGTTTAACCTACAAATTCCCTTGGTTGTTTATGTATTGGTTTATCCCATGATATCCCACATTCATGCTTGGAATAACGCACAAGGGTGGTTGACTGAAAGAGAGATTTGGTTCAACCCAATATATGGTCGGGTGGTATGTGAAAGTGCCTAACTTGGTTGGCTTTTGCATATGTTAATAAGAGCTAATTTCCTCTTGTATTTTATGAGTAAATTTACTTGTTAATATGTGGCTTTGATGGTTATTTTATCATTGTTATTAATCTAGTTATATGTTGGTTATAAGCATGGTTTTTTGACAGTTTCATGTTATGGCTCTTATCATGTTTTGATTGGAAAAGGAATCATTATTGGATGCATGAAATAATAGATGTTATTGCAAATATTGTGAGAGGGCATTAAACCTTCTTGATGATTCTCAAATAAGTTTCATATCCCTTTGTTTAGATATGCATTCATGACCGGTAGATTTCATTTTCACCATGTGTTTAACAAAATGAATGTCATGGTTACGCCGGTTAGGTCAAGTTATTGTCCAAGTTTTGTGTTAATGGATTTTCCCTAGTGTCATTTATCATTTTAGAAAGTTCTATAAAGTTTTGGGTAAAGGTATGAAACCTAGCCTCGAAAAAGTGGCTCAGATTTTAGGGTTGCATGCACAAAACTGGGAATTCTAGACTGTAGTCAATGGGAGGAAGGTTTATCCATGTGATTGGAGGGTTACAATCACTATATTTCCTTGTTATGCAAGAAACTGGGAGTCCAGATCACTCAAAAAGCAATTTGGCTCAAGGTTTGGGCACCTAGAGTTGTTATTTATCTCTTGTGGGTCCTATAGCTCCTGAGGAAGGTCAATTTAGTTTTGGTTGGTTGATTCCACTTCCTTAACTGTACTTAGGAGGTTTATTCATGATCTGAATGGGAAAATTAGTTTTGTTGTGCTAAACTCCTCTTTGTAATATGTAAAAGTGCTTAAGGATTCATGAGGTTAATTGCAAGTTTTATCATGAGTTTTTGAGTGTTTTTATGTAAATTTCATGTACAAAGTAACATAAACAAATGAATGAACAATAACATACAATAGAAAATAACATCACCAAAATAGTATCACAACAGCACATGATGAAGGAGTTCACCCCGCCTGGGCTCTGTTTCCTTGGTCCAACTTCCAATGGCTTGGCCCTCTCTATTATGTTTAAAAGTGTAAATACATCAATTTAAAATGCTCAAACAGCTCTCAAACCTACTCCAATGGCTCCAGAATGCCCAAAAATGCATTTATAGCCTCTTCCTACCCCAAAATTGGTCAAAAACAGAAGAATTTATGGCTTCCCCTAGCTCTTGCACTATTCGCTTTACAATTTCCAAAAAATCTAGCACCATCCTACAAATTTTCCCTAATTTCCGCTAACTAGGCGCTAATTCTGCAAAATTCTGAGTGAATTTGTAGGAGCGATTAAATGCCCAATGTTGCCTTATTTCAAAAAATATAGGCCACATGGGGGGGCACATGCCCAGGGCTAAGGCAAATAGCCCCCCCCCACCGACCGGGCCCCCATTTCGCTCAGCTCACAGTTCTATTGGGTTGTACACACCCAGGGACTAGCCCCCCTGTGGGCTGGCCTGTTTTCTGAATGGCACAAGACTTCAAGTTTAAATGTATGCCACATGTCAATATATAATAAGCAACATAGTGGCACATTGGTAGTTGGAAAGGTTTTTTGGATGGAGGTCTGGTGTTTAACCCCCGCCCAGTCCATTTTGCCCTCAACAAGTTTTTGGTGGCCCCCATTCTGCCATGTGGTGGCCTCCGAATGGGCCACGTGGTAGCCTATGGTTGACCACCAACCCACCAATGAAAATCACCCAAATCATCGCTAATGAAATCGTGCCATTTGGCACCACCTAATTTGTCGGAGGAAAATAGTCAATGCACAGTCACCCTGCCATGTAGGCATGCCCAATGAATGCGATGTCAGTAGTACAGACTGCTGACTAGACTATCATATTTTTTTGCAAAAAATTTGCATGTTTAGGAAAATGAGCAGAACATGTTTCTGGGAGCATACGGAGTTTGTTTCGCACGAAACGAGTTGTTCTAAATTCAGGATGATGAGAACTATGTGGTCATTTACGTTCCAAACCAATCTGACAACTCTGAATTTTGAGAAAAAATTTGAGCACCTAATCACTCCTCCCCACTGGAATTTTTTGGAACCCAAAATATCACTTTTATTTATTCAGTAGGTGAGGGTACAATTCCCTCACCTTTCCAATCTTAATCCATTTGGCCTTGTAAGGATTTTCTCCTTTGAGCCCCACTCGAAAGTAGTCCAAACTCCCTCATTTTGAAGACCTTGTTCTTTTGTCAAGAATAGTGTCTTATTGTAGCTCATCAAGGTATTCATGAGAGAAATCTTCAACGGAAGGAATTTTATCATTCTCTCCTTGATCTTCAATCAAAGAAGGCTCATACAACCTTAAATTTTCCACATTAACAACAACATAAATTTTCATATATGAAGGCAAATCCAACCTGAAGGAATTGTCACCAATCTTTTCTAGAATTCTTAATGGACCATATTGAAATGATTTCAGCCTTTTACCTTTTCCTTGGAGCCTCTCTTTGCTAATGTGAAGCCAAACTTCATCACCGACTTGGTACTTGTGATCTACATGATGCTTGTCGTGCCTTGCTTTATACTTGCCTTGGCTCTTTTCAAGTTGATCTTGAACTGTCTAAGGTACCATTTGGAATCATTCAATGAACTTCTTGTCTTTGTCCATGTCACTATCAATACAAAATCCTTCTTAGCAAGATGTTACAACAAATTATTACACCAATGGTAATCAAATTCCCCTACTTGGTTCTTTTGAATCAAGCTTAAATGTACATTTTGAAAGTATGCATATTGTTGAACATAACTTTCATGCAAAACAAAATTATGTTTGAGTAAAGTAGCTACACCAACGATAGGCCTAGAAATAATATCATCAACCTTGTTGTGTATACCTTTATTATACTCGCTGACCAAGTGGAATTGTTGTAAGGATCCCATCTGTTGAAAGTTCCTTGATTGATGCAACTTTGTCAATGCACCATTGAAAATCTCTGAATGAGATGAAATGGGCTTACCATATTGCATCAGGGTTGTGCCCATGGCATAGTCGCTTGCAAGTACATGAGCTTAACCGATCTTTTCTTTCAAGACATCAAATTCCTTTTATTTCTTGCTTCCCCATTGGAAGACCTTTTCCACAATAGTTAATTCATGCAAATGAGCTGCGATAGAAGAAAAGTTAGCAATAAAATTTCTCCAATATTGGGCTACTCCCAAAAAACTTCTTACTCTAGTGACTTTCTTGGGCATTTTCCAATTCATCATGACATTGACCTTGGAGGGTTCTATCTTCATCTCACCTCATCCAATAATATGCCTCAAGGACACCAAAGACGTTTTACCAAATTCACACTTTGACATCTTTGAAAACAACTTTTCTTTCTTCAAGAAATCAAGTACTTTTCTCACATGCATGACATGTTCATCAAGATCTTTTCTGAAAACTAAGATGTCATCTAAATAGACTAACTTATCTATAAATGGCTCTAATACATCAGTCATCATACACATGAAAGTAGTAGGAGCATGGAAAACACCAAAAAGCATAACTAGCCATTCAAACCAACCTTGCTTTGTTTTGAATGTTGTCTTCCATGTGTCTCCTTCAACAGTTCTACTTTGATGATAGCCACTCCTTAAGTTCCACTTAGTGACATGCTTTCCATTCTTCTTGGGCACCAAAACAATAGGTGACCCGTATGGAGAAGAAGATGGTTGAATGATCCCTTTGTTCAACAACTCTTGGGTTTGCTTTTGTATTTCTTCATTTTCCATTATTCACATCCTGTACATTCCAATGTTAGAAAGATGACAATATTGTTGTAATGGTATTTCATGTTGGATTCTCCTCTTGGGAGGCGATCCCTTTGGTTCCTGAAACATCTCATCATATTGGTTAACTACATCAACACAATCAGATTTCAATTTTGTATCACAACCTTCAAACACTTCATAATCAACATCATTCTTTGGTTTGGTCATAAAAAACACTAAATTCTTGCTTCAATTCACTAGTATTTTCATTTTCCCTACTTTAACTAATGAAAGATTTGGTTTCTTGCGATGATCTCTCACAATATACTCCACACCATATTTGAACAAGTGGTACTTGTTTTCATGGTGATAGAAGATTACTTTTCTATCATAGAGGTAAGGACTATACAAAACAATTCCTAAAATACCAAGCGGTACAACATCTAATTCAACTTCGTCAACGAAGTTTGTTGTGATTGCAAACCGAAGAACACATTTTCTTGTAACTTGTAAGTTTGTGTCCTTGCATATCCAACCCAATGGATATGGCTTGGGATGTGGAATGGTTTCAAGATTAAGTTTCTTGACTAAGTCTTCAGATATCAAGTTGGCGTGAGACCAAATATCAAATAGTGTGTCAATTTTTGTATGTTTTCCAATAACCCTTACATGAAATAATTCAATCCTTGTTTCTTGAATTGGATTGATAGTGTGACAATTTGATGTACTAGTGCTAGCAACGGATTCTTTTCCTTTTATACCCATCGCTAGAATTTTAGTTTCATCACCTGAATCAGATCCAAAATCCTCTTGAATTATTGCAGCTACCTTTTCTTTTCCTTTGTCGTTGATTTTCTTATGCCTTCTCTGGATGAAGTTTCCAACAATGGTCTTCATCGTGACCCTCTTTGGAACAATGTTTACATATTTTTTTCTCTCCTTCCTTTTTAATGGACGCATTTTTCTTTCCTTTCCCTTTGAAACCCTTTTCTTTTTCTTTACCCTTAAATGGCTTTTTGCTACCCTCTTCTGGAATATTTTTCCCTCTTGCCTCAAGATGAGTGGCTTGCACACAAACCTCATCTAGACTATTTGGATTAAACATAAGGATCATATGCCTAAGGTAACTGTGTAAACCCCCTATATACTTCAAAAACGTGTCTTGTGATTGCAAATCTAAACCTAACATTAGAGACCACCTTCTAAACTCTTGGGTGTAATATTGCACATTTTGACCTTTAAGTTGTCTAAAGTTCTGCCAATTCATGATGGCTTTTTGCAAATATGCTAGAGGGTAAAACTACCTTTTAATTGCAGCAATGAAATCATTCCAAGAAATTGAGACATTGCCATGTTTTTTTATCTCTTATTGTGTATTTGCTTCCCATCATATTAGTGTTTCACCCGCTAGTCTCAAGGAAGCTAGCTGAATCTTTGTGTAATCATCTTGAAGGTTTTGAATTTTTCCATAGACCTCCAACTAACAAACCCAATTTTCAAGCCTCTCTACATTCACTTCACCATTATACATAGGCATCTCAAATTTAACATCAAGTTTTAACAAGGGTGATTTACCAATTCCTTTTGAGGTATGTTGATGAGTGTGAGTAAGGGTTGTATTAGTGGAAGAGGATGAAGGTTTCTGTGAAGATGAAGATGAATATGATGGTGGAGATTTACCTCCATTTCCATTACCTCCTCCTCCTGAAGAACCTTCTCCTTTTGGAGTTTTGGAGCTTTCACCATGCAGTCTTGTGTTCCTCTCTTCATAGAGGACTCTCACCATCTTTGTCATGTCAAAGAAAGCCTTCCTAAAAAACTTCTCATCCTCTGACACATTTGCAAGCTCTCCTTCATGTGACATGCTTGTTGAAGCTTCAACTGCAATTTGAGGTAGAACTGGTGGTGGAGATTGTGCCAATATTTCTCTCCTTCTCCTTGACCCAACTTCAGGATCTTCAAACAACTTTCCTTGTCCTCTCTTGAGCTTCAACCTTGTAAGCATCACATTCACTTGCAAACAGTTAAATCCTCCTTGCACAAAGAAAACCAAGAGCCCTGATACCAAACTTGATCTGAATGGGAAAATTAGTTTTGTTGTGCTAAATTCCTCTTCATAATATGTAAAAGTTCTTAAGGATTCATGAGGTTAATTGCAATCTTTATCATGAGTTTTTGAGTGTTTTTACGTAAATTTCATGTACAAATTAACATAAACAAATGACTGAACAATGACATACAATATACAAGAACATCACCAAAACAATATCACAAAAACACATGATGAAGGAGTTCACCCCACCTGGGATACGTCTCTTTGTTCCAACTTCCAATGGCTTGACCCTCTCTATTATGTTCAAAAGTGTGAATACGTCAATTTACAATGCTTAAACAACTTTGAAACCTGCTCCAATGGCTCCAAAATGCCCAAAAATTCCTGTCTAACCTCTTCCTGCTCCCAAATTGGTCAAAACCTAAAGAATTTATGGCTTCCCCTGGCTCTTGCACTATTTGCACAAAAATTTCCCAAAAATCTAGCACCATCCTACAAATTTGCCCCAAATTCTGCTAATTGGGTGTTGATTCTGCCAAATTCCAGGTGAATTTGTCGAAACGATTAAAAGCCCAATGTGGCCTTATTTCCAAACATCCAGGCCACATGGGGGGACACGTGGCCGCCCCCACCAGCTAGGCCCCCACTCTGCTCTGCCCATAGTTCTGTTTGGTTGCACGTGCCCCATGGTCTGGCCCCTTTTCTGAATGGCGCAAGACTTCAACTTTAAATATATGTCGCATGTCAATATATAATAAGCAACATAGTGGTGCACCAATAGTTGGCAAGTTTTGTTGGATGAAGGTATGGTTTTTTACCCCTACCTAGTCCATTCAGCCCTTAACAAGTTTTTGGTGGCTGCCATGCTGCCATGTGACGACCTCCGATTGGGCCACGTGGCAGCCTGTGGTTGGCAACCAACCCACCAATGAAAATCACCCAAATCAACGTGAATGAAATCGTGCCACTTGGCACTACCTGATTAGCCAGAGGAAAACAGTCAATGCATAATCACCCTGCCACATAGGCATGCCCAGTTAGCACCACATCAATAGTATGGCATGTTGATTGGACTGTCATATTTCTTTTGCAAAAATTTTCCTATTTAGGAAAACGAATAGAACATGTTTCTAGGAGCATACAGAGTTCGTTTCGCGCGAAACGAGTTGCACCAGATTCAAGATGACGAGCACTACGTGGTCATTCAGGTTCCACACCAATCCGACAACTTTAAATTTTGAGAAAAAATTTGAGCACCTGATTAATTCATGTCATATTAGCCCTCAGCTCATGGTTACCCTCGCAGGTCAGTGAAAGTGGGTGAATGTGGGAGGTGTTGTTACAAATAACCTTATAGATATATTAATTCTCAGGAAATTTAAGTTATAATACCCAAGCAACCTTACTTGTATAAACTATGCCCTAGTGCTAATGCATTTGATTTTGAATAATGTGTTACACATGACATTAATTATTGTTCAAAGAGCATCTTGGTATGGAGTCATAATATTAGGAGGATAAGTTGGATTTATGGCATGGTCATAGTGATAGAATGAAAGGACGAGTTTTGTGGAGATAGACAATTTAATTCTAGTGGGGACGAAATTTTAAAATTGGTACGTTTATAGCTCTATTATCTTGTATGAGGAATCATGGTAATAAGACGATGATTATACATAGAAGAAATTTTCTTGTGTGCATGTACATGGAGATTATAAGATGGGTTTTAAGCATTTCAATGCTAAGCATAATTGCCTTGTGATATTGGTCTAGTGTACATGAATAGGAATTAGCAACATGATTTGAGATGAAGGTGGCTTGATAGGACTATCTAGCCTTTATAAGAGAAACCCAAGGGTTCTTGAGACTACAATAAACCTTGCAAACGAATTGTGTATCATGTAGTTCAAAAAGTGTGAAGGTTTTGAAACCAATGTCACACAAACCAAAAGTTTGTGGTATGCAATACATATACTACAAACCAAAAATTTGTTACATGTAATACATATATTGCAAACCAAAATCTTGTGACATGTGATACATATTGTCCAAAACTGTGTGAAATTTGATATGTATCACAAATCAAACCTTCTAAGATTGTGACACAGAGGGACTAGTTAGGGACAAGAAAGAAAAATAGAAAGAAGAGAAAGGGAAGAGAAAAGAGAGAGCAAGAGAAAGACAACAAGAATGTTCCCAAGTGACAATGTGTTGCATGATGAAAAATATTCATTATGTGACATATCACATGATTTTTTTTTTAAATTTTGATGGGAAGATTGAAGATGTTGGAATACTATACCTTAAAGAACTTTTTCTAAGACGTGAAAAGCCAAAAAAGAAAAAAATCCTTGGTAAATAGGGGGTGTCCATATAAGGCATGACATGGTATCCATAGAATGCCATCTAAGCAAGCTACCATATAATGAGGTGGTAAGAGAAAGAAAGAGATTTTGAAATTAATGTGACAAATAATGATGTGAGGTGGCAGGGGAGGTAAAACTCTTAAGAAAACTTTGGATGATTATAAATCCATGTTTGGAGATAGGAAGTTCCAATTTCATTTGTTTGCACTAAGAGGGCTCTCCAACCCAGTATGGAAAATATGTTGTAATGTATTGTCCTATCATTTTACATAACCAAAAATAATAAAATAATAAATATAAAAATAAATATGACTATATGTTAAAATAAAAAAGAGGGGAGGCTAGCATAAGAGGGGTTATCTATCACCCCGATGGAAAAGAAGAGTTTGTCTGGGGACTAAGACTAGCCAGAAATAATTAGGCAGAAGAACTTGCACTCTGGCAAGGGCTCAGGTTGACATAGCAGAATGAATACTATAGCTAATCATTTTTGGAGACTCTCTTATTACCATCCAAAAATGTGTCAATGATAGCCTCACAACAAGGATTTTAATTGAAGGCCAACCATGAAAAGAATTCATACAATAATGGAAAAATTTAAGGCTATATATTTTTACCATATCAAGAGGGAGAATAATGTTACTATGGATACTCAATCCAATCAGGTCATTAACCTAGAGCAAGGCAATTAAGGGAGGATGAAGTTTCAATATCCACATGTCACATCCCATGATTACACATAAGTTGAGGACCTCAAAGCGCATGAGGAATATTGAGAAGGATAAGTTGACTAATAGGCTGATTAAATGTTATCTTCACTCCATGGCACATTTTTTTTGCAGTGGACGTCCTAGCAATAAGTTGGGCCCTTCACCCAACAGATGATTAATTAAGAAGAGTAATGACAGGAATGTGGAAATATGGTAGACCGTAAACCAAGATTTAAGGTAGAGCAATTGTGAAGGAGTAGTTTTCTCTAAGCTCTAAGAGGAACATCTTAGGTCGATTGTGTGGGATTACAGTTCATATCAAGAAGCAATGAATATCAATTTAGTAGCAGGGTGTGCAATTTCAAAGAGTATTAAAAATGAAGAGACCTCGTGTGCCTTCAATTTGGAGCTAAAATAGGCTATAAGAGGATGGTTGTGGAGAGCTTATGCATTGTAGCTTGCCACTCAATCCTAGTGTGCTAAAGAAATGGCGTCGAAGGATCCTTTGAGGAATTATATCGAGCATTCAAGTAGGAATTTGAGGATATGATATCTCAGTCGAAGGGAAAGTTATTTCTGATGCACAATCTCATTTCACTCTGGTCTCAGGTCAACTAGAGGGCCTGAAGAGAGATGTGGAGAATGTGAAAGCGACAACAGAGGTAATTTTATCAAAGATGGAGACCCTTAACTTTAAAGTGGAGAATTCAGAGGAGAAGGTGGAGAACGTTGTTGTGTCAATGTTAAAAGAAGTGTTTGGCCTCAAGGATGGTGGTGACTATGATTCTGAACTTGGTGAGAGAGGATCTCTCCCTTCGAAGTTCGTCGACCAACTAGAGATGCATTACGAGATTAAGCAGCACAAAGTAGTGGAAGCAATTCAGCAAGAAGAAGTAGGCATGACAGACATTGAAGAAATTGGGCAACATGAAGCAGAAGGATTTGGGTAGTTAATTTTAGAATTAGTTTCTTATGTTATGTAAGTTTGTAAATATAAATGGGGTTTTTTGGTGGAATTATAAGAACAAAGATGTAGAAAATATGGAGAAGACATCTCTGAATATTCATAGACTTTGGATAGAACATTTTTGGAGGGCTGTGGAAATGTTGTTAATTTTAAATGTAATGGTTTTGGCTAGAATCCAGATTGATTAATAGAATTATAACTATTTCTTAAAAGAAAACATATTGACTCCTGGTATTCATGCATGGTATTAACCAATGGTATTTATGTGGAATACAACCTATTTAAAGGAGTAAAGGCTCTTTAAAGGGGAATAACTGACCTAGAACCATCTTAACTTTGATCTGCCAAGAGCCTAGATGGATCAAATCTCTTTTTACCATGTGCAACTCAGGAGATTTGATCCCTATTGAGAGTTGATAAATTCAAAGTTAAGATAAATCTACTAAGTGCCTAGATGGATCAAATCTCTTTTCACAATGTGAAACTCAAGAAATTTGATCCCTATTAACACCTAATAAATTCAAAGTTAAGAATAAATACAAAATTAAAATTAATCGAAGTTGGTGTTTAAATGAATACAAAACATTTTTTTGTGATTCGATGAAATATATTTTTGGATGACTATAAATTTTATAATATTTTTAGAAGTTTCGGAGGCTATTCTAACAGCTACAAAAGTCAAATTCAAACTTCTATTTACTATTTAACACATTGTCCTCATATATTACGTCCATATTCTCATTCTCTAGAAATTCATGCAAGCAAGCAATTATGAACTGTGAACTATAATAACATTCAACAGTAATTCCATGAATACAATGGATGGATGCAACGAAAAACACAAAAAGTGGAGTCCATTCACTATGCTTAAATTGGTAGGTCGTATTGTCACAATCATGATTCTCATATCACATGTCCTTCTGGCTAACAGTATGGCCTTTGCAGGTAAATTGAGAAATAATATATTTAGCGCTCTTTTTCTTTTTATTGGTCTTGATCTTGATTCTTGATTCTTGATTTTGACATTGATTCTTAATTCTTGATTTTGATCATTGATCTTGATTCTTGCTTTTTTTTTATCATTGATTCTTGATTCTTGATCTTGATTTTAGCATGTGGTGCAGAGGACCTAGGGTATATGTCAGTTTGTTCTGGAACCACTACTCATGAATCCATACCCATTGTGTTTATCTTTAAGGAAGGGATTTGAATTCATAATTAAAATTGACATGCAAGTACTACTAAAAATAGGAAGTGCTTACACCTTTCTTGGAATTAGTTTATTAGACTCAAAATGTCACAAGGATTCCAAACACACCATTATCTTTGACATGCAAGTCTCTAGAACAAACTTGCGAAAAATAGAAAGTACGATGCATGTCTCCTTCAATGCTCTTAGATATAGCTTTGGCTTATTAATTCATGCATTAAGGTTAGTTTTAGCTTATACGTTATGAAACTTAGATTATCATTTTTCAACATTTAGATAACAATATTAGTTCACACAATTAGGCATAACTTATAGCTTAAGAAGAGTGAAATCTTTATGTGTAAGTATTTTTGTAGCTTTCGTTACTCCTTGCCATATTGTTTTCATGTTTCTTTTATTAATTTGAAGTTCAAAAGTAAATTAGAAATCAATTTATTTTTTTGTAATTTTTTAAAATATATTTATCTAATTATAATTTTATATATATATATATATATAATATCAAGTTTTTATTTTTATGATGGAAAAAAATTAGATAAATTTAAAGTATATATATATATATATATATATATATATATATATATATAATTCTTATGATGGAGAAAAAATTTAAATATATTTAAAGTAGTTATATTTAATTTTAAGTGAAAAAAAACAAAAAAATTATAAAATACTTAAAAATTATAATAATATATTATATATGTGTAGGTTAAGCAAAAGAAAAATAACAATATGAAAAATGTAGTTTTGAGAAAAAAATAAAAAGTTAAATGAATTGATAAAATAATCCAAAACTTCAACCTAACATACAACTATTTAGACTAGTATAGTAAGTTGACTGAAGATGATTTATTCTTATAAATAAAAATTTAATTATAATTAAACACATATTAAGAACAAAATAATAATAACTATATATAAATTGTTTGTATATTGTAAAACAAATGTGTGAAAATCTATATATAGTTATGGAAAATATTATACTTTGATGATAAAAACAATCCCATCATATAAGAAAAAATTACTTTTACATAGGCGATAATTTATAAAGCATAAAGATGTTAACATAATATTTGAGATAAACTTATGTTATCCATAAATATCAAAACCTCTCAGTGTATTTAATATGAAAAATAATAAAATATAATTACCATTAATTAAAAAAAGCTTTCTAAATAATTATAAGATGTAGCAAAGTTAATAAGTTGAAGAGAGATTCCATACAGGTTGGAAGAGATTTTTAATTCAATGGAAAAACCTGTGAGCAATTTATGAAACCGACGTTTTGGACTAGCTAGGTGAGTCCATCATCAGGGTAATGAGATCTGTATTTTGAGAAGAGAGAGCCAAGAAAATTGTGAACCATAATATTTTGATAATTAACTATGTAATCACAGCCGCAGAGTCTGCGGCTTCGATCAAGGTCTTCTGGCATCCCCGCGTCTTCAAGGTCTTCTGCGGCTCCGATCAAGGCCGAGACTTCTGGCATCTCCGCGTCTTCAAGGTCTTCTGCGGCTCCGATCAAGGTCATTCGCGGCTCCGATCAAGGTCTTGGGTAACCGGTTCTTCGCTGCGGTTCCCTTCCACAGTGGGGTTCTTCGCTGCAGTTCTTCGCTGCGGTTCTTCGCTATGAGCTATTGTATTCTTCGGTGATCGTCTGCGGTTCTTCGCTGCGGTTCTTCGCTGCGGTTCCCTTCCACACTGGGGTTCTTCGCTGGGGTTCTTCGGTGATCGTCTGCGGATCTCTGCGGTTCTTCGGTGATCGTCTGCGGTCCATTATAACACGATTGATATGTTTTGATAGCGGTTCTCTGCGGTTCTTCGGTTCAAGTGGGTCTAGTATTCTCGCAGATCTCGCAGGTCTCGCAGGTCTAAATAATCAGTTATAATCTCGCAGATCTCGCAGGTCTCGCAGGTCTAGTATCTTCAGATCTGCGGTTTGGCTCTCGATCTGGTGCAGATCTGCGTAAACTATGGCTCCGAGCTTCGCAAAAATAACTGGTGGCTCATCCGCCTCTGGAGGGCAATCTCCTGCCCATATCGTGAGTGAAGCCCCAGCTCCCACTATCCAAGTGGTCCAGGACTCACTCGATGAAGCTTTGAAGTTCTCCGAAAGTGCCCTAATTTGCCGGTTCAATGGTTTTTGGCCGCGGCTGATAGCACTCCACAATTGGATCTCGGAGGTATGGAAGCCTATCATTTCTGATGAAATTAATATCTACCCCTGTGCTAGAGGTTTCTTTATAGTAGATTTTGAAAATCCTGAAAGCAGACAATGTATTCTAGATTCCAGCCCTTGGTTTTGGGAAAAATCAGGCCTATTCATGAAGCCATGGAACCCATCATTCGATCCCTCTACAGCAGTGATAACCTCAGCACCAGTTTGGGTGAGATTGCCAAGCCTACCCTTGCATCTCTGGAATCTCTCCTCGCTAAAAGCCATCAGAAATGCAATTGGGAAATTTTACTGCAGGTGCCCAGAAACAGAGGAATATGCCAGAACCACCTATGCACGCATCTGTGTGGAAATGGATTTCAGCGTCGGATTCCCAGCTGAAATAAACCTAACAAGTAAAGACTATGTGTGGAACCAGAAGCTTGATTATGAAAGTGTCCTCTTCAGATGTCGATCGTGCTTTGAGACGGGGCATCTAGCCAAAAATTGCCCAAAAGCCTCTGAGAAAAATTTTGCTAGAAAAAACCACCACAGATCTACATGGTGGGAAGGAGCACAAAAAGAACACTACACTGTCATCAAAGAAGAATATTCTAGAGAAAACTCTGAGTCACAAGAAATCAAGGAAGAAGGAAACAACTCTCAAAGCAAGCAAGGAGAAAGCCCGCCCCAACAAATCAACAGTTATGAGGATTTGAATACCGCAGAAAATAAATCTTCATTTAACAGCAAAACAGATCTCCTAAACCAAACTTCTCCGACTATAGATCGCGAAGCTAAGACACCAATGTCCCAAGAACCAGAAGAGATGAAGGAGATACAAGACAAAGGAAGTTGGAAGACCGTAGAGAAAAGAAAGAAAGCTACAACACCAATCTCGCCAAGAAAGACGAGGAGCCAGACAAGTAAAAATTAAGAAAATTGTAGGTCCGATAGACCAATTTGGTCTCACTGGACGTTAACCATCATCATCATCATCATCATCATCAATAGAAGGATGGAGAGATAACTAAGGGGAGGTGAGGTCGGCTAGATTTCCATGTATTTATAGATAAATTAATTAAATTAATTTTAATTTTGTTTTTAAATTTTATTTTAGCTAAAAACTAAATTAAAAATAACATTAATCTGACCTAAATTAAAGATAAAACTAAAAATTAATTTTACCTAAGTGAATTTAACCTAAGTTAATTTAACTGAAATTAATCTAAATTAAATTATTTATTTAACCTAAATTGATTTAATCTAAATTAATTTAACCTAAAATAATTTACTTTAACCTAAATTAAATTAATGTACCTAAATTAAATTAAATTAATTTAATTTTTAACCTAAAAAAAATTAATTGAACCTAAAATACTTTACTTTAACCTAAATTAATATACCTAAATTAAATAAATTAATTTAATTTTTAACCTAAATAAAAATTAATTGAAGCTAAATTAATTTTAATTAGGTTAAATTAATCTAACCTAATAAATTTTTGTTTTAATCTAAGTTAAATTAGTTTACCTAAATTAAAAATAAAATTCAAATTAATTTAACCTGAATTAAATTAATTTAAACTAAATTAAATTACTTTGACCTAAGTTAAGTTAAATTAATTTAACCTAAGATAAAGCTAAATTAAAGTTAGAATAAATTTAAACTAAATTTAAGTTACAATTAATTTAATTTAATTTAATTAATTAATTAAATTAATTTTAAATTTAGTTTAAATTTTGTTTTAATTAGTTAATTAATTTATATATATATATATATATATATATATATATATATATATATATATATATATATATATAATTTTAATTTTAATTAAATTTGATTTTTATATTAAAAGCATGAGCTGTGAATGCTATCTCAGGGAGGAATTTGTAAAAATTAAAGTTACTTTACTTTATTTAGTAGGGGTTTCCAGGTATTACTAAGTTTCAGACCATCATGGATAGGATTCTAGCTCTTGACATTCTCATCTTCTCAAAATTAAGAGCATTGTTCTGCATGTCCCTTCCATGGTGGGACTTAATAGCGTTGAAGAGAGATTCCATACAGGTTGGAAGAGATTTTTAATTCAATGGAAAAACCTGTGAGCAATTTATGAAACCGACGTTTCGGACTAGCTAGGTGAGTCCATCATCAGGGTAATGAGATCTGTATTTTGAGAAGAGAGAGCCAAGAAAATTGTGAACCTATTAATAGAAGGATGGAGAGATAACTAAGGGGAGGTGAGGTCGGCTAGATTTCCATGTATTTATAGATAAATTAATTAAATTAATTTTAATTTTGTTTTTAAATTTTATTTTAGCTAAAAACTAAATTAAAAATAACATTAATCTGACCTAAATTAAAAATAAAACTAAAAATTAATTTTACCTAAGTTAATTTAACCTAAGTTAATTTAACCGAAATTAATCTAAATTAAATTATTTATTTAACCTAAATTGATTTAATCTAAATTAATTTAACCTAAAATAATTTACTTTAACCTAAATTAAATTAATATACCTAAATTAAATTAAATTAATTTAATTTTTAACCTAAAAAAATTAATTGAACCTAAAATACTTTACTTTAACCTAAATTAATATACCTAAATTAAATAAATTAATTTAATTTTTAACCTAAATAAAAATTAATTGAACCTAAATTAATTTTAATTAGGTTAAATTAATCTAACCTAATAAATTTTTGTTTTAATCTAAGTTAAATTAGTTTACCTAAATTAAAAATAAAATTCAAATTAATTTAACCTGAATTAAATTAATTTAAACTAAATTGAATTACTTTGACCTAAGTTAAGTTAAATTAATTTAACCTAAAATAAAGCTAAATTAAAGTTAGAATAAATTTAAACTAAATTTAAGTTACAATTAATTTAATTTAATTAATTAATTAAATTAATTTTAAATTTAAATTTAGTTTAAATTTTGTTTTAATTAGTTAATTAATTTATATATATATATATATATATATATATATATATATATATATATATATATATATATAATTTTAATTTTAATTAAATTTGATTTTTATATTAAAAGCATGAGCTGTGAATGCTATTTCAGGGAGGAATTTGTAAAAATTAAAGTTACTTGACTTTATTTAGTAAGGGTTTCCAGGTATTACTAAGTTTCAGACCATCATGGATAGGATTCTGGCTGTTGACATTCTCATCTTCTCAAAATTAAGAGCATTGTTCTGCATGTCCCTTCCATGGTGGGACTTAATAGCGTTGAAGAGAGATTCCATACAGGTTGGAAGAGATTTTTAATTCAATGGAAAAACCTGTGAGCAGAGATTCCATACAGGTTGGAAGAGATTTTTAATTCAATGGAAAAACATGTGAGCAATTTATGAAACCGACGTTTCGGACTAGCTAGGTGAGTCCATCATCAAGGTAATGAGATCTGTATTTTGAGAAGAGAGAGCCAAGAAAATTGTGAACCTATTAATAGATGGATGGAGAGATAACTAAGGGGAGGTGAGGTCGGCTAGATTTCCATGTATTTATAGATAAATTAATTAAATTAATTTTAATTTTGTTTTTAAAAATTATTTTAGCTAAAAACTAAATTAAAAATAACATTAATCTGACCTAAATTAAAAATAAAACTAAAAATTAATTTTACTTAAGTGAATTAACCTAAGTTAATTTAACCGAAATTAATCTAAATTAAATTATTTATTTAACCTAAATTGATTTAATCTAAATTAATTTAACCTAAAATAATTTACTTTAACCTAAATTAAATTAATATACCTAAATTAAATTAAATTAATTTAATTTTTAACCTAAAAAAAATTAATTGAACCTAAAATACTTTACTTTAACCTAAATTAATATACCTAAATTAAATAAATTAATTTAATTTTTAACCTAAATAAAAATTAATTGAACCTAAATTAATTTTAATTAGGTTAAATTAATCTAACCTAATAAATTTTTGTTTTAATCTAAGTTAAATTAGTTTACCTAAATTAAAAATAAAATTCAAATTAATTTAACCTGAATTAAATTAATTTAAACTAAATTAAATTACTTTGACCTAAGTTGAGTTAAATTAATTTAACCTAAGATAAAGCTAAATTAAAGTTAGAATAAATTTAAACTAAATTTAAGTTACAATTAATTTAATTAAATTAATTTTAAATTTAGTTTAAATTTTGTTTTAATTAGTTAATTAATTTATCTATATATATATATATATATATATATATATATATAATTTTAATTTTAATTAAATTTGATTTTGGATTAATTTAACCTAATTAAAATTAATTTAGGTTCAATTAATTTTTATTTAGGTTAAAAATTAAATTAATTTATTTAATTTAGGTATATTAATTTAGGTTAAAGTAAATTATTTTAGGTTCAATTAATTTTTTTTAGGTTAAAAATTAAATTAATTTAATTTAATTTAGGTATATTAATTTAATTTAGGTTAAAGTAAATTATTTTAGGTTAAATTAATTTAGATTAAATCAATTTAGGTTAAATAAATAATTTAATTTAGATTAATTTCGGTTAAATTAACTTAGGTAAAATTAATTTTTAGTTTTATTTTTAATTTAGGTCAGATTAATGTTATTTTTAATTTAGTTTTTAGCTAAAATAAAATTTAAAAACAAAATTAAAATTAATTTAATTAATTTATCTATAAATACATGGAAATCTAGCCGACCTCACCTCCCCTTAGTTATCTCTCCATCCTTCTATTAATAGGTTCACAATTTTCTTGGCTCTCTCTTCTCAAAATACAGATCTCATTACCCTGATGATGGACTCACCTAGCTAGTCCGAAACGTCGGTTTCATAAATTGCTCACAGGTTTTTCCATTGAATTAAAAAAAAAAAGTTAATAAGCTTGAAAACTTACAAATAATATAAAAAAACAAAATTAGATGATTAAAGAATGGTTTTTTTTTTAAGAAAATAAATTTATTTTTAATTATAAAGATTTGTATACAATTTATGGTTGGATAATTTTCTGACAGATATATATATATATATATATATATATATATATATATAGATATATATATATATATATATAATTTAGAAAAATTATTTCTAGATGAGAAGTTATGAATAGTACTTATTACCAAAACTCCAAATTTATTTGAAAATCACCAAATTCGTTAAATATCATACATGTTGAGGGTGGATCTAAATATTGGAAATTGATCAATGGCTTCAAGCACATGAACATGTGCACTATTTAATGTAGTTAAATAATGTGCACCTTTCAACATTGAACAAGAGCATGAATTGTGGAGAGATGCTTGATGTTTAATGATCCCTCTAGACCCACAAAATATCCCTTCTAATTCACCATGGTAGATTATGCCATGTAAAGGTGTAGTACTTTAGAAATAAATGTAGGTATGCATTATGCACATAGCTATGAGAATTCATACAACAACACATAACTTTCCCGTTTGATTACATTATGTGATGTTGATTGTGTTGTTAATGCATATGTAATGAATTCTCAGTTCATTTGGATTGATATTGTTGACCAAGGAAAGAGATGGCATATGGAAATTTTGAAGTTTTGTTTGAGTTGTTAGGATGTTGTGGTGAAAATACAATATATTTGAATACTCACAATTGTTTGGTTTATTTCAAGTAGAATATTCTTAAATACAAAAAGAATGTAAGTACATAAAAAAGGATTGTCGCTATCTATTATAATAGAAGGTAGATATCATGAAGAAGGATCTCATACATAGATAAGTATATTTTCCATATCAAATACATTTGGAATATAGAATATTTGTAAAAAGAAAGTGTAAAATAATTTGGTTGAAATTGCTATGATGTTATCTCATGGTCATTGTGTGTACTTCATATAGATGAGATGATGGAATTGTCTTAGAAGAATAAATGACGGTAGCGAAGTTGGGAAACATAGACACGAGGCTATTGTTAAGACATGGGAACCCTATGATATGCCATGATCACCATTGTGGTGAGTTATACTATGTCGGAGCAAGCCCAGAGATGCTCTAGATGCAATAATTTACGAGAATCAATACTCTTCTATTGCAAGAAAGCCTTGGAAAATGATAGATTACTCGAGGGATTATGTCATAGAGAATGGGATGCCTAACCCTAGAGAGTGAGTGACTATAATGAAGAATATACTTGAGTAAAAAACATGCTAGCTGGGATCATGAGCAGATTGGGTATGTCCAAAAAAAGAGCGAGTTAAGTTCTACCCATGCCAACCATATGGATGTGGAACCATAATCATATAGAGGAGTACTGCATTTAAATGTATATTATATCTCGAATTATGAACATCAATGGAATTCTTATATATATGAAAGGTTCTCATGTGCAATATTGCTTGATAAACATTGTAGGCATATGCTGGAATACTAAAATCTAGAGGTGGAAAGTCTGTGAAGATATGATAATGTCGGTGCCATTGAAGAAAGAAGAAATTTCAAATATTGTTGCAATAAATGAGAACACTATGAATGGTGTATCCATATGATGGAAAGGACATTGAGGAATGTGTGAACACCAAGGATTATGTTATTCCAAGGGGGAGGGGGTGTAATATCCTTAGTATCTAATCCCTATGATTAAATGTGATTAATTATTTTTAGCAATGTTTTATTGTTGGGATGGACATTTCATTAACATGCCAAATTGAACTCAATAAATCAAGGAAATATGAATGCATTGTGTTTTAATTAATGAAAATGTCAATAGTTGATTGAGGCACGAGCACATATAGGTCCCATGATACCATAAGTGGGGAAGAATGGAGGGGGTGAGGGAAGGGGGGAGGGAAGGGTTTAGTATGCCTAAGGAGCCCTAGCAACCCTTTCCAAACAATATTGTTTACCAAATTAAAATTGTGGAAGTTATCCTCCACCTTCCCCATTGACTTGATAAACCAATCATTGGACGTAATAGGAGGAAGGACCACCTTCCACAATTATGAGAGAATGGGTTGAGTTATTTGAGGAGGATAGAGTGGGTCAAATCACCCCTTTAGAAACTTATTTCCATGGAAAAATGTGACCACATATGAAAGGGTCGAGTTGCAAAGGGGGGTTGTCACATGGCAAGATGATGTCATAATGGAAGTGCCAAATGACCCTTAAGGCTAGGGCCACTTGGAAAATTCCTATGGTCGTCTAAAGCACTTAAGGTCATCCCTTAAATAAATGACGCATTAGTGCACCCCAAGAAATGAGTATAAGTAATTCTTGGTGGAATGGAAAATGTGTGCATCTATGTAGATTTGTGGTTATGTAACTTTGCGTGGGTTGTTTTATTATGGAGGTTGTTTGATCCAAGTGGATAATAGTTGTCACTAGCCTATTCCACTTGGGCCCCCACCATTGTTTCTTTCATTTTTTCATATTCCTTAATTGTAGCACAATTTACTGATTTTGGTAGTTTTTCGGGTCATGAACTTCCGAAGCCATTTTGAGGCCCTAAAAGACATTTTTTAGAAAACGACCAAACATATAAATGTAATTATTGATTGCAATCTAAAGTTATAGTCCTCAGATAGATATTTCTTACGAGGTATCGTGAGCATTTAAAATAGATCTTATGCCAAAGTTACGACCCTGGGAAGTTGATGTACCAATTTACCCCAATGGGGCCCACAGTTTTGGTGCTTCATCTCCTAGGGTTAGTTTTTTGGATGTTTACAGTTTTCCATTGTTTCTCAAGAACAAATAGGCCTTCGAGCCTCATTGTAACATAGTTTACAGGCATGTAGCAGTCACACCTCATCTCAGAGATAATCTACCATCGCCCGAGCTAGTTTATTTTCGTTATGTATGTAAGGATATTTCAGTTCTTTGATATTAATGAAATGAAGTTTTATTTCTTTTGCATCTCTATGTTTATGTTTATATCTATATTTTGTTGTGTTCCTACATAAGCCTGGATTATTGGTATCCAAGCGGTCTTCTCTTTCTTTTTTTTTGTTTGCATATCCCCAACGAGGTCAGGGTATAAGGATTTAGGGCTTGAACTGGTTGAACCTTTTCAAGACCAGCCTTGCAAACCTCAATAGTCTCCCATGGTGGAAGAAAATAAAGATGAGGTAGCAGGATATCCCTTCAAAATATTGCTCAAATAAGCCCTCGAGCGATAGAGGAATGTGATGATGCACAACGTTTCCAAGATCCTTCAGTGGATGCCCACAAGTGATGCATCTTCATCTAGAAGACACTCTGGAGGCACCACTCCCTTCAAGGTACAAGTAAACTTTGATATTCCTATATTTGAAGGCTAAATAGATTTAGATGCCATAAATAGATGGTAAAATCTATTGGAAGGGTATTTTTTTATTCATGATTTTTTTCAATAGGGAAAAGATTAATTTTTCAATCCTAAAAGTTGCCCCCCATGTCAAAAACTGGTGGGAAACCTACTATGAGCAAAGGGACGACAAGGAACCCTCACTGTTTTCAGCTGCAACCACTTGGGACTCTTTTTGAGATTCCATCAAGGAGAAGTATTACCCTATCAGTATCTATCAAGATAACTACATAAAGTGAACCACTCTATGGCAAGGAAGGGACCAAGACGTGCCAAAGTTCACAAAAAAATTTCATACCGTTCACATGAAGTTGGGTATCAAGGATTCTGAGCGGCATCTAGTACTCAAGTACCACTGTTGTTTGCACAAATACATCCAAGATGAGATGGAGTTCCTAGACATATCCTCGCTTGGTGCCACTTATCGATAGACTGTCAAGATTGAGTAGAAGTTTAAACTGAATAAGCAGGACTTTGGATCTATGAATTTGAAGCAAGGGAAATGTGCCCCCAAACTGCAGAACAAAGGACAAATCCAAGGCGAGGTGACCCAATACAACCCATTGAAGCTGCAAGTGAATAATAACACCACAAAGATAAAGAAGGACACAAGAAAGTGGTGTGAGTTTCATAAGAGCCCCACTCACAACACAAGTGAATGTTGAACCAAGCAGTCACTAGTGGCCGAGCTGAAGGCTTCAGAATGAGATGCATGTTTCGACTCTAAGTCAAAACATGATAAGCATAATGAAAAAGGTAAGTAGAGTATTGATGCAGAGCCCAACGCTATTGTTGCCACCACCAAGATCCAGAAGATTGATCCTGAAGATCCAGAGGAGGGGGAGTGTCTCTTTCACTCACAGATGTGGGTGAAGGGTTCGTCGATGCAATTAATTTTCGACAACGAGAGCTTAAAGAACCTCATTTTAGTAGAGGTCACTAAGTGGTTTGGCCTACCGACCACACCACACCCACAGCCATACACCATCAGATGGCTTCACCAAGGATGAGATCTCCACGTCATCCAACAATGTTGCCTTCCCTACAACATCAATCCCTACACAGATGAGGTATTGTGCGATGCTTCTCCTCTTGAAGTTTGTGATGTATTATTAGGCCAACCATACTTGTGGAAGCTTCATGTTTGTACATGAGTCGATGCCTTGCAATGTTATTATTTATTTGGGTAATAAGCTATAAAAGATACTAGAGGTATCCTCGCCTATCGTTGTCTCTTTGATATCTACTACGCAATGCAATAAGATCATCTCCTAGACTGGGAAATTTGTTTTCTTTCTAATTCACTCTCAAAGTAAGGGGGAGATCGTGGCCACATCCATGGCCCCCAAGAAGGGTTCCTCCACGTAACAAAAGTAGTTGGATAAGGTTGTGGAAGAATACATGGATGTCTTCTCCTCACCCACAGGGGTACCCTTGCACTCTCAGGTCAAGCATTTGATCAATCTGACTCCTAGAGCACCTATACCCAACGAGTTGATATATCACCGATCCATTTTGGAAAATGAAGAGATCAAGCGACAAATCCATGAGTGCTACAAAAAGGGCACATATGAGCAAGTTCCTCGCCTTGTGGGAACCTAATTGTACTTGTACAGAAGAAGGATGGGGCCTGGAGGCTTTGCATTAATTGTTGTGTACTAAACAAAATCACTGTCAAGAACAAGTATCCAGTTCCATGAATTGATGACCTTATGGACCAACTCAAGGGAGCCAATTATTTTAGAAAGATCAATCTGAAGTCTAGTTATCACCAGGTTCCAAAGCCCACAAATGTATGGAAGGTCACCTTCAAATCTAAGGAAGTCATTTTTGAATGGTTCTTTATGCCCTTTGGGTTCACAAATTCCCCTGCTACTTTTATGAGGCTAATTAATGACATCTTCTAGCCCTTCACCAACTCATTCATGGTTGTTTATCTAGAAAACATCCTAATCTTCAACAAGAGTTGGGAAGAACACTTGCAACACATTCTCCAAGTCCTTCAAGCCTTGCAACAACACAAACTGTGCACAAACTTGGAGAAATGCACCTTTGGTATGAGCCAGGTCCAATATCTGGGTTACATCATAAATGAGCGAGGCGTGAATGTGAATCTGACTAAGATCCAAGTCATTTAGGATTGGCCAACTCTAACCACTCTAATAGAGCTTCACATTTTTTTGGGACTTGCAAAATTTAATTGGAGGTTCATGTTGGGATTATCGCATATCACTTGGCCTTTGAGTCAGATTACCAAAGAGGAGAAAAACAAAAGTTTTCCTAGTTTAAGTCCCAACAGAAGGCATTCATTGAGTTGAAGCATCGCCTCTGCTCTGTACTGGTACTCACATTGCCACACCTACAACAAACATTTGAAATTGAGACAGACGCCTCTGACTATGCTATTGGTGCAGTCCTCACCCAACATGGGAATCCAATGGCCTATCATACTGAGACACTTTCCAATACAATTTGGAAGTACCCCAACTATTATAAAGAGATGTATTCCATCGTGTAGGATTTCCAGTAAAAAAAACATTACATTATTGGGAAGGAGATGGTCATCCACATCAATCACCGACCTCTTCAGTTTATATAGACACAAGGGAAGTTGTTGAATGATTTCCATTAGAAGTGGTCTACATATCTGCAAAAATTCCACATGAACATTAAATACAAAAAGGGTAGAACCAATCATGTTTCAGACTGCCTCAACCGCCCCCTAGTTGCAACGCTGACTAATGTTCTCAACTCTTGTGTCCATAAGACCTCTGGATGGACGCAACTATACAAAAATGATCCTGAGTTTTCCTCTACATACCAGATGTTAGTACATGGCAAGAAAGATCCTGATTTCCACCTCTAGTATGCATTATTATGCTACCTGGGCCACCTTTTTGTTCCTTCAAGTGAGTGTGCCAAGATGATTTAGGAGGCGCACTATAGTCAAGTCACAGGACACTTTGGGGTGGAGAAAACTCTAATCGTACTACAAAAGTACTTTTATTAACAACAACTCCGAAAATATGTTGGGAAATATATTAGACCTACACTTCTTGTGCCATCGCCAAGACAACCATCAAGAAACAAGGCATGTACAATCCTCTGCCTACTCCCAGACAGCCTTGGGAATCCATCTCCATGGATTATCTATCTGGCCTCCCTTCTACCAAGCATGGTAATGACTATGTATTTGTGTTCATGGACAAATTTTTTAAGATGGCTATATTGACAGCCTGTAAGAAGAGTATCACAACAGAGGACACTACTAAACTCTTATTTGAACAAGTGTGGCTACATTTTGGGATCCCACAGACAATTATATCATATTGGGATACAAATTTCCTAAGCACATTATGTTCAAGCCTATCGACACTATTGGACACCAAGCTCACCAAGTCGACTGCATTCCATCCCCAGACCGATGGCCAGACAGAGGTTGTCAATAGGATGATAGTGCACATACTCCACATGTACAAATCCAAGCATCCACAAACCTGGGATGAGAGCCTTCTCTATGTGCAACATAGTTATAACAAATCTCTCCATATCTCGACTAGTTGCAGTCCCTTTCAAGTGGGTCTAGGATTTCAACCATTGTGTATGATTAATTTTTGCATGCCTCATGCAACTACACAGACATAATCAACACATGTACTGTCTAAGGTTGATAAAGCAACCAGATTTATTGAACACATCCAGCACATCCTCCAGCAAGTTCATGACATCTTGGAGAATTCCAATGCCAAGTACAAGCAACGACATGATCAACATCGGGTGCCACACAAGTTTCAGTGGGCGACAAATTTTGGTTGCATTTGTAGAAAGAATGCCTTACCAGAGCCCATCAGAAGCTCATACCACTCTGATATGGGCCTTACACCATTACCAAGGTTGTGGGAGACAATTATTTTGAGTTCATCATTCCCCCAATCCTTGGCCTGCACCTAGTGTAAAATTTGGACTGCCTTCGACCATACTTTCCACCATTACTGTTGAAATGTGGCAACAAGAATATTCCAATTTAATTTTTCCTTGAGTTAAATTGTGAATTAAAATCGAATTTAGTCTTAACAGCTACTTGGAAATAATTAATTAAGTTATTTTGACTTAATAAGTTGGAGAAATTCAAGTTAGAAGTCTTTCTGAAGTCATGCAAGAGTTATCCCTTAAATTAAGGAGATAAGATTGAGTTATATTTGAGTTGTAATTAATTAACTCATTTTATTGAGTTAAGTCCAGTTAAATTAGTTCCAAACTGTTTGAGGAACTAATAGAGAGTTAACAATCAGTTGATGCATGCATGCACTCAACTAGTGTACTCCAGTTAATTGAAGATTCCCTCATCAGAAACTCATGCATGTCTATTCTGAGAAAGACCCAGTTGAGATTAAAGATAAGGATAGTGTACTATCAGTTGCATGTGTTTTCTTATCAAGAAAATTCATGCATGTAGAAGGAATCATTCCTCGACGATTGCGTAGTTTTGACAGTGTGTGTGATCAGGTGATCATCCACTTAGTGAGGTGAGAATCATCCCAGAGGAACTGCCCAAGGAAAAAGGAGCTTGGAGGGCAGGGAGGAAGGCTTGAGAGAAGCCAAGATTTCCTGTGAGCATCTATGAGGATTATACCGAGAGTTGGCTAGTTGTGAGAGCTAAGGCTTTGTATAATTCCTATGTATTTCCACCTTGTATGATAATACAGATAGTGGGGTTTTTAGCTGAGGCTTTCCCCAAAGTATTTTCATTTTTATTGTGAGATTGATTCATCTTCTTCTAGTTATATGTGTTCAGCTTGATCATTAAGCTTTTGCAAATTGATAGTGGAAGTAGGTTATAATATTCTGCTTTGATTTATATTGCATTATCGGGTTAACCTACACCAAATTTTCTACAATTTCTGGACACATCAAACATTGTAGAACCTATCACACCAACATATTTAAACCCAAAGTGCATGGAACAAGACACAACTAATTTGATCATGCACACACAAATGAATAAAACTCACTAGCAGAAGATCCAACTGTATCATGTTGTCAAAGTTGGTCGAATCCTACACCAAGGAAAGTGGCTCACTAAGGACCAAGTTCAGTAGAAGTTTCCCCATCTCATGGAGGCACTCAATGCAATGGGGATTTTTAGCACTCCTTAGTTTCCCAAGGTTGAGAAAGGAATGCAAGGAGGTAACCTCAGACCAAATTTGGAATTGGTAGCTAGCCCTACCAAATTAAAGATGGATCTCTCAAAAATAATCTCACAGTCAATGGAACTGACTGGAGAATATGTAGATCTTAGGCTAGGAATTTAGCATAGTAGGGTTTGTTGGACAGAAGCACTAGGTCTGAGAACTAGGTCGAGTATCCCAAATGATCAGTTGCAAAGATAAGATGGGGTAAGGTAGATCCAATCAGTGAAACAAAGTAAATTTTTCATTGTAGTATGGCGAGGGAAAAAGAATAAGCAAAATGAGCATATAAGTATGAATTCATTTGCTTAGAAGAAAAAACACTTATGTGAAAACATCAAACAAAACAAAGCATATTAATCGTGAAATATGCTTTAAAACTTAAGAGATAATCACTAGAAGAATATAGATGGATGCTAGAAATACTTAATCATCAAATGCAAAAAGAAAACTGAAGAAACATAGTGTCACAAATCACATCACAAGAATCCCATGAAAATAGTTGCAACTGCATATATTTCTACAGAAATGTCTAGTAAATTAATCCAAGAGATGAGCTTCAGGAATCTAACCCCCTCTATGAGTTCATTCTGAATACATATAGATGTAAAAAAACATCCCCCCTCTCAGGGGTTGAATGTTCCTTCTTAGGAACTAATTTCCTACTCCTACCTAATCCCTGCCACATCATGAGTAGTTAGAAACTACTTTCCTCTTTTACATAAACTGATTTGAATTTGACTTGACAACATTTAATTACAAAATATCCACTCTAACCATCATTAAAATATTCAACTACATCAAGTAAAAATATTTTGACACTAATTACATCAACCAAAGTTGACTTTGACCAAGTAAAACTCGAAATCTAGCTTTCCCACAAAAGCGTAACGAAATCCTCAAAAATGCAATGTGGTCTAGCAGAAGTGCAACGTGGTCTTTGAGGAGTTTTTATGATGGCTTTGGTGCACCTTTGATCTGAAATGATGGTTGGTGAAGGTAGTTGATGATGTGTAGAAGGTCTCTGAAGCTCAAGCTTGAAAAAATCCACCTCCAAGGAATCTAATAATTCAATCTCCCAAGGCTGCTCCAGAAGCACAATGAAGAACCCTAGGAGAGGTATTTCATCATTTTCTAAAGGAAAATAAATGCATGAGGATTGATGAGAGGCTATACTTATTTGTTGGAGAGTCTATGAAACTTGTAGATTGCTTAATGAACTCTGTTGTTGCTTCCTTTAACCTCCAAACCAGAAGAACAGTGTGCGAGGGTAGAAGCGCAACGTGCTTGCTGGCAAGGGCTTGGTGATGGAAAAGTCAAAGTTTTGAAGGCTGAGTTGAAACTCAATGGTGGAGGACATCTCTAGGAAAATGAAATGAAGTGTTTGAATGCTTAGATGGTCTCTTTATAGCTTGAAATTCGATTTTTTCTTTTGGAGATGCTATGACATCACATGTAACTTTGAGAAATGACATGATGAGGTAGTGTATTGGAACTTTATTCCTCTTTTTGGAAAGGTTACATCTCCATGTGGGGTAAATGTACCTCTGATAGATTTTTAACAAACTTATTCCTAATTACTAACTCCCATGATGGTGACAATGGCGATGACATGACTCCCATGTAGATTTTTATGACATGAGAAAATGATGACAGTTAATGCATATCTTAACCATGATTTGGAACTTCAAACCCTTTAAGTATGGATGTGAATGATTTAATGACCAAAATGATGACCAAGACACTCATTTGATGACCTATCACAAGGAATGATGACATGACCATGATGACATTTTATGACTTTGAAAATCGAGGGAGTAGTAATGACACCTAGGACATGACTCAAGACTCATTTGACAACCAAGAGGTACCAAATTTTATTTGAAAATATAATAATTTGACCTAATAACCATATCAATCACATGCAAAGAATACATTTGATCACTAGAACTAATGGACACTAACAGGGACCATTGCTCCCTAGGGGGGAGGATTGATCCATGTAGATATTAGTGGCCACCTGCCTATTCCACTTGGACCCCCAACATTCTTACTTTCAATTTTTTAGTTTCCTTAATTGTAGCAAAATTTACTATTTTTGGCAGTTTTTCGGGTCCTAAACTTCCAGAGCTGTTTTGAGGCCCTAAACAGCGTTTTTCTTGGAAAATGGGAAAATAGAATACTTTATCAATATTTTTAGTCAAAATTTATATTCCTCGGATATATCTTTATAATGAGTTATCATGCTCATCAAACAGAGATTGTATGCCAAAGTTATAACCTTGGGAAGTTGATGTACCAATTTACCCCAACGGGGCCCATATTTTTGGCACTTCATCTCTTAGGGTTAGGTTTTTGGATGTTTAGGGTTTTTCATCGTTTCTCAATAATAATAGGTCTTTGAGCCTCATTGTAAAATGGTTCAGAGCCATGTATCCGCCACATCTCTTCTCAGAGATGAGCTACCATCGCCTGAGCTAGTTTATTTCCATTTTGTATGTAAACATATTTCAGTCCTTTGATATTAACGAAATGAAGTTTTATTTCTGTTTCATCTCTTTGTTTATGTTTATATATGTATTATGTTTCATTCCCACATAATTCTATATCATCGTTGGTTCAAGTCCATAGGGAGGCTTATCACAATGTTATATTGTATAAGCCCACTAGGCAATTCCTTTTTTATTAGGTCGATAGGCCTTCCTTTTGAATTTTTTCACCTCCCCTTTTTGTCCACCCTTTTTGTTTCTACCTGAAATTTGTGCACCATATGGATTCACACTTTATTCCCAAAACCGTCACTGACAAATCCTGCAAAGACCTTTCGACATAACTTGATAAAGGTTATTAACTCCTCCAGTAAGAGATTGTTGAGATCCTCCTGGTTGGAGGCTGCCAAAGAAAGAATACATCGGATTCACCACGACTGCAATTCATATGAGGAGATGCTATGAGTTTGCATACATCATGAATCTTTTTCCACTCTTTGTCATTCTTCTAACACTCCATACCTTTGTAGAAATTCCCACTATAGATCTAACAGATTATGCAATAGACTAATGCAAAATACAAGATCTACTTCTACAACAAACTTTGCGGAAGCTTAATTGAATTGAGAAAGATCAATGAGAACACATATAACTGAGAATGAGAAATCAATCACACATAACACAAAAGAAATAACCCGGGGAAAGCCTCACCCTAAAACCCCAATCTCTGTATTATCATACAAGTGGAAATATGTTCGAGTTACAAAAAGAATCAGCTCACAAGCTATCCTGCTCTCTCTGCAATCAAAAAATACTGCCCATAAACAATCAAAGACTCTCACAGCCTTCTCATATGCCCTCCAAACCTCCTATTTCCTTGCGCAGTTTTTCTTGGGGTCCAATGCTTCCACTTGTGTGAATTCCCTCCTCACACTGCTCACTTGGCTCAAAAATAGTTGCACAAACCTGAAGGAGATAATTCCTTCTACATGGATGAGTTTCCTATATAGGAAAAATTCTCCAACTGATAGTACATTTTCCCTTCCTTTGATCTCAACTGGTCTCTAACTGAAATGACATGCATGAATTATCTATAAGAGGATATTCAGTTATCTAGAGAGCAGCAGTTACATGCATGCAAGCATTAACTAGCTAAACTCACAATTAATTCCACAAACTATTGGAACTAATCTAATTGGACTTAACTTAGTTAACTGAGCTAACTAATTCCAACTCAAATTACAACTCATCCTTATCTCTTTAACTAAGGGATAAATTCCTTAATTAATGGAGAAATTGTTGCATGTCCCCACATAGACTTCGTGTTTGATTTTCTACAACTAATTAACTCAAGATGAATTAATTAATTATTTTACAAACAGTTGCTAAGATCAAATTCAAATTTTACTTCTCTATTTTAGTTCATGGACTAACTAAAATAGGAATCTAACCCAAAATTCTATTTATAGCAATGCTATTTTTAGCACTACTATTTTTCATTCCTTGTTGCTATGCCCAACACTGGTACCCAAACTGCTATTTTTAGCATTTTTTGTTGCTATTTTCAACACTCCCTCTCAACAAGAAAGGCATTCAACTTGAATTCGATCCTGAACCTTTGGAATGTTTTGCATGAAACACTTTTCCCAAGTGTTGTTGCTCTAGCAACTCTAGAAACAAAAAATCTCCCAATTGACCTCCCTGTTGGGCTAGAAACACCCTCTGATACTGAAGCTCCCTCTGTCGCTGACAAGTGCTCCCTCTGTGACCTCTGAGCTGCTGCAACAGTCCATGTATCTCGCACCATTACACACCTCTCTATGCCATCTTGCACTGGTGCAATACTCTCGTGCCTCTCATATTGTTGCAGCCTGCTAGCTCTACACTGTCTTTAGATTCCTGCACTATAGCTCTCTCTGCTGCTCCATCCACATCTGCCTCTACCCACTCAGCTAGTCCTGCTACTCCTCACTGGGGTTCCCGTAGCAAAGTCTAATCAAAGAGGTTGGGTACCTCAATGATCCTGCCCCTATTCCAGCCTTCTTAGGACTGTCACTCCACATCGCCCCACCTCTGACCTATAGGTATGGATGCATGTGATCGCTCTACCCACTTGGCTCAAAATTTCCCCCTACAGGAGGTCTCGACATGAGTGGATGCCTCCACTTGGTATCTTCTCAACATCTTTAGTTGTGGCTGCTCCACAACCTCCTGAAGTTGCTTCACCAATTGTGACTTCTCCACAATTGTCTAAGACTTCTTCTGGCACTGCATGTTGAGAAGTAATGTACTCTTCCTCTCAACCACCAAGTATCTAACCTTTTCCTTGCTCCTCAAGTATTTGCATGCATCTTGAACCTCAAGAGCATACATGTTCTTGACTCGTGAACTGATCTGCTTCACCTGTCTCGTGGTGACATGTCCAAGGAAAACCTTTCCCTTACTGAAGACTACATCATAGCCTTTGTCTTCCAGCATAGCGGCAGACACAAGATTCTTCTTCAGACCTGGTACATAATTGACATCAATCAAGGTAATGCAAGCTCCATGCTCCCTCTGAAAAACAGTCGTGCCTACACCTGATACACTATACTTTTCATCATTACCTATTGCTATGAGTATTTGGAGATCTTTCTCCTCCAAGGTACTGAACAAACTCTTGTCGCCAGTCATGTGGAAAGAAGCTCCACTGTCAAGAAACCAACCACATCCCACCATGGATGAAACCATGCATGCAAAGAGGGTGAAATCCAACTCGAAATGTGAGGCCAATGCCTCACCTTCAGATCCTTCCTTGGATCCCATCTTGGATTTCTTCAGTGGACAATTTGTTGAAAAATGGCCCACCTCATGACAATGAAAGCATCGCACTTTCGATTTGTCAAAATTCTTCCCACCATGGGAAGAACTCGATTTGGGATGATAATCCTTCTCCGTCCCTTTCTTCTCCTTACTCACTAAGGCACAGTTTTCTTCATTCTCCCTGGATGAAGAACCATCTCTAGTGCTTCTTCTTATCTCCTCCTGCATCAGATTTGACCAAAGTCGTTCCCAATCTAGCAATTTTTCTCTTCCATTAACCGAGTCTTGGTAGCTATGCCAGCTCTTAGGAAGAGCAAGGAGTGCAAGGCTCACCATGTCATCATTAGCAGTTGTGATCCCTACACTTCCAAGCTCATCCCTACAGGTGGTGAGCTTGTTCAAATATGTATAAATCTTGTCACCCTTTTCACACTTGATTTTCGAAGCTTGTCTTTCAGCACCAACTTCCTCTGATCATTGTTATTCTGATATAGATCTTTCACTGTTTTCCACATCGAAAATGGTGTCTCCTTCCCATGGAGACTCGAGACTATGTGGTCTCGAACTCCCTCCAAAAGGATTCTCCATGCTCTAGCCACACATTCCATTCCACCAATTGAGTAGCATCAGTCAGCTTGGGGACTTCTTTATCAACGAAGTCTTTTAGACTGTTATCCTCTAATACTGCTTCCATTGGATCCTTCCAGGCTATATAATTCTAGGTGCCATCAAGCGCATACTCGAGTCTTAAACCGTTGAACGCCATTAGTGAAATTGAGATGTGATAAGAACTCAATTTCTATATTCAGGAACCTCAAACTTCGAACTTCTCCCTTCTTGTATATTGTTCTCTCCTTTGATCACCTTTGCTTTGATACCATGTAGAAATTCCCACTGTAGATCAACAGATTATGCAATAGACTAAAGCAAAATACAAGATCTACTTCTACAACAAACTTTGCAGAAGCTTAATCGAATTGAGAAAGATCAATGAAAACACATATAACTGAGAATGAGAAATCAATCACACATAACACAGAAGAAATAAACTAGGGAAAGCCTCAGCCTAAAATTCCAATCTTTGTATTATCATACAAGTGGAAATATGTTCGATTTACAAAAAGAATCAGCTCACAAGCTATCTTGCTCTCTCTGTAATCAAACAATGCTACTCATAGACAATCAAAGGCTCTCACAACCTTCTCCTCTACGCTCCAAGCCTCCTATTTCCTTGTGCAGTTTTTCCTGACGTCCAGTGCTTCCACTTGTGTGAATTCCCACCTCACACTACTCACTTGGCTCAGAAATAACTGTACAAACCTGAAGAAGATAATTCCTTCTACATGGATGAGTTTCCTATATAGGAAAAATCCTTCAATTGATAGTACATTCCCTTCCTCTGATCTCAACTAGGTCTTTGACTTAACTAACATGCATGAGTTATTTATAAGAGAATATTCAGTTATCTGGAGCGCAGTAGTTACATGCATGCTAACATTAACTAACTGAACTCACAATTAATTCCAAAAACTGTTGGAACTAATCTAACTGGACTTAACTTAGTTAACTGAGCTAACTAATTGCAACTCATCCTTATCTCTTTAACTGAGGGATAAATTCCTCAATTAATGGAGAAATTGTTGCATGTCCCCACATAGACTTCATGTTTGATTTTCTACAACTAATTAACTCAAGATGAATTAATAATTATTTTACAAACAACTGCTAAGATCAAATTCGAATTTTACTTCTCTTTTTAGTTTAGGGACTAACTAAAATAGGAATCTATCCCAAGAACCAGAAGAGATGAAGGAGATGCAAGATAAAGGAAGTTAGAAGACTGTAGAGAAGAAAAAGAAAGCTACAACACCAATCTCGCCAAGAAAGACGAGGGGCCAGATAATTAAAAACTAAGAAAATTGTAGGTCCGATAGACCAATTTGGTCTCAGTAGACGTTAACCATCATCATCATCATCATCAATTATAAATAATTTTTATATTTATAAAATATATTTTATTATATAATAATTAATTTATTATTATTTATAAAAATATATTTTATTAAGTATTGGGGTTTTCGCAATGCATTATATTAGATATCATTTTGGGATTCAACTGTGTTAAGTAAGTCATTCATCTATGACCATTTATATGAGAGGTAGTCGTAAATTTCTATGAGAGGTAGCCATAATTGACTAATTTCTCATGATTTTTGAATAGTCCATTTAACATTCATTGCATCGGGTGCTTGCACCTAGTAACTAGGACTTCTCGGGAGGTCACCCATCCTAGATCGCCTCTAGCTCAAATGCTCTTAAATGGGTAACAAGGTAAGTGGGCTTGATTGTGGGGAAAACTCCACAGTTAAGCACGCTTGAGCAAGAGGCGATCTAGGATGGGTGACCTCTCGGGAAGTCCTGGTTACCGAGTGCGCAAGCCCCGAAAGTGATGATTGACACTATGTGATTCATTTCACTAGCTGCAATCCCACTTCTTCGCCCCTGTGAGCATCACCCGATTCAATGAGTGCTAAGTGGACTATTCAAAAATCATGAGAAATTAGTCAATTACAACTACCTCTCATGGAAATGGTTATAGATGAATGACTTACTTAACGCAGTTGAATCCCAAAATGATATCTAATATATTTTATTATAAAATAATTAATTTATTATTATTATTTTTATTGATTATTTTGTATAAGTCGCCAGCTTGATGTAATGTTATATAGCATAGCCTGGAAGGGGCTCATCGCATTGTTATATTGTTTAAGCCCGTGGCCCGGTGGGACTAGTCGTAGTATTATAACGTATAGCCCAGAGGGGGCATGTTGCGGTGTTATATCGTAAGCCCGAGGTAGGGTGGGGCTAGTCAGGGGGCATGTCACGGTGTTATAGTTCGTGGCTTGGTGGGGGTTCAAGCTCGTGAGCCATTTCTTTTATGTGAGCGAGACACCGCCATAAAACAGGTTTAGCCCAAAGCCTATTATGACTGCTATAGTCTAACGAGACAACTTTTTTGTCCCGAAAATCTTGGAAATTCTAGTAATATTTTGATAAAATCTTGCAAAGATTTTTGTAAATCCAAGTTACAGTTATTAACTTTAAAATTTGAAGTGCCCTAGACGTTTTTGATGGTGTTGAATCTATTTCTACTATCAAAAACATGATTCAAAAACTGCCTCTATAAGATTTTTTTAATTTTTTGCCGAGATTCCGACCACTTTTAACCGTTTGGGCAATTCCTCCACCTCCATAAACAACTCCATTATGACTCAGCACTTCAATTAGTTAATTATGTAGTTGGGTTTGTACATGTAAACAAGTTATCATATCATTGTGAGAAATAATAAGGTGATAAGAGAAAGATAATGTTTTTGAAATTACTGTGACAAATAATAAGGAAAGAGAAAGCTTGGTGTTTGGAGCTAGGAAGTTCCAATTTCATTTTTTTGTTTAAGTGAATCTTTACCTCTTATGTATAACCTTACCAAGATAACCATCCACATAAATCTTTACGTATTAAAAGAGTATTGTATTCGTACCATATGATGAAAGTAAATATGTAAAATTTTTACATATTGTATTAATCTCATATAATAAATATATTTATTCATCTCATAAAATGAATGTAATTTGTTCATGGGTGTATTCATTTTGCATTGATCACCAGTATAATCACTTCTAAAATAACTCTTTATATCATTCATTCAATTCTTTAACTTTTAATTAAAGTAGAAAGCAACCACACATATCATTTTTTAATATTTGGATAAAATTATTAGTTCATGCAATTAAGTATAGTTTTAGTTAAAGGTTATGAAAAGTGGATTATTATTTTTTAATATTTTCTCAGTTCATGTAATTAAGTATAGTTTTAGTTAAAGGTTATGAAAAGTGGATTATTATTTTTTAATATTTGGAGAAAATTATTAGTTCGTGCAATTAAATATAATTTATAATAGTTTAAGAAGAATATGGGTGAGATTTTTGCAAATTTATTCCAAACACTAAAACTCCAAAGGCCAGAGTTGGTGATGGGATTTGCTTTCTTTTTGCTCGTATCTTTCTAAGTGAAATCTTTCTATATGAGCATTTTTGTAGTTTTTGTTACTCCTTGCCATATTGTTTTTATATTTCTTTTATTATTTGAACTTTTTTTTTGTAAGCTTGGTGTGACCTTTTCATTAATTTTCGAACAACAGACAGGTTACATCTATATGTCTGAAGGTTAAGTGGCTTCAGCTTGCCTTGAGCGAAACCAAGTCTATTGGCCACCACCTAATGGAAAAATATACCATCCGAAAACAAAATATAATAAGTCTGACAAGCCACGCTAGATATGTCTGAGAGTCCTTGTTCTTCCTACTTGCTAGATACCTATAAACATAACTGATAATATGCCTAAAAATTTGAAATTGCTTCATACACAACTATAACCAGGGGCGCACTACCATTACTCATCATCAGCTGAGTAGGGTCTTTCACCATGGAACCTCGTAGCTCTATGTGGGGAATACAAGGGATGTGCTACTCTATGTAGCTAAGGCGTCCATTTTGCTACTGCAATTGGAACTAGATCTTTTAAACCTCTTTTGTTTAGTGTTTGAATTTAAAAACAAATCCGAAAATCATTATTATCTATATATATATATATATATAGATAGTTTTTATTTTTGTGATAGATAAAAAATTTAGATAAAATTCAAAGTGAAAAACAAAAAACTTATAAAATGCTTTAAAATCGGAGTAATATATTATTTACGGGTAGCTTAAGCAAAAGAAAAATAACAATATGAAAATTGAAGTTTTGAAAAGGGAAAAAAAATTAAATGAATGGATAAAACAATCCAAAACTTGTGCCCTAACATACTAAGTTTAAGCTTATTGGAAGTGATTTATTGTTATAAATAAAAATTTGATTATAATTAAACACATATTAAGAATAAAATAATAATAATTATATAGAAATTATTTGTATATTGTAAAATAAATGCATGAAAATTTAAATATAATTATGGAAAATATTCTACATTGATGATAAAAAAAATCCAATCATTCTTTAAAATTATAAGAAAAAATTGCTTTTACATCGTTGATCATTTATAAAGCACAAAGATGTTAACGTAATATCTGAGATAAATTTATGTTATGCATGTGGTCAATATCAAAGCTTTTCCATATATTTAATATGAAAAATAATAAAAAATAATTACCATTAATTAAAAAAAATTGTAAATAATTACAAGATGTAACAAAGTTAATAAGCTTAAAAATTTACAAATAGCATAAAAAAACACAAAATTACATTATTAAAGAATGGATCTTTTGAAGAAAACAAATTTATCTTTAGTTACAAGATAAGATAAGATAAGATAATTATATTTATGTCTAACTAATGACCACAAAGTAGGTCAAAGGGATTATTGAGTACACTGATGTATATAGAGCGTTGTATAAAACTTATGGTTAGAGTCCATTTCCAAAGATATAAATATATTATTTGGAAAAACTATTTCTGGATGAGAAGTTATGAAAGCTTGAAATTAACATTTGTAATGAGGACCAAAACATCAAATTTATTTGAAAATCAACAAATTCATTAAATATCATGAATGTTGAGGGTGGATCCAAATATTGGCAATTGATCAATGGCTTCATGGCATGAACACATGCACTATTTAATGCAGTTAAACATTATGCATCTTTCAACAAATTTGAAAGTGAATAAGAGTATGAAATGTGGAGAGATGCTTGATGTGTAATAATACCTCTAGACCCACAAAATATCAACATGTAGCAGACTAAGCACGATGACATGAATGACACTTAACACATGGAAATTTGTGGTTGGCCAAAAACAATGGTGTGGCAGCCGTGAGAACATCTAGTGCAATGAAACATGGCAACATGCATTAAAAAAAATATGGATGCTTGATGTTTAACAATCCCTCTAGACCCATAAAATATCAACATGTAGTAGACTAAGCACGATGACGTGAATGACACTTAACACATGGAAATTTGTTGTTGGCCAAAAATATTGGTGTGGCAGCGGTGAGAACATCTAGTGCAATGACATGTGGCTACATGCATTAAAAAAAGATGGGGTGGCTTGACACGTCAGCGCTTAAGGAGAGGAGAGAGAATGCTCTTAACGAAGCTTAAGGATTAGAAAGAAAGAAATTTTGACATCCACCAGACTAGATATAGTTTATGGGACCACTAGCTTCCCTGCTTTTTGCCTTTTGCAATTCAATCCTCTTATTATTCAAATTAATGATGAGTTGACCCAACCTTTTAACGATCCCCTCACTGAAAAGACAATGTCAAGGAACCGATGTTAACATATTATTGTAACTGTTTCTGATATCTCTGAAAGCATCACATTTCAAAATGAAATATTTTTCCGATTCCACTTCCCCAAAAGTGCAAAAAGTACACACCCACTATTCCCAACCTTCTTTAGGTCTTTTCCACCAACCTGTTTCACACCATAGTTGATGCGAGTTAGTTCTTAATTGAGCAATAAAAATATTTTCTCTCCATGGAATGCTAGCTCCAATATACTCTTTTTGTTGGAGATCACATGTGGGGTTGAATTCTTGAACATAGTACTTCTTCTTTCTACCCAACTCTTTTCCCCATATATGCTTACGAAACTCCATAACATAACTCTTTAAATCTTTTTGCTATTTGTGGGACATGCATTGAGGTAAATATTCCATTTTTGCATCCATCTGTTGTTTTGTCTCATCCATGATTTCTTTCTTTCTTTCATTCCTTCATTGAAGATAACTTTAGACCATCTACCTTCTCCCATTTGTTGAATTCTCTAAAGATACCTTATGAGACGCACCATAGCAATTGCTTCGATGGAAGTTGTTCTTGTTTCATTCAGCATTATCTCATAAGAAACCAAACTTTTTATTTTAAACTTGCTCATGACCAAATGTTTTTTTTAATTTTTTCAATTTGCTTCCATTTTGAGACAAGGATGCTGCTAGCCCGCAATTCACACCCATATAATATCACTGGACAAACTAGGAGCCCAAAAAACACTTTAATTGTTTTCCAATCTTATAACACTTTAATTTTGATATTGATTCTTTATTATTGATTCTTGATCTTGATTCTTGATTTTGGCATGCAATGCAGAGGACCCAGGGTATATGTCAGTTTGTTCCGACGCCACTAAGATACCTAACTGTCCAGATGCATGATTACATTATTGTGGCGGGGGAACAACAGGCTGCCCATTGGCAGCTACATTGTCACAAAATTTTAGCACACTATTACAGGAACGGGGCGGATTGGGCCACACCTTGCCCATAGCCTGGCGGGAAAAAGGGTTCATAGAAAATATTCTCAATACGACGCCCAGAGATGATCCGCCCCAGAGCGTAGTCTAGCTGGGCGGAAGAATGGCCCGTTTTCCGGCACCGGCCGGAAAATCGTCCGGCTCCGGCTGCCGGCAATCCCTCCGCCCTCCACCACCTTCCCCTCGCTCCGCCACCCTCCTTCGCCGCCTAGCCTTCCCTCGCGATTTGACAGAGCCTGACAATGGAAATTGCGTATCTGTAAATCCTGACATCCCCTAACAGAGGATGTGACGAGCTCGAATGTCGGGAACAGAGAGGAATGGCTCCAATTCGAATTGAGGAGGTCCCGCGGTTGCTCCCTCACGCAATTTCCTTGTCGCCGCTCTGTAATTGCCCTGACCTTCGCAAGTCCGCAAGTCCACTCTGCAATTCCCCGGAGCTCTGCAACTCCTCTCTTTTCCGCGTATTAATGTATAATGTGTTGACCAACAATGTCTGGAAGAAATTTCAAAGCTTGGAGGTTGGAGGGGCAGCGTTGTTGCTGATCCGAACTCAACTGTCTTAGGGTTTCGAACTCTTCAACGACATGGATACCAGGTGTTTCAGGTATAGAACCACATCTTATTAACAAGTCACTACCTGTAGATATTGATTGTTAATATTTAATATCAGAGGTGTTGGAATACTTCAAAAACCAGAAGGTGTAGTTTCCCCGATTTTCCATTCAAAGAGTTGGGGAGAGTCCCCAATTTAGTTCGGACGTCCTTCGTTCAAGTGAGGAAGTTATGGAAGAGGCTGAAATCCTCTCCACCATATATTTAAAAGAAGCCGTCCAAAAGATTATGCCTCCAATTTTGTAGCGCAGGTGAGGCAGAGGGCTTGATATGAAGCACTTAAAACAGATCTTTAAATAAAATCCGTCCAAGTTCAGGTACGCTCTGTTATTTTACATTTGTTTACCTCTACATCTGAAGTTTTTAAAGATTGCTTTAAATAACCCTCAAACATTGAAAATTTTCACTAAAGGGTTTTGGATTTACAGAAATGGCCGTGACCCCTAGAGCCTTCTGCCTCGCCTTGTTATATTTTGAACAGCAGCAACCAGATTGCCGTGTGTAGCAAAGGTTTTCGGATATAAGGTATTAACGAGCCAGAACTTTAGCCAGATGTTGTGCTCAGGTTTGGCAGGGTTGTTCTGTGGGAGATCCGAAAGTTTCCAGATTGTGATGGAGACGATTGCCAAGTGTCTGATAAAATGCCTAATCAGCAGTTGACAATGACAATGAAGGCAGCTCGGAAGTCCGCCCCGGCAAAGGATGGATGAAGAACCCCATAGGCTCAGATCTGACATGATTGTTCTGCGCGAGGTCCGAAAGCTTTCATATTGTGATGGAAATGATTGCCAAGACAAAAGGGCTGCAGCGTAAGAATTTGATGAATTATCTGACTGCTAAGTCTTTGATGGCTGGTAATTGTTTGTAATAATGCATTTGAAGTGTTTCAAGAAATTCTTGTTCAGCAATTATTTGAGCAGATCCTGATGCCAAGTAAGGATTTCAGTCTATAAGATAAAGATGATATACGGAAATCCTTCTGCATAGGATTTCAGGCTATGATAATGATGATATACGGACATCCTTATGCATGCGGGGGAATTTAACATGATGTGGTTGATTTATGAATTTTTTTTTAAAGTTATTTTATTAATTTATAATAGAATTGGTGTATCATTTTAGGATATATTTTGATTGTAAATGGAATGGGCCTCATTAACAGTCTTCACCTCCTTGGATGGCTAAGCTGAATCATGTTTTTTCGGAGCTCAATGAACCAGATATCTTTTCAGCATATCCCCTGTTCCAGGAATGTCCAGGCTGATCTCCTCTCTAAGGATGGTCTTGGCATGCAGCCAGGTCTATGCTCTTTATCAGTGATGCATGATGGAATCTCCTTTCTTATTCAGGATTTCAGTATCAACAGAATGCGACTCCTCTCCATAGTAAGGCAAGCGAGTTCTCTGAGCTTCAGTTCTATACGAATGTGACTTATCAAGTTTTCCTTAGTGTCTTTTTACTTCTGCTGCTGAATGTACTGAATCTAATCTGTTAAGAAGATATGGGTAAGGTTTTTGCTTCAGGGTTCTGTGAATTGGATAAATCTGTTCCACTATATAGTATCTGGTTTTGGGCATCTCATAGCCCCAAAAAAATGTAATGTATTGCAGATCTTTATATTTCCTTAATATAAATCCATGATGTTTTTTTTTCTCTGAAAAAATCTGGAATTTGGTGATATAATTTTGGGTAAGAATGTGATTCTTTTATTTAAAATGTGTTTTTAGTGAATAATTTCTTTATTTAAAATGTGTTTCTGAATGTATAATAAGTGTTTTTCTATAAGGTTAAATGATGGAAGGATATATTTTGGTTCTATGATTATTATATAGGCATAATCTGGAATTTGGTGATAAAGTTTGGGCAAGAATGTGATTTCTTTATTTAAAATGTGTTTTTGAATGAATAATTTTTTTTATTTAAAATGTGAGTTTGAATGCATAATGGATTCAATGCCATGAAAAGTCCATAGAGCATAAGGATTTTGCAAACAACTCAACATTATGATTTTAAGAAATCCTTGCCAAAATATAGACTACACTTTATCATATAGGTAAAAATCCAACTCTTATATTGGCATCCTAATGTGGTGGGCATTGCAGTACCTTTTAGGATGCAATGGCTCATGCTTTGAAGCTTTCACTTATTTCTAGTGTCTATATGGTAAAACAAAATGAAGAGGTGCTAATGATGGAGATCACAACATTATAGGTTACTTATCCACATTCTTTATATAACAAGATTGCTGCTATTTAATGGGTTTTGGCTTTTCAATATTATGTTATATAAGTGGATTCATTCATCTTGGACAAAGATTTATGAAATTTTTCTTTCTTCAATTTTTTTTTTATTTTGTTTATTTTTTATCATGTTGATTATTAGAGTTTTTGAGAATGGTCCTTGGTTTTGGGGAAACACTAGGCTTTTTATATCTCAGTTTCCAGATTTAGATCCTCTATGTTTGTTACTACAATCCTAGTTTAGGTTCATCTTTCTACTTTACCATCACATTTATGACATTTATCCATGTTTAAGGATATTGTGAACTCCTTAGGCACTTAAAATCAAATCATATCTTGAGAGAACTTTGATGCAACTATGTACATATGTTTATGTTTATATTTGTGTGAAGATAAACCTTGAAAAGGCCTTTTATATAGAATGCTTATGAAATTATGATTATGAGAACACAACATTGCATTATTGAATATGTCATTTCTTAGGCCTTCTACAAGCTACATGTCCCTAAGCTCAAGTTCATCATCTTGGAAAAGAATGACAAAAAATGAAATGGATGGAATTTTCTAAAAATTGAAGAAATCACAGGTATCAATTAAGGGATTCAGATGAAAAAAAATGAAATAGATAGAATTTTCTAATAAATGAAGGTGATTAGGGTAAAGATCAAAAACCCCAAATGTCAATTGGGGAATCCATTGCATTGGTAAGGCCAATATTGAAGACATTGATACTAATCTTTCTTCCTCAAAGGAATTAAGTGTTCTTAAAACATTTTTTAGTGGAATAAAGAAATTTCATGATATTGATCTCTTCCATTCTAACAAAGAATCAAATATCATTTATAAATCTTGATATACCACTTAACTTATAGTTAGTTTATATAGACTTTTTTAATGGGAATGCCAAATGATAAAACAAAAAAGGAAAAATTTATATTTTTTTTAAGAATAAGAAAATATTTATGCACTAGCTATGTTTTTTTGTTACCATTGTAAGTGTATTTTTACATATTTAAATTTGGCCTTATTTATTGATATCATTAGTTTCCACAATTTCACAAACTTCGATTCAACTAATTACGTTGCCCCTAGACTTAGAGTAGATTTTTTTTAGTAATAATTTTATTTTAATATATTTCTTTATTTATTAAGTTATATGATTTTTTTTAAGGTGGATTATCATTAAATGAACACACATTAATACAATGTCATATTTCCATTTTTGTATTATTAATGGTGTATCATACACATTTACCTTTTAAATTCACCATTTTCTAATTTATTTTATGTAATATTAATTCATAAATTTTGCGTGAGGTGAATTTTGAAATTTAAAATAAGTCTCAAAAAAAATTTATTATCAAAATCAACTTTACAAGAATTAAATATATAATAAATTATAATCGAGAGCTTTGAGTCATATTGGGTCTGGGCACTTACATCGCATCGGGATTTCAAAGCAGAGTTATGTCAAAGGCTTAGACCCAACCTCTTGCGATTGTCTATTGCGACATATCACATTGGGCCTTTGCGAAGACTAGCACTGATATATGGGACTATTGGAATCCGATCGCCGATACGGTGATTTGATCTGGACTGTTAGATCTTATCGCTCTAGATCAATGGTCACAAATGCTGGGTGTTTTGACTTCAGCGTACGATAAGCGCGCCAAAAGAAAAAGGTAAAGAATCAATGTTTACAAGGTTTTTCAACATTTTTGTGTGATTTCATTGTGTTTCCACATATTCATATATTCTGATATATATGGGCCTGCGATGGTCTGCGATAGTGATATTATGTTAAGTAAATGGTATAGGGGTGTTCGGCGGGGTGATTGAATGGATCATTTTCGATTAGTTGGAGGTTTTAAGGCTAGATGCCTAGAAAACACTTCCGATGCATATATGTGGCATGGATCTTTAGAGGGCTATTAAAGGGGAAAATGAATCCCAATAAGGTATATTGATTGTGCAAACTTAGGGTTGCATCACTTGGACACACAATCTGTTGGTTGAGAGAACATCTCAACAACACACAAATCTAGCAACATAGCTAGGAACAGACTCCTCTAGTTAGAAATAATCACAATTGAGAGAAGTAGGAATTACATATTCGAACACTCACTTGGAAAGAGGAACAACGAAGTCCCCAAATAAATTGAGAACGCTTCTGATAAACTCCCCCTTATATTTTATATAATTAAAAAGCATATAATAATATATAATCAAATACAATAAACATGCATGATATATATATATATATATATATATATATATATATATATATATATATATATATGAAAATATTTATATAACATTTTAAAATATATTATATTAGATATTATCATAGCCACATTTAATGAATTAAATATAATTGATATACAATGAAAATTTCATTTGTATCTACTACACAAATCATTAATAAATATATAATAATAAAAATAATATGTATTATTTAATTATTAATTATTAATAATAAGAAATAATAATAACTATTATTACTATTAATTACTAATTATTATGTTTATAATAATATTAATTAATAATAATTATTATTATTATTATTATAATTATATGAACCCCAAGAGTTAGCTCAACCAGTCAAATCAGTGCCAAGCCAATTGGGAGGTCACAGGGTCAATTCCTGAAAGCTCTTGGGGTTAGGTCTAGATATAGGCCGAGGGGTGTGATCCATTCTTACTGTGGATGTAGCGGCTACCTAGTGACCATGGGTATCCATGAACCACACGTGACAAAATATATATATATATATATATATATATATATATCTATATATATATATATATATATATATATATATATATATATATATATATATATATATATATATATATATATATATATATATAGATATATATTAATTAATTATTATTATTATTATTATTATTATATTTAATAATTATTAATCATTAAAAATAAGTAATAACCACTAATTACTATTAATAATTAATTAATCAGTAATAATAATTATTAATCCTTGATCTTAAATTTTGTGATCCATATTGATTATGAGACTGTCTTTTGGATTAATCACATCATTAAGTTATGGTCTACGTTTCGAACCATCTAATGTGGTTTATCCTAAGGACAATGGATGAACCACATTAAATGGTTTGAAACGTGGACCATAACTTAAAGATATGATTAATCCAAAAAACAATCTCATAATTATTACTAATAAGTATTAATTAATTACTAATTAAATCAAATAATCTAAAATTATTAAATAATTAAATAATATTGAATAATTAAATAATAATACTAACAATAATATTGTTACTAAAAATATTAATAATAAATAATGAATATTATAAACCTTATAATAAGCATGATTGACCACAGTTGATTTTCATACTGAGAAAATCTTTCTCACAATGCGACGTCGGACCATTGTTGAGCATGGATGACCATTGTTGTCACAATGTGACATTGGACCAAGGGATTGACAATATAAACCCAAGGTATATAAACCCTAAGATAAATATTATAAACCCAAAGGAATAATAAACTCAAGAGATTAATATTAAAAACCCAAGGGATAAATATTATAAACCCAAGGTTTATAAACCCTAAGACACAATATTTGTCACAATGCGACATTGGACAATGGTTCGCCATGGTTGACCATGGTTGATTTTCATATTAGGACAATCTTTGTCACAATGCGATGTTAGACCATGGTTGAGCCTTGACCATGGTTGCCACAATGTGATGTTGGACCAAGAGACAATATTTTTCACAATGTGACCATGGTTGACTAACTATGATTGATTGTAATATTGAGACAACCTTTGTCACAATGCGATGTTGGACCATGGTTAATTTTCATATTGAGACAACCTTTGTCACAATGCGACATTAGACCATGATTGACCATGGTCGAACATGATTGATTTTAATATTGAGAAAAACCTATTATAAACCCAAGGTATATAAACCCTAAGATAAATATCATAAACCACAAAATAAACATGGTTGACCACGAATGATTTTCATATTGACAAAATCTGTCACAATACGACGTTGGACTATCGCTGACCATACTTGACTTTCATATTGAGACAACCTTTGACACAATGCGGCATTGGACAATGGCTAGTCATGGTTGACCATGGTTGATTTTTATATTGAGACAATTTTTGTCACAATACGACATTGGACTATGATTGACCATGACTGACCATGGTTGTCACAATGCAACGTTGGACCATGAGACAATGTTTTTCACAATGTGACCATAAACCCTATAATAAACATGGTTGACCATGGTTGATTTTCATATTGAGACAATCTTTTTCACAATGCGATGTTGGACCATGGTTGACCATGGTTGTCATAATGTGATGTTACACAAAGGGATTGATAAACCCAAGGGATTAATTATAAAACCCCTACAGGTATTATAAACCCAAGGGATTAATATTAATAACCCAAGGGAATAATATTAAACCTAAGGTATATAAACTCTAAGATAAATATTATAAAGGTATTGGACCATGGTTGATCATGGTTAATTTTCATATTGAGACAATCTTTGTCACAATGCGATATTGGACCATGGTTGTCCTTGATTAACCATGATGGGCAACCGAAGTACTATGATCAAAATATATTTTCCTAGCATCTGTAACTTGCACCAACCACAAATTACAAAAAATATATTACAACAATTGCGTTGAAACAATATATGTACAATGATTTTAGAAATTGTAATGGGACCAAAGAACTTACCGCTTCTTTGAGCATAATTGAAACACGAAACAGTGGTTCTAGTTCAACATGACAGAGATTCAATACAATTTGTACATGTTGTGTTGTATAACAAACAAATTATTTTCTAGTCACAACAAAAGAAATCCAGAAAACTAAAGGGATGAATAGCCTCCAAAAATAACATGCGAAAACATACTAAGACATCTAAGGGCATAACTAATTCAGAGCTAACACTACTAACTGGGAAATGCAGAGTTCCTCATGGACAACTTTTTCTGGTGACTTTGTATCAGATTTTGAAACATCATCCGACACCCAAAATTTTATTTGATTCCCCTTCTCAATAAATTCCCTGCAAAACTAAATCACAAAATGTCACCTACTCCTTGAAAATGAAAGAATAAATGAGAGAAAACAAACTTGGGTTGCATCATCCATCACTAAATCGGGCCAACTGATTTGTCTGTGCTAATATTTACACAAAAATTAATGAAGAGACACACTAATTTTAGAGCCCTACCCCTCAGAAGCCCCACACAGTCATTGTCCTGGCCTCGCTTGTTCAAAGAATTGTAACCACAGTGCCCCACACAATCATGATCACTCATTTAGAGAATTGTCACCACAATAATCAGTGATCAAGGTGTTCATAATTTGCGAAAAATAGAGACCTCACATGGCAGAGTGAGAGGACCCATGAAGTTGAAACAATTCCTTTTCCACCTCCTCTAACCAAAATTCTATAATCGTTAGGCGCAAACGATAATCAAAATTTTTCACACAATCACCATGATGCACGAGAATGGAAATGCTTCACCTCTCGTGTTTCCATTAATTTTTATACCTTTAAAATATTTTTATGTCGTCACTCCATGCTCCCTCGCGGTAAATTCATAGATATAGGACTAAGATGAAGGATATACTAGGCATGTTCGCCTCAGAGTTAATCTTAGCCATCCAATTATCTTTAAAAAAAATTCAACTACCTTACCTCCACCGAAATTTTAAATAGAAAGCCTTCTACTAAATATAAAAACTAACATGAAGAAAAGTGTAATGTTATACTATATATGTTATAGTCGTGATTGAAGTGATATTTATATCATATATGTTATACACTTAATGTATATGTGAGGTGTTATGGTAAATGGAAATGTAAAAAATTAATATATCATTTAACCTTTCTCTGTAATACAAGAAATATATTAATTAAATATTTAATTATGTCAAATTTTATAAATGTGTTATATTTTTTTTTGTAAGCTTGGGAGGACTACATCTTCATCATGTTCAATATCTCACTCTGATTGGAGCGAGGAATTGAACCAGTGACTTCACATCAAAAGTGCCTTAACAAAGCACCCAATCACCATCTATCCAAGACCCCGTGGACAAATATATTATATTTATTATTTAAATTTTGAATTGAAGATTTTTTATAAATATATTATATTTATTATTTAAATTTTAATTTGAAATGAATTAAAATAGAATATACTATATTTATTATTTGAATTTTGAATTGATATGAATATTTAAAAGTAACATATTTTTTAGTATATTTTTTAATTATTATTATAGTTAATTATGGATTTTTACCTACTACTTATAATATGATAAATAAATATTTTTAAATTAATCAATATTAATTTATTATATATTTAATTCTTGTAAAGTTGATTTTGATAATAAATTTTTTTTGAGACTTATTTTAAATTTCAAAATTCACCTCACGCAAAATTTATGAATTAATATTACATAAAATAAATTAGAAAATGGTGAATTTAAAAGGTAAATGTGTATGATACACCATTAATAATACAAAAATGGAAATATGACATTGTATTAATGTGTGTTCATTTAATGATAATCCACCTTAAAAAAAATCATATAACTTAATAAATAAAGAAATATATTAAAATAAAATTATTACTAAAAAAAATCTACTCTAAGTCTAGGGGCAGCGTAATTAGTTGAATCGAAGTTTGTGAAATTGTGGAAACTAACGATATCAATAAATAAGGCCAAATTTAAATATGTAAAAATACACTTACAATGGTAACAAAAAAACATAGCTAGTGCATAAATAATTTCTTATTCTTAAAAAAAATATAAATTTTTCCTTTTTTGTTTTATCATTTGGCATTCCCATTAAAAAAGTCTATATAAACTACTTATAAGTTAAGTGGTATATCAAGATTTATAGAGGGGATTTGATTCTTTGTTAGAATGGAAGAGATCAATACCATGAAGTTTCTTTGTTCCACTAAAAAAGGTTTTAAGAACACTTAATGCCTTTGAGGAAGAAAGATTAGTATCAATGTCTTCAATGTTGGCCTTGCCAGAGTAATGGATTCCCCAATTGACATTTGTGGTTTTTGATCCTTACTCTAATCACCTTCATTTGCTAGAAAATTCTATCTATTTCATTTTTGGTTATCTGGATCCCCTAATTGACATTTGTGATTACTTCAATTTTTAGAAAATTCCATCCATTTCATTTTTTATCATTCTTTTCTAAGATGATGAGCTCGAGCTTGGGGGCATGTAGCTTGTAGAGGGCCTAGGAGATGACATATTCAATAATGCAATGTTGTGTTCTCATAATCATAATTTGAGAAGCACTCTATATAAAAGGCCTTTTCAAGGTTTATCTTCACACAAATATAAACATAAACATATGTACATAGTTGCATCAAAGTTCTCTCAAGATATGATTTGATTTTAAGTGCCTAAGGAGTTCACAATATCCTTAAACATGGATAAATGTCATAAATGTGATGGTAAAGTAGAAAGATGAACCTAAAATAGGATTGTAGTAACAAACATAGAGGATCTAAATCTGGAAACTGAGATATAAAAAGCCTAGTGTTTCCCCAAAACCAAGGACTATTCTCAAAAACTCTAATAATCAACATGATAAAAAATAAAAAAATAAAAAAAATAAAAATTGAAGAAAGAAAAATTTCATAAATCTTTGTCCAAGATGAATGAATCCACTTATATAACATAATATTGAAAAGCCAAAACCCATTAAATAGCAGCAATCTTGTTATATAAAGAATGTGGATAAGTAACCTATAATGCTGTGATCTCCATCATTAGCACCTCTTCATTTTGTTTTACCATATAGACACTAGAAATAAGTGAAAGCTTCAAAGCATGAGCCATTGCATCCTAAAAGGTACTGCAATGCCCACCACATTAGGATGCCAATATAAGAGTTGGATTTTTACCTATATGATAAAGTGTAGTCTATATTTTGGCAAGGATTTCTTAAAATCATAATGTTGAGTTGTTTGCAAAATCCTTATGCTCTATGGACTTTTCATGGCATTGAATCCATTATGCATTCAAACTCACATTTTAAATAAAAAAAATTATTCATTCAAAAACACATTTTAAATAAAGAAATCACATTCTTGCCCAAACTTTATCACCAAATTCCAGATTATGCCTATATAATAATCATAGAACCAAAATATATCCTTCCATCATTTAACCTTATAGAAAACACTTATTATACATTCAGAAACACATTTTAAATAAAGAAATTATTCACTAAAAACACATTTTAAATAAAAGAATCACATTCTTACCCAAAATTATATCACCAAATTCCAGATTTTTTCAGAGAAAAAAAAACATCATGGATTTATATTAAGGAAATATAAAGATCTGCAATACATTACATTTTTTTGGGGCTATGAGATGCCCAAAACCAGATACTATATAGTGGAACAGATTTATCCAATTCACAGAACCCTGAAGCAAAAACCTTACCCATATCTTCTTAACAGATTAGATTCAGTACATTCAGCAGCAGAAGTAAAAAGACACTAAGGAAAACTTGATAAGTCACATTCGTATAGAACTGAAGCTCAGAGAACTCGCTTGCCTTACTATGGAGAGGAGTCTCATTCTGTTGATACTGAAATCCTGAATAAGAAAGGAGATTCCATCATGCATCACTAATAAAGAGCATAGACCTGGCTGCATGCCAAGACCATCCTTAGAGAGGAGATCAGCCTGGACATTCCTGGAACAGGGGATATGCTGAAAAGATATCTGGTTCATTGAGCTCCGAAAAAACATGATTCAGCTTAGCCATCCAAGGAGGTGAACACTATTAATGAGGCCCATTCCATTTACAATCAAAATATATCATATTCTATTATAAATTAATAAAATAACTTTAAAAAAAAATTCATAAATCAACCACATCATGTTAAATTCCCCCGCATGCATAAGGATGTCCGTATATCATCATTATCATAGCCTGAAATCCTATGCAGAAGGATTTCTGTATATCAACTTTATCTTATAGACTGAAATCCTTACTTGGCATCAGGATCTGCTCAAATAATTGCTGAACAAGAATTTCTTGAAAGACTTCAAATGCAATATTACAAACAACTACCAGCCATCAAAGACTTAGCAGTCAGATAAATCATCAAATTCTTACGCTGCAGCCCTTTTGTCTTGGCAATCATTTCCATCACAATATGAAAGCTTTCGGACCTCGCGCAGAACAATCATGTCAGATCTGAGCCTATGGGGTTCTTCATCCATCCTTTGCCGGGGCGGACTTCCGAGCTGCCTTCATTGTCATTGTCAACTGCTGATTAGGCATTTTATCAGACACTTGGCAATCGTCTCCATCACAATCTGGAAACTTTCGGATCTCCCACAGAACAACCCTGCCAAACCTGAGCACAGCATCTGGCTAAAGTTCTGGCTCGTTAATACCTTATATCCGAAAACCTTTGCTACACACGGCAATCTGGTTGCTGCTGTTCAAAAGATAACAAGGCGAGGCAGAAGGCTCTAGGGGTCACGGCCATTTCTGTAAATCCAAAACCCTTTAGTGAAAATTTTCAATGTTTGAGGGTTCTTTAAAGCAATCTTTAAAAACTTCAGATGTAGATGTAAACAGATGTAAAATAACAGAGCGTACCTGAACTTGGACGGATTTTATTTAAAGATCTGTTTTAAGTGCTTCATATCAAGCCCTCTGCCTCACCTGCGCTACAAAATTGGAGGCGGAATCTTTTGGACGGCTTCTTTTAAATATATGGTGGAGAGGATTTCAGCCTCTTCCATAACTTCCTCACTTGAACGAAGGACGTCCGAACTAAATTGGGGACTCTCCCCAACTCTTTGAATGGAAAATCGGGGAAACTGCACCTTCTGGTTTTTGAAGTATTCCAACACCTCTGATATTAAATATTAACAATCAATATCTACAGGTAGTGACTTGTTAATAAGATGTGGTTCTATACCTGAAACACCTGGTATCCATGTCGTTGAAGAGTTCGAAACCCTAAGACAGTTGAGTTCGGATCAGCAACAACGCTGCCCCTCCAACCTCCAAGCTTTGAAATTTCTTCCCGACATTGCTGGTCAACACATTATACATTAATACGCGGAAAAGAAAGGAGTTGCAGAGCTCCGGGGAATTACAGAGCGGACTTGCGGACTTGCGAAGGTCAGGGCAATTACAGAGCGGCGGCAAGGAAATTGCGTGAGGGAGCAACCGCGGGACCTCCTCAATTCGAATTGGAGCCATTCCTCTCTGTTCCCGACATTCGAGCTCGTCACATCCTCTGTCAGGGGATGTCAGGATTTACAGATACGCAATTTTCATTGTCAGGCTCTGTCAAATCGCGAGGGAAGGCTGGGCGGCGAAGGAGGGTGGCGGAGCGAGGGGAAGGTGGCGGAGGGCGGAGGGATTGCCGGCAGCCAGAGCCGGACGATTTGCCGGTCGGTGCCGGAAAACGGGCCATTCTTCCGCCCAGCTAGACTACTCCCTTCAAATCTGAAGATGGCATGGATAATGAACGACGAATATGTTGGAAATAATACTGAGAGGGGGGGTGAATCAGTATTATCTAGCAATTTAATAAATCTTCCTTATTTGATCTTTGAATTATTTTAGCATGTCAGTACCATAAAATAATGAGCATGAAAAACAGATAGTCACACCAAAGAACACAAGATGTAAGGTGGAAACCGAATGTGGGTGAAAACCACCTGCTGCAATATGTCTCTATCTTCTTTCAATTTAGAAACTTCTTTTACAATGATTTTGTACTGGTGCAGTCCTTTACCAGTATGCAGGCTGCAACCTGCAGAGAGCTACAACTCTCTCTCTCTCTCGTTTTCCAGTCTACTCCTGGAAGGGAGCTACAACCCCCTACTTCTTTTCATAAAGCATCAGATGATCAACAAGTACATAACAGATATAGATCACTACAGATATCAGATCAGCAACAACAGAACTAACCCAGAACACCTTATCAATAGAGAAATTCAATCAACAGAACATCTTAAAACAGAGACGCAGTTTTTCTTTCTGTGGCCTGCGACCAGACGCCGTTAACCTTCTGCTACTCTGCGTCCACACGCAGATATCCTTCTGCTCCGCTGCGTGCCCACGCACTGTTCCTTTGACTGCTCTGCATTCTGTTGCTTCAGGGACGCACCCAAAGATACTATCGCGCCGCGTCTTTCGCTACAGAGACGCACCTGAAAACACTATCGCGCCGCGTCTTTCGCTACAGAGACGCACCTGAAAACACTATCGCGCCGCGTCCTTCTGCTTCAGAGACGCACCTGAACCTTGATCGCCCTGCGTCCCCACGTAGGTCTCTCTCTACTGTGCTGCGTCTCGGCGCACTTTCCCTTTACAGTACCTGCGTCCCGACGCACTTTCCCTTCACTGAACCTGCGACCCTTTAGATATAAATGATATGAAGGCTTCAGGACAAACCCAAACAGTCAGATCTACAGATATGATCATGCGCCATAGAGATCACAGTCCATTAGAAGATTCGCCCTCTTAGATCTGGACTAGATCTCACCAAATAAGATATTCAACCCAAGACAATTGCTCAATCCAAATGAACTCCTTTGCTTTATATAGGCAAGCTCCTCCTCAAAACATGGAACAATACCACGAGCCGACACCATAGAAACATAAAACCGTCGGCTAGATACCACACAAGAAACCCCCACGTGCTTTTCTCTGCCTTGAAATGTGTGCACTGGGTAGACGCACCCCCTGAACGGCTGGCCGGCGTCCCTGGACGCGGGTTCTGCATGGTATACCTGCGGGGACGCACTTTCTGAACCGATTGCCTGCGTCCTTCTTAATTTTCAACAAACTGAGAGCCTTACCACTGGAGTTGCCATCAAGTACAACATCTGTAACATACAGTCATACCAGAAAACATAATGCCAACAATCTCCCCCTTTGGACTTGATGGCAACCTCACAAACTTCAGCTTCATTCTCCCCCTTTGACATCAAGGGCAAAGGGTATGCTCCCCCTAAGTTCATGCTCCCCCTGAAAATGAACCAGATCTGCAGCAACGCACCACCATGAAAGAGATAGAGACATATTGCAGCTATTTCCAAGATCTCCTTCTCCATAATGCCAACAATGCATTATGTGCTCCCCCTGAGCCTGTACCACCAATAAGAAGAGGTTCAACAAGATGATGCATCAACAACCCCCAGCTTTTGTCTGAGTTATTCAAACGTGTCCCTGGGCAATGGTTTGGTGAGAATATCAGCAACTTGTTCCTTGGAAGGAACATACTCCAACTTGACTTTCTGTTCAAGCACTTGTTCCCGGAGAAAATGGTACTTGATTGGTATGTGCTTGGTTTTTGAATGCATAACAGGGTTCTTTGAGATGCTGATTGCACTTGTATTATCACATAAGATGGGGATTGGTGGAGTACAAGTGATTTGAAAATCCTGCAAAGTCTGCATCATCCAAAGAAGTTGGGTGCAACAAGATGCAGCAGCAACATATTCTGCTTCAGCTGTAGATAAGGCAATGGAACTCTGTTTCTTGCTGAACCAAGATACCAGTCTGGAACCCATAAAGAACGCACCACCACTTGTGCTTTTCCTGTCATCCACGCTTCCGGCCCAATCTGCATCTGTATAAGCATGAAGAGTAAGATCTGTATCTCTAGGATACCATAAGCCATAATTTTGAGTCCCTTGAAGATATTTGAAAATTCTCTTTACTGCCTGAAGATGAGTCTCCTTCGGATTTGCCTGAAATCTTCCAACTATTCCAACTGCATGCATGATGTCCGGTCGGGTACCTGTCAAATATAGTAAACTTCCAATCATAGATCTTTAGGTTGGTTGATGTACTGCTGCAGATTCATCATTTGCACTGAGACTACATCCTGTGACCATGGGTGTACATACTGGTTTTGCATCTTCCATGCCATATTTCTTCAAAATCTTCTTGAGATACTTGGTTTGAGATAAAAAGATTCCTCCTTCCTTTTGTTGGATTTGTAAACCAAGGAAATATGTCAGTTCTCCAAGCAAGGACATTTCAAATTCTTTCTACATGACCAAGGCAAAGCTTTGACTCATAGCTTCTTCATTGCTGCCAAAAATAATGTCATCTACATACACAACAAGTATTAGCAATTTGTCATTTTCAACTTTTATATACAGATTGCTATCTGCTGAACCTTTTGAGAAACCTTGTTGATGAAGATATTTGTCCAACCGGTAGTACCAAGCCCTTGGAGCTTGTTTGAGACCATAGAGAGCCTTTTTCAATCGGCATACAAGATTTGGATCATTTCCAAGAATGAACCCATCTGGCTGTTCAATGTACACTTCTTCTTCCAAGTCTCCATTCAGAAAGGCTGATTTCACGTCCATTTGGAATACTTTGAAGTTTTGAAAACTTGAGAGAGCAAGGAACATTCGGATGGCCTCAAGTCTTGCAATAGGAGCAAAAGTTTCTTCAAAGTCTATTCCTTCTTGCTGCGCATACCCTTTACAAACAAGTCTGGCTTTGTTTCTAATTACTTCTCCATTTTCATTCAATTTATTTTTGAAGACCCATTTTGTTCCGATAACATTCTTATCCTTTGGTCTAGGAACCAGCTCCCAAGTGTTGTTCTTTTCGATTTGCTCAAGTTCTTCATCCATTGCTTTCACCCAACATTCATCTTTGCATGCTTCTTTCACATTTTGTGGTTCAGTAGAGGAGAGTAATGCCAAATAGCTTGAGGCTTCTGCAACTGTTCTTCTTGTTTGTACACCTGCTTCTTTCTGCCCCACAATCTGAGATTCTGGATGATTCTTCTGAACATATCTGGATGGAGTTTTCTCTTCTATTCTTGTCTGCTCCTCTGGTTCTTCTTGAAGTTCTCCTTGGGGTTCTTCTTCTTCATTATTCTGTCTTTGAGGGTAGCCTTCATCTTCTTCTATATCTTCATGATGTACTTGCCTAGGAATATATCCCTTCTCATCAACCACTACATCAATGCTGTCAACAATTCTGCCAAGTCTTTTATTATAGCATTTGTATGCTTTGCTATGTGGAGAATAGCCAAGAAGAATGCCTTCATCTGCTCTAGGTTCAAGTTTGCCAAGCTGCTCATCAGTATTCTTGATATAGCATTTGCTCCCAAAGATTTTGAAGTGCTTTACCGAAGGAGTTTTACCACTCCAGAGCTCATGAGGAGTTTGAGTGCTGTTCACCCGGACATTTGTCTTGTTGAGAATAATAACCGCAGCATGTGCAGCTTCACCCCAGAAAGTTGCGGGAGTTCCTGATTCATCAAGCATAGCACGAGCCATTTGTTGGATTGTTCTGTTCATTCTTTCAACAACTCCATTTTGCTGAGGAGTTCTAGCTGTAGAGAATTCTCTCCTTATCCCATGTTCATCACAGAAATCGAAAAATTCATTTGAAGTAAATTCCCCACCTCTGTCGGATCTGAGGCACTTAATTTTGTGACCTGATTCATTTTCAACCAAGGCTTTGAAGGATTTGAATTTTTCGAATGCTTCATCTTTGTGCTTCATAAGTCCTAACCAGACAAACCTGGAGAAATCGTCAATAAATAATATCAAGTATTCCTCTCTAGGTGTTCTTTTCCTGAATGGACCACATGTATCTGTATGTACTAGCTCAAGAGGCATGCTAGCTGATCCTTCTTTCTCTGGAAAGTTAGTCCTGGTTTGTTTTCCAAACTGACATGATCTGCATATGGTGTTGTCAGGAATTTTGATATCTGGAAGATCGCGAACTGCCTGATATTTGCATGCTTTCCTTATTTGTGAGAAGCTTAGATGTTCCAACCTTCGATGCCATAACCAGTGCTCTTCATCATTGCTTAGATAGCATTGTTGTTGTCCTTCTTCAAATATGTACAGATTATTTGGAGTTCTTTTGCCTTTGAGTACTGTTTTACCTGTATCAAGATCACGAACAAGACATCCATTCGATCTGAAAATAACCTCGGTTTTTTTATCACACATCTGGCTAACACTTAGTAGATTATGCTTCAATCCATCAACATAAAAAACATTTCCAGCCTTGACCTTTTCTTTTAAAGGAGCAATACCTTTTCCTTTTATAGTTGCAGGAGTATCATTTCCAAAAGAAATTTTCTTTCCCTTTTCTAAAGTAGAATAAGATTCAAGTTTTTCTTTATCACCTGTCATATGCTTCGAACATCCACTGTCAATGTACCATAGATTTTCCTGTCCCTCTGCATAAAATGCTATTCCACATCTTTCTGTTTGAGGTTCCTTTATTCTCCATGTTTTGGTGCTTGAGGCTTGCTCCTTTTTCTGCTGAAACCTGCTCCTGCATTCAGATTCTTCATGACCAAAGTTATTGCAAATAGAACATTCGACTTCATTTTCAAGAACCGAAAAGTTGTTATAGGTCCTTTTTGTCATCCCTGTCATACTTCTTTGTTTTTGAGCTTCCCTAGTCATGATTGTTTTATATGCAACACATTGAGCTGCTTTGTGACCAAAATTATGGCAAGAAAAGCATTGTCCATTGAAGAAGCTTCTGCGGTTATTGAATCTACCTGCCAACTTATTGTAATTTCTATTTTCATCTATTCTTGAACCAAACTGAGAAGATTTTACCTGTGGCTGGTTGTAGCTTTTGTTCACCCTTAAGATGGATTGCCCCTGATAGTTTCTGTTTGTATTTTGTCCCTGCTTTACTTGATTATCTTCATTGTTCTTCTGCTCATTTCTTCTTGCCGCATCAAGATAACTTTTTGAGGTGGATGCTTGAGAGGTTTCTCCATTGTAACCCAAACCTGTCTTGTTTAGAGGAGACCGCTGCACATTGATAATCTCATCCAAAGTTTCAGATCCTTTGACAAACTTAAGATTAATAGCTTTTGTTTTCTCAATTTCTTTTCTGAGACCAACAATTTCACCTTCTAGTTTTTCAAGATGTTTTTCTTTTTCATCAATTTGAAATTGTAGAGTATCAATGATCACATTCTTTTCTTCTATACATCTCTTGAGTCTAGTAATTTCATCATAGAGGTTATTCACATCTACAGCATCCTCATAATCATCATCTTCAAATGCCATTAACAACTTATATTTATTACCTTGTTCATCTTCATCACTGTTTGATAAACCATCACTATCTTCATGGGTGTAGTAGCTTTTCTTATTTGCACTTTGTTTCTTGTTCCATCTAGCAGGTTCCTTTCCTTTATCCTTATAAGGACATTTTGCAGCATAATGACCTACTCTTCCACAAGCAAAGCATTTGAAAGGTAGCTTACCTCTGAACCTTCCAGAACCCCTATGAAGATTTCTGACAAAATTTGATTCTTCTTCCTCTTCTTCTGGAACATGGCTTGCTTCATAGTAATCTTCTTTGCCTGATGCCTTAAAAGCAGCTTCCCTTCTGTCTGATGGACCTCCCTTTCTCATTTCATAAGCAGTTAGAATTCCATGTAGCTGAGACATAGTGAGAACACGAAGATTTTTCTTTTCTTCTATTGCAGATACTTTAGATTCAAACTTGGGGGATAATGATCTTAGAATCTTTTGAACTACTATAGCCTCTTTTACTTCTTCACCCAAATTTTTCATACAATTAACAATCTCATCTACCCGAAGAAAATAATTAGCCACACTTTCATCATTATACATCTTGAGAGTCTCATATTGAATCCTGAGAGTTTGAAGTTTAGCTTGTTTTACCTGTTCATCTCCTTCATAGCTCGTGACCATTTTGTCCCATATCTCTTTTGCTGATTTGAAGTGCATTACCTTCATGAATTCTGTTTGGGATATACTTCCTAATAGAGTACTGACTGCTTTTGCATTTGTTTCATACTTCTTTTTCTCAGCTGGATCTGTAGGAGTAGCTGAAGGAAAAGCATAGCCTGTTTCTACAATGTCCCAAACTTCTGTACCAAGAGATTGAAGATATGTAGTAACTCTTACCTTCCAATAATTGAAGTTTGTCCCATCAAAAATCGGTGGCCTGATTGATGCTTCTCTCTCGTAGTTGCTCATGATGAACGATCTACCTTCAAGCTTATCTGAAGGACCTGCTCTGATACCAATTGTTGGAAATAATACTGAGAGGGGGGGTGAATCAGTATTATCTAGCAATTTAATAAATCTTCCTTATTTGATCTTTGAATTATTTTAGCATGTCAGTACCATAAAATAATGAGCATGAAAAACAGATAGTCACACCAAAGAACACAAGATGTAAGGTGGAAACCGAATGTGGGTGAAAACCACCTGCTGCAATATGTGTCTATCTTCTTTCAATTTAGAAACTTCTTTTACAATGATTTTGTACTGGTGCAGTCCTTTACCAGTATGCAGGCTGCAACCTGCAGAGAGCTACAACTCTCTCTCTCTCTCGTTTTCCAGTCTACTCCTGGAAGGGAGCTACAACCCCCTACTTCTTTTCATAAAGCATCAGATGATCAACAAGTACATAACAGATATAGATCACTACAGATATCAGATCAGCAACAACAGAACTAACCAAGAACACCTTATCAATAGAGAAATTCAATCAACAGAACATCTTAAAACAGAGACGCAGTTTTTCTTTCTGTGGCCTGCGACCAGACGCCGTTAACCTTCTGCTACTCTGCGTCCACACGCAGATATCCTTCTGCTCCGCTGCGTGCCCACGCACTGTTCCTTTGACTGCTCTGCGTTCTGTTGCTTCAGGGACGCACCCAAAGATACTATCGCGCCGCGTCTTTCGCTACAGAGACGCACCTGAAAACACTATCGCGCCGCGTCTTTCGCTACAGAGACGCACCTGAAAACACTATCGCGCCGCGTCCTTCTGCTTCAGAGACGCACCTGAACCTTGATCGCCCTGCGTCCCCACGCAGGTCTCTCTCTATTGTGCTACGTCTCGGCGCACTTTCCCTTTACAGTCCCTGCGTCCCGGCACACTTTCCCTTCACTGAACCTGCGACCCTTTAGATATAAATGATATGAAGGCTTCAGGACAAACCCAAACAGTCAGATCTACAGATCTGATCATGTGCCATAGAGATCACAGTCCATTAGAAGATTTGCCCTCTTAGATCTGGACTAGATCTCACCAAATAAGATATTCAACTCAAGACAATTGCTCAATCCAAATGAACTCCTTTGCTTTATATAGGCAAGCTCCTCCTCAAAACATGGAACAATACCACGAGCCGACACCATAGAAACATAAAACCGTCGGCTAGATACCACACAAGAAACCCCCACGTGCTTTTCTCTGCCTTGAAATGTGTGCACTGGGTAGACGCACCCCCTGAACGGCTAGCCGACGTCCCTGGACGCGGGTTCTGCATGGTATACCTGCGGGGACGCACTTTCTGAACCGATTGCCTGCGTCCTTCTTAATTTTCAACAAACTGAGAGCCTTACCACTGGAGTTGCCATCAAGTACAACATTTGTAACATACAGTCATACCAGAAAACATAATGCCAACAGAGTAGTTCTTGGTGGAAGCAGCACTATAAGCGCCGGCTTCTACTCCAGAGCAGCTGTGACATATATTCGAGATTCAGGGTGGGAGGAAGCCCTTGTTAATCAATCCTACCATGGGTGGAGGGCTCTGTGGTATTTCGTCGAGCGCTCAGGCGCTGGCAAATTACCTTCATGAATGCCCTTCGCCGAGCGGGAGCAAATCCTTATAACGGGTATACATTGGAGCATATTGGAGGAACGAAGATTGGCGGAACCACTTTTGATGGCAGGGGATTACGCCATTCCTCAGCCGATCTGCTGGAGCACGCGAACTGCAACAAGCTTAGAATTGCGACAAGGGCGATGGTCTCCCAGATCCTCTTCAATAGGATTGACACAGAGCAAGGTAGGTGCAAAGATTTGAGTCTTTACATCTTCTTGATAGAAATTGATACAAGAACTTCGTCTGAAATTGATAGAAGTAGTGTTGCATCTTCTAGATAGAAATTGATAGTAGTATTGCATCTTCTTGATAGAAATTGTGTTGTTCAATCACTCATATCTTGATAGACATTGTGTGCTGTTCATTGATTCGTTTCTGTAACTTGTCGAGTAACAGAAGGAGAACAAGATACCTCGAAACCCAAGGCTTATGCCGTGGTGTATATGGACAGTGTTGGAGAAGCTCATGTTGCTGTATTAAATCCCAAAAATGGAGGTGAGGTTATAGTTTCTTGTGGTGCTATTGGGAGTCCTCAACTACTATTGCTCAGCGGAATCGGCCCACGGGAGCACTTGGAATCTTTAGGCATCCCTGTGGTTAAAGATTTGCCTGGTGTTGGAAAAGGAATGGCTGATAACCCAAAAGTTGGGATTACATTCCTCTCTCGTCCACGCCTTGAATATTCATTGCCTCGAGTTGTGAGTGTAACTCCGGCTGGCTTTATTGAATCGTCCAGTTTTTTGTTTCAATTGCCCTCGAATTATGATCCTCGTAACTACAGCCCGAATGAAGAAGAGCCAGGCACATATACATTTCATCCATTCTTTAGAAGTTATTTAAATGTGGTAACCATTTTTGACTTCGTTGCTGGGCCTCTATCCAAGGGGGAGCTCCGTCTTAGGTCTCGGGATTTTAATGAAGATCCTTATGTCAGATTCAATTATTTTTCCCATCCACAGGATCTAGAAAATTGTGTGAAAGGGCTGAGAACCATAAAAAGGGTTCAGGAAACAATTCCCAAATTCTTTTTTATAAAGCCTTTTGATGGTGGTCTGTCCTCTGTAAATACAAGCGATTACAAGGCAATGGAATCATTCTGCCGAACGAATTTCTCTACCTCATGGCACTATCACGGAGGTTGCCAAGTCAATAGCGTTGTCAATGATAAATACCAAGTTCAAGGAATTGATTCTCTTAGGGTGATTGATGGATCGACCTTCAATAGATCTCCTGGAAGTAATCCTCAAGCAACTGTAATGATGCTGGGAAGGTAAGGGGATTACATTAACCATCCTCAAGCAACTGTAATGATGCTGGGAAGGTAAGGGGATTACATTAACCTCCCCTGTATCAGCTTTGCGAGTTTCTTCCAATTTGTTCCTAGTTTTAACATATCAATCTCTGATTCACTGCTTCAATAATATTTTCATTTTGTAATTCCAATTAATTTCTTCTGATTATTTTTATGTTGTGTGCATAGATATATGGGTTTGCAAATTCTGAAGGACAGATTCTCAAAATCTCAATAAATTCTGAGCAGCTGAACAGCTTGAGCCCATTTACAAGTATGACGACTTCACCAACGTCACTTTTAGATTTGCTTCAATGGCAATTCCTTTCCGTCTTCTTCTAATTCCATTCGATCTCTTCTGATTATTTTCATGCTGTGCTCACAGATACAAGGGTTGGCAAATTTTAAGTTGAGAGGCTGTCAAATTCTCTAAATCCTGAATCGATTGAACCCAGTTATAAGTACAAAAGCTTCAGCGACACTACTTTCAGATTTGCAGAAAGTAAGATTTAGATACCCACAGTGGGCACTGTCGCTGTAATTATTTCTGTAATTATTTTGAAAAGTCAGGAGCTTCTTCGCCACAGCCTCAGCCAGAAAGAAGCTTCAGAGAAATGTGTACATACCAGGATGTCTAAGGTAATCCTGAATGTCTGTCTGTTATCAGAAAAATTGTACAGACAGGATTTATATGTTTTATATGGCTTTCAATGATGGCATCACATTGAAAAAAATTATCATTGAAAATGCTTGAACTGTAGATCCAGATTTTGATGGTATTTAATATAATAGTTATTGGCAAATTTTCTTGGATACATTGGGTCAAATCAAGAATTCTGTGGTTGTTGGCTTTAGTTTGACAGCATAATAAATTCCTGTTCATTTTCAAGCGCTTGTAATGGAAGCAGTCACCACTCTATCTTCTAACGGCAAGAGCTGTTAGCTATTTGTTTAGAAAACAACTTAAAGGTATGTTTTAGACCATAAGCCATGTGCTTTTCGAGATAAAGGTATATTCATTCATTCAAATAAATCTGCTTTCCTTTACTAACAAGTGCTATGTCTAAGATTTTTGAATCTTAAAGATTCTTGTTTGGGAGATTAATCATTAGATTAAATCTACCCTCATTAAAATTAACATTTTTGTGGAATCATAAAAGGTTCTCTGTAAAATCCTAACCTAAGGGTGTGTCAATGCTAATGTGAAAAACCCTAGTCTATTTAGGTTATTGAAGAAATCTAGAAAAATACTATTCTTTTAATGTTTAGGGTGTTTATGGTAATGTCATGTTTGGAGTTTTAGAATTGCTATGGAAACCCTGGTCCTTTAGGGTTGGATGATAATGCTCATGTATCGAAACCATAGGGTTTGGTAGGGTTTATAAGCAATAACTTTATTTTAGCTAATATGATGTCCTAGGAATGAAACATATGTGTATGTTTATCCATATGATCAAAAGCCTAGACTAATCAAGATCATGATATGTCTGAGTTTAATTGTATTGATATTTGTGTCTTGAACTTACCTAATGGATATTAATATGTGTGTGCATGATTTTTAAATCCTAGATATGTATATGTGATAACTAATTGTTGATGTTCATCAGTTATAGGGTTTGCAACTAAGCCCTATTCAAAGTTGGACATTCTAGGATACGATGTGATGATATTATTTAGCCTTGATGATGAATCTAGGGTTTATAACAAACCCTAGCAGAAGTTTGTCATTTAGTTGAAACCTTAGATTATGTTGTGATTGGTTTTGATTCTTGACATCTAAGGCTTAGTGTCTCAAAAATGGAATCTAGGGTTTGCATTAAATTCTAGTAGAAGTCTAACATATGAAGTCTAAAGTTGTTGGATGCATTGTAGAACTATACTTGTTTGAATTGCTTCTAGGGTTTGCAATATATTATAGTAGAGTATGCCATATCTCTAGAAGAAATATTGAGGCCCTAGATATGATGAGGTTGATATCTTGATTGAGATACTTATGTGATCTAGCGGTTATAACCTAACCTGAGCAAGAAGTTGAGGTTTAAAAGTATGCGTCTCTTGTTGATTATCAGCCTAACTAAGTTTTGGTATTTGATGTATAAATTCTAATACTTCCATGATTTTGTTATGATTAATTTTATGCTTCTATATATGTATTTGGTTGTACTTTCTATTTAAGTTGCACAGGAACATAATCTTCAAGATGTTGAAGATATTCGTAAGTAAAGTTGATTTGATTGATAAGCATGACGAAGGAAGTTATATGAATTATGATGATCAAGATGACTCTAATAAGAAGGATTGAAGCCATGAAATATCCTCTGATATCATAGAAAGAAGTTCATCTCCCTAAGTTAAAAGGGAGCCTGGATAAAGGAAAAGAGTATAACTCCCAAGTTGAGAGGGAGGGCATATTATAGTCATGATGGATACCTCGAAGAAGAAATTGGAGAATGAATGTTGATTTCCTTCTGAAAGAAGGAAAGCAGGATACAATTGTAGAATATGTGGTCGCATGTGAAGTAGGAAAGGAAGTTGTATGATTGAGGAATATGCTGTCAAGATTTGTTTGGGAAGCCTCTAAGTCCTACTGTGATAATTGTGAAGCAACATCAAGATGTTTGAAGACCCAAAAGGTTTGTGTTTACTTATGTGTAAGGTTGTTACTGATTGGGTTGTGATTGTTGAAGTAAATCTCTCGAAGTTTTGGAAGCATGCTCGATGTTATCGATATGTTTGATCGTGAGAGATTTGATGTGTTGAGACATAGTGTATGCTTGGGAGAACATATGGTCGACCTATGTGTTGATGACTAGTTCTAAAAATAGGGAAGGTGGTGTTGGTAATAAAGCTCTGATCTTGCATTACACACCTAGTTCCCTTGGTTGATGGTTAGCAAGCTTGATGTTGCCTAAGAGGCTGAAATCTTTAGTCCATCGTAGTTCCACCTGGATAGATTTGCCTAGTCAGGATTCTCGTCTATGGCACTGTGTGTGCCTAAACTCTTCGTGGTTCATGTGTTTTGAGATCTTCCATGTACTTGTATATACATATGAATACCTCCCTAGTTAAGAGGGAGTGTTGAAGAATTTAAGTAGGTTTGGTCTTCATAATTGTATTTGTCATAATGAAATGTATTTATCAAAAGAAAGAAAAAGATTGTATTATTATTATTATTATTATGACTTATTAAGGCATGGGTTTCATGCTTGGGTCATGTTGACACCTGGAAATATCTTGACTCAAAACGGGAGGAGCTACCTGGTCAGAGTCGCGATTAGATTCTTTTCTATTAATGACAACCCTGAATGGAATTTTGGGACCATTTTACCCTTCACGAGGTGATGCTCCAATGAATGGAGACTTGATTTGAGGCAAGCAATTTCCTTTTGTGTTTTTAGAGAATATGAGAGAAACACTATCAATAAAGCCTACTCTAATTGAAATGCTATGTTTTAATGATGTATATATAGGCCTAGGCTCAAGCTTATGTCTAAATTCGACAATTCAAGATCAATCAAAAAACTATTAATGAAATCATAGTTGTAAATACAAGATTTACAATATATGAATAAGAAGTAACAACTTGTGAGATGCAGATCTAACAAAAGGATCACTTTAAATTGTCTGCAAGTTAATAAATTATCATTAAACAATAGGAAATGAACTTAAAACAACTTGTGCTATCCACAAACATATCGCTAACAACATATAATTATGGAGAAGAAAGATGAACAAAATGACTAAAAGATTTAAATCTATTAATATCTCATCTATCGATCAGTCAAAACATTACGCTATATCAAATATGCATAAGTTAACATCGATGTAACTCCATATGCATATGAATCGGAAGAGAGTGAAATATTTGGAGATGTAGATCTATCAAATATTCACTGCAATAACATTACTATGAACAAGAAAGCAACTTAAATAATTGAATGTAGTTCCTCAGATTCATGGCATTCATATGCACGTAAAGAGAATGCCTTTGTATGTAAGAAAGTAAACAAAATGATTGAATAATAATGGTCAACTATTAGCGTTAAACAACAGAATCAAAATGATTTCATAATAATATAGAACAAAGTTACCAACAACGTTTCCAATTCACTCCAATTCAATCATGAAATCATATGTGGTCCAGTGAACAAAAAAAGAAAAATAGTGTACAAAAGTGTAGTAATTGTGTTCTTAACAAAATTCCGAACCGAACTACACTTTTCAGGGTCAATTTATTTGCAGTGAGCACCATTAACTGACTTAAGGATATTCCTCATACATACAAAGCAATCCAACCAGAAAAATTGCATGGAATCGCTCCGGTGTACAGGTTCAAATCGACAAATTGTTCAGGGAACAAAGAAGATATAGAGAACTGAAATTCCGACTGTGCGTTCTTTCCAAAATTTTTGAACCCACAAAACTGAGTCCTAGACCAACTTAAATAGATTACAAGGTCTTTAATGATCAATACACTCTCAGATTCTTCCTGAAATAGGAATACAACCAATTAAAAATATGTAGAGCGTTATTGGACTAAATGACGATATTTGCTAGGGACTCAAAAACCTATTTGCTAGGGACTCTAAGGGACTCTTAGGGAGCATTATCTGAAGTCAAAGACCTATTTTCTAGGGACTCTTAGGGACTCCATCCCTCACATATCCTTCTATTCTAAGTTTTGAATTATTTTCCGTTATGCTTTGATTTCTAGTACTTGTAGCTCAAACTTGCTTTGGAAGAACATTTTTGAGTTGTTATAGGTATCTCTCAAGATTGGATTAAGAGGGAGCCCTTGCCATTTTTCCAAAGATAAGTATCTTATTCCTTGTATTATCCTTTTATATTTGGTTTCCTTCTCTTATCTAAATGTATTTGTAATAGATAATAAAATTTCTTTCTTGTTTAGGAAAAACTTGTTGATATGCTCAAGGTCTATCGAGAAGATCTCACGAGACAAATCATGATAGAATTTCTATTGATGTCCTATAAGGTTTGTCTAGAAAACAACTTAAAGGTATGTTTTAGATCATAAGCCTTGTTCTCTTCATGATAAAGGTATATTCAATCATTCAAATAAATCTGCTTTACATTACTAACAAGTGTTATGTCTAGGACTTTTGAATCTTAAATATTCTTGTTTGGGAGATTAATTATTAGATTGAATCTACCCTCATTAAAATCAACATGTTTGTGGAACCCTAAAAGGTTCTCTGTAAAATCCTAACCTAAGGGTATGTCAATGTTAACGTGAAAAACCCTAGTCTAATTAGGTTACTAATGAAATCTAGAAAAATACTATTCTTTTGATGTTTAGGGTTTTGATGGTAATGTCATGTTTGGAGTTTTTGAATTTCTATGGAAACAATAGTCCTTTAGGGTTGGATGATAATTCATATGTATTGAAACCCTAGAGTTTGGTAGGGTTTATAAGCAAGACCTTTATTTTAGCTAAGATGATGTCCTAGGAATGAAACCATAGGTGTATGTTTGATCATCTGATCAAAACCCTAGCCCAATCAAAATTATGATATGCCTGACTTTAATTGTATTGATATTTGTGTCTTGAACTTACCTAATGGATATTGATATGTTTGTGCATGATTATAAAATCCTAGATATGTATATGTGCTAACCTAATTGTTGATGTTCATAAGTTCTAGGGTTTGCAATTAAGCCCTAGTAAAAGTTGGACATTCTAGGACATGATGTGATGATATTGTTTAGCCTTGATGATGAATATAGGGTTTACAAAAAACCCTAGTAGAAGTTTGTCATTTAGTTGAAACCTTAGATTGTGTTGTGATTGGTTTTGATTGTTGACACCTAAGGTTTAGTGTCTGAAAGATGGAATCTAGGGTTTGCATTAAATCCTAGTAGAAGTCTAACATATGAAGTCTAAAGTTGTTGGATGCATTGTAGAACTATACTTGTTTGAATTGCTTCTAGGGTTTTCAATATATTATAGTAGAGTATGTCATATCTCTAGAAGAAATATTTAGGACCTAGATATAATGAGGTTGATATCTTGATTGAGTTATTGATGTGATCTAGGGGTTACAACCTAACTTGAGTAAGAAGTTGAGGTTTAAAAGTATGTGTCTCTTATTGATTATGAGACTAACTAAGTTTAGGTATTTGATGTCTAAATTCTAATACTTACATGATTTTGTTATGGTTAAGTTCATGCTTCTATATATATATATATATATATATATATTTGGTTGTACTTGCTATCTAAGTTGTGCAAGAACATAATCTTCAAGATGTTGAAGATATTCATAAGTAAAGTTGATTTGATTGATAAGAATGATGAAGGAAGTTATATGAATGGTGATGATAAAGATGACTCTAATAAGAAGGATTGAAGCCATGAAATATTCTATGATATCATAGAAAGAAGTTAATCTCCCTAAGTTAAGAGGGAGCCTGGATAAAATAAAAGAGTATAACTCCTAAGTTGAGAGGGAGGGCATATTACAGTCATGATGGATACCTTGAAGAAGAAATTTGAGAATTAATGTTGAGTTGCTATTGAAAGAAGGAAAGCAAGATACAGTTGTAGAATATGTTGTTGCATGTGAAGTATAGGAAAGGAAGTTGTATGATTGAGGAACATGTTGTCAAGGTTTGTTTGGGAAGCCTCTAAATCCTACTGCGATAAATTGTAAAGCAGTATCAAGATGTTTGAAGACCCCAAAGGTTTTTGTTTACTTATGTATAAGGTTGTTAATGATTTGGGTTGTGATTGTTCAAGTAAATCTATCGAAGTTTTGGAAGCATGCTCGATGTTGCCGATATATTTGATCATGAGAGATTTGATGTGTTGAGGCATTGTGTATGTCTGAGAGGACATCTGGTAAGCCTGTGTGTTGATGTCTAGTTCTCGAAATAGGGAAGGTGGTGTTGGTCATAGAGCTCTAACTTGCATTACGCACCTATTTCCCTGGGTTGATGGTTAGCAAGTAAGCTTGATGGTACCTAAGAGGCTGAAAGCTTTAGTCCATCTTAGTCCCACCTGGATAGATTTCCTTGGTTAGCAATCTATTATGTGGCACCATGTGTGCCTAAATTCTTCATGGTTCATGTGTTTTGAGATCTTCCATGTGTGTGTGTATATATATATATATATATATATATATATGAATACCTCCCTAGTTAAGAGGGAGTGTTGAAGAATGTAACTAGGTTCGATCTTCATAATTGTATTTGAGTCATAATGAAATGTATTTATCAAAAAAAAGAAAGAAAAAGATTGTATTATTATTATTATGACTTATTAAAGCATGGGTTTCATGCTTGGGTCATGTTGATGCCTGGAAATGTCGTGACTCAAAATGGGAGGAGTTGCTTGGTCAAAGATGTGATTAGACTCTTTTCCATTAATGACAATCCTAACTGGAATTTTGGATCCAGTTTACCCTTCACGAGGTGATGCTCCAACGAATGGAGACTTGATTTGAGGCAAGAAATCTTTTTTTTTTTGTGTGTTTTTTGAGAATATGAGAGAATCGCAGTGAATAAAGCCTACTCTAAATGAAATTCTATGTTTTAATGATGTATGTATAGGCCTAGGCTCGATTTGAACCTGATATCCTTGGACATAACCTATTATCGATTTGAACCTGTTATGCAAGGCTAAGGCATTTACGAATGGACATGACAACAAAAATAATTGATGGATTATCATTCCATACAGTGTGATTTCTTAGGTTGGATCTGCTATTATGAAATCCTGGAATCAAGGTGTAGAATGAGTGAATTATGAGCCAAATATTCATCTTTCTATCACGGAAATCCTACAACCACTCAAAAAGTGGGATTATTTCTTGCTAAAATTGCAATTATTGTTAAAAAAATTGTTACGCTCAAGCCAAAATTTCAGTTCTCTATATCTTCTTTGTTCCCTGAACGATAGGTCAATTTGTTCTCTATATCTTGATTATGAGCCTAACTAAGTTTAGGTATTTGATGTATAAAGTCTAATACTTCCATGATTCTGTTATGGTTAGTTTTATGGTTCTATATATGTATTTGGTTGTACTTTCTATCTAAGTTGCGCAGGAACATAATCTTCAAGATGTTGAATATATTTGTAAGTAAAGTTGATTTGATTGATAAGCATGATGAAGGAAGTTATATGAATGATGATGATCAAGATGACTCTAATAAGAAGGATTGAAGCCATGAAATATCCTCTAATATCATAGAAAGAAGTTAATCTCCCTAAGTTAAAGGGAGCCTGGATAAAGGAAAAAAGTATAACTCCCAAGTTGAGAGGGAGGGCATATTATAGTCATGATGGATACCTCGAAGAAGAAAATGGAGAATGAATGTTGATTTCCTACTGAAAGAAGGAAAGCAAGATACAATTGTAGAATATGTTGTCGCATGTGAAGTAGGAAAGGAAGTTGTATGATTGAGGAATATACTATCAAGATTTGTTTGGGAAGCCTCTAAATCCTACTGTGATAAATTGTGAAGCAGCATCAAGATGTTTGAAGACCCCAAAGGTTTGTGTTTACTTATGTGTAAGGTTGTTACTGATTGGGGTTGTGATTTTTGAAGTAAATCTCTCGAAGTTTTGGAAGCATGCTCGATGTTATCGATATGTTTGATCGGGAGAGATTTGATGTGTTGAGACATAGTGTATGCTTGGGAGAACATCTGGTTGGCCTATGTGTCGATGACTAGTTCTAAAAATAGGGAAGGTGGTGTTGGTAATAAAGCTCTGACCTTGCATTGCGCACCTAGTTCCTTGGGTTGATGGTTAGCAAGTAAGCTTGATGGTACCTAAGAGGCTGAAATCTTTAGTCCATCTTAGTCCCACCTGAATAGATTTGCCTGGTCAGGAATCTAGTCTATGGCACTATGTGTGCCTAAACTCTTCGTGGTTCATGTGTTTTGAGATCTTCCATGTACTTGTATATATATATGAATACCTCCCTTGTTAAGAGAGAGTGTTGAAGAATGTAAGTAGGTTCAGTCTTCATAATTGTATTTGTCATAATGAAATGTATTTATCAAAAGAAAGAAAAAGATTGTATTATTATTATTATTATTATGACTTATTAAAGCATGGTTTTCATGCTTGGGTCATGTTGACACCTAGAAATGTCCTAACTCAAAACAGGGGAAGCTACCCAGTCAGAGTCGTGATTAGACTCTTTTCTATTAATGACAACCATGAATGAAATTTTGGGACCAATTTACCCTTCACGAGGTGATGCTCCAATGAATGGAGACTTGATTTGAGGCAAGCACTTTTCTTTTGTGTTTTTCGAGAATATGAGAGAAATACAATCAACAAAGCCTACTCTAAATGAAATTCTATGTTTTAATGATGTATATACAGGCCTAGGCTCAAGCTTATGTCCACGGAAATGAAGTATGGATAGTAAATTCGACAATTTAAGATCAATCAAAAAACTATTAATGAAATCATAGTTGTAAATACAAGATCTACAAGTTTTCCAAGAACATATCAAATGGATCCATCAAACAATATGTATATGAAAAAGAATTAACAAGTTGTGAGATGCGGATCTAACAAAAAAATCACTTTAAATTCTCTGCAAGTCAATAAAATATCATTAAACAATCTGAAATAAACTTAAAACAACTTGCCGCATCCACAAACATATCACTAACAACATATAATTATGGAGAAGAAAGATGAACAAAATGGCTAAAAGATTTAAATCTATTAATATCACATCTATCGGTCAGTCAAAGCATTACGCTATATCAACCATGCATAAGTTAACATCGATGTAACTCCATATGGATATGAATAGAAAGAGAATGAAATATTTGGAGATGTAGATCTATCAAATATTCACTGCAATATACAAAGAAAGCAGCTTACATAACTGAAAGTAAAGAGAATGACTTTGTATGTAAGAAAGTAAACAAAACGATTGGACAATAATGGTCAACTATTAGCGTCAAGCATCAGAATCAAAATGATTTCATAATAATATTGAACAAAGTTACCAACAACAATGTTGCCAATTCACTCCAGTTCAATCATGAAATCATATGTGGTCCAGTGAACAGAAAAAGAAAAACAGTGTACAAAAGTAGTTGTGTTCTTAACAAAATTCTGAACCGAACTACACTTTTTCAGGGTCGATTTATTTGCAGTGAACACCATTAACTGACTTGAGGATATTCCTTATACATACAAAGCAATCCAACCAGAAAAATGGCATGGAATCAAGAAGATATAGAGAGAACTGAAATTCCGACTGTGCTTTCTTTCCAAAATTTCTTAACCCACAAAACTGAGCTCGAGACCAGCTTAAACAGATTAGAGGGTCTTTAATGATCAATACTCTCTCAGATTCTTCCTGCTATAGGAATACTACCAATTTAGAGCGTTATTGGACTAAATGACAGTATCTTGAACATTTTGGCATGGTATTATGACGTTCAGTTCTATGTTGTATGTTTTAATAATATATATGAACTTAAGTGTCATAATATAAAATGTCTAATACAATGAAATGAAATGTATGAACATGGCATGTATACATGAGTATGAGTATGAGTATGAAAAAGAGTCATTATTAATAATACTTACATTACAATATAATTACAAGTGATTGTGATTAAAACACATATTTTGTTTTGTTCTTTAAATATATACATTTCAATATTATTACAATTATAATAATACGTTATTATTATGATTATTATTTAAAAGGTATAAAGATGTATTATAGTGTGTTTAAAGTAATTATATTACTTATCACTTTTTCGATGCATAAATGTATAAAGTTAAGTAAATTTCATGTGGAAAGAAAAACAAATCTAAAATATAGAATGATATGGTAATATGAGACTAGTAACACAAATATCGTTTTGAAGAGTAAGGAAGCAAAATTTTGTAAGTTTTGTTACGTGAGATAATGGTAAAAAATGGAAAACAACACTTAAGGCACATGAAAACAAAAGATTTGAAATGAGATGAAGATACAATAGGAGGAGGGTCCCCATTATTATGAAAAGAAAATACCAAAAATGGGGGGTTGTTGCAACTACAACATGTCATCATATTTTAGGTCAAAGTCTCCATTGAGAACTTCTAGGTTTTGTCTTGAGCCATTAGATTCAATGTCCACTTCTTAGGCTTTTGAATCATGCAAAAGGAATTATTATTGAGTAAAACAAGTCATTTGTCACCTCCACACCAAGCCAACCCTTACCTGATCAAGTCAACCTGCATGAGGGTAATTCAAACTCTAGAAGAGGCTATATATACAATGTAGTTCGATTCATTTGAGTACACACTCTCACAAGTTCGATATAGAAGGAGGAGCAGAAAAAGTACGAAATTCCAAAAGAAGAAGGAGAATCGCTGAAGAAGGATAAAAGTCGAAGTTTGGGTTGTCTCTCTCTCACACGTGTGAATTTGTTGGGTTATTGCTGGAAGGTTGAAGTACTGCATCAGGATCGAAGTTCTTATGTTGTTGGGTCAAAGTACTACTGGGTCAAAGTTCTATTGTTGGGGAGATCAAAATGTTTTTGGTGCTTCTATGTCAAAGTGTTGCTTCTAGGGCGAAGTGTTGTTTCAAGATCAAAGTGTTGTATTTAGGTTGAATTTCAGTTGTTGCTGCTAGTTGTTGTCGCAGGGTCAAAGTTCTAGGTCGAAGTTGTTACTGAAAGGTTATCATTTGCAGAAGAAGGGAAAGCATGACTTGGTTATTTTATGAAGTTTGTGTCTAGGTCAAGGAGTCTTGGATCATCTCGTGAAACTATTAAAGGAAGAGTTGTTGATTGGGTTTTCCCATAGATAAGGGTTTTTCTCTCGCTATCTGCATACATCTGTTGTCTTTGATCTTTGCGTTATGTTCTTTGATAATTGTTTGATGAACTAAGTTAAAAGAAGGACACAAGAAAGTTAATAAGAACATAACAATATCACAATTAATTATCAACATAAAGAAAATATTTTTTCCTTTCTGATTTTCCAACACTTTTGACACAAGAGATATTCTTCCTTTGTCAGATGACAAATCTTATAGGATCAAACTTGATCCATCAATCCAAGTGTATCAACTCTAAGGAGCTTGTACAAAACCTCCTTTATATTTACAAGTGTAGGGATTATTCATGCATCTCACTAATTTGAGGTAGTTCACTTCTTTCATTGAGAAATATGATCCCTATAGAAGTGTACTTGACAAGATGTCCCTTCATGGCATTCTTCCTTCTTTTTGAGGTAATATTTCGCTTTGACTTTCATGTGATCTAATCATAAGTCATTTTGCTCCCTTTGAGTCCAGATCCCAACTAAGATAATATATGTCAATACAAGTTATCTTCTCACAATATTTAGTCTTCCCTCATTTATTATCTACTACTAGAGCCTTGGCAGTCTTCATTATGTACTTATAATCCTCACTAGGAGGCCAAGGAAGAACAATAAAAACCAAGCAAAGAATTCAAGGAAAAGTGACTTAACTATTAGTAAAATTTACAACAATAGTAATATTAAAATAAGAGAGATGTAAGATACCTGTATTTTTGAGAGTAATGTTCACCCCCTCTTGATATTTAGACATATTGAATTCACATGCAACCTTGTCCACATCATCATCTTGATGCCATTCCTTTCTAGGGTTTCTTCTTTCACTAGAAATGTTCGATCCTAGGGTTTTTCCCACAAAACCTAGGATTTCTTCTTCAAGCCCATATTGGCTTTCTAGGGTTTACTAACTCTAGAAACTCAATTAAAATCGTAGCCAACACCCTTAAAATTTCAAACCCTAGACTTTGAAATTCACATCTTTCTTTATGTTCAACATTTTGCAAGCCTTTCTTTTCATATACCATAATGTCTCAATCTCAAACTATGTCAAAACTAGAGATCTTCACATGAAAACCCCATTAGATATTGTTGCACTATTTCGAGAAATACAATGAATTTTTTTGGATGGTTGGAATTGTCAAGATGGTTGGTGGCATCCAATGTGTTGGCATTGATGTCAACTAGGCTAGAATTAATGTGCATGGTGTGTGTCAAGCTTAGGGGTAGTCCCATGGTAGTTGCAGTATTTGGTTTTTTATTCCAAACTTTGGAGGCATTTCTTTCTTGGGGATTTAGCACAAAGTCTCTTGGAAATAACATGGTTGGAAAATGATTGGAAAGGGCTTTCCAACAGTATGTTGAAGTCTACAAATAGACTTCTAGTGCAAAAGTTATTTCTAGTGAAAGGTTAGTGGCCCAAAGTCAAAGTTGCAGAGCTAATATTGATAGAGGACCAGTTTGGAGCAAAGTTAGTTTGGTAGTGTTACCAAATGTGGTGGAGAAGTTAGTGGAGAAATTAATAGAGAGCCAGAAAGATGTGGGCAGATAGATGAAGCGACGACAACAATTTCCATTGGCTAGTGGTGGATCCCACCATGAAAACTCATTCTGACAAATTTTTCCAAAAAGATACAAATGTTGAAGCCAAGGATGACACAAGATGAGGATGATGTTATCATGACATTAGCATAGATGACATGGAAGTGTGGTATAGAGGAAATATGGTAAGAAGATTCGGCATTTTGAGGTGGTCAAAGAGGCAAAATACAGGTGACATGTATCACCACCCATGAGACACCACATGGGATTAATGACATAAGAATGACATCATCCTGGAAGGGATACCCCATAAGGTATACAAACTGCATTAAATAGAAGCATCTGGGCTGACTAAGCACCGAGCTAGCATTGCAGTTACAACTAATCCCAACAATTTTATGATTGGTCTGTAGGTGCAGTAGTGGTTCCCACTAAGGAGAATCATCCCAAAAGCTTTACCTTAGATGGTTTAGAAAGGTGAACATGTGGAGTCTCCAAGATAACTAAACATTGGGACATGAAGGCATTGCAGTGGCATTGACAACTCACCTCGGTTGGAATTTAATTGGTTCACAAGAGCTATGGGGTTCCCACTAGGACACATCATCCCAGAGGCTTGACCTCAAATGGTTTCAAAAGAAATCTGGAGAGGTTGCTCTAGGATGATAGAACTATGGGATGCAATAGAAGTTATGGTAGAAAATTTATTGGTTCAAGCATGCGGGCCAAGGGCCACCAGGACACATCATACCATGAGGTTTTAGAAGAGTGCAAAGAGGGATATATGGGCTAATCAAGCCCTTGGACATGATGGCATTGCAGTGGTTGTGACAGGTAATCTAGGTTACTAGTTGATTGGCTAGTGGATGCTACGGTCGAACCCACATAACATGTAAGCCCATAAGGCTTACCCCGAAGGAAAACAAAGGTGTGCTGGGAGTTTGGACTGGGTAATGGAGTCAAGAAACATATACTTTTCCAATGGTTAATAGTTATGTCTAATGGAAAAAGGCACACTTAGTTCATGATTTTGCAATGTTTTTGTGTGTTAGGCGACCAATGGGCCTTTGGGCTATTTTCAATGAAAAAAGGGTGTTGTGGGAAAGTGTCTAATGGACTTCACAAACTTTAAAGTGCTAGATCTAGAGACAAAGTTACTAATAGTAATAACTAATCCATTCCAACTTTCTAGCAATGAACATAGAAATAAAATAGCCCTAACTTCATCATCAAAATTTACCCCTACAGAACTTAACTGACTAATAAACGTGTTAAATTCATTTAAATGATCAACAGTAGATCCACCTTCTAACATCTTCATATTAAATAGATGATTCATAAGAAATATCTTATTTGAGGCTGAGGGTTTTTCATATCGTTTGGCCAATGTCATCATTAAACCTTTTGTTGTTGTTTCTTTTGAAATTTTGAAAGCCATCAATGCTTCTAGACACAATTGTATTGTTCCTAGTGCCTTTCTATTGAGAAGGTCCCATTCTCCATCTGTCATAATCGTTTACTTCTTTGACTTTCCTCTCAATAGTAGGTACATATCTTTCTGATGCAAATAATATTCCATATGCATCTTCCATAGTTGGTAGTTTTGGTCGTTAAATTTCTCGACCCTAAACCTACCATCTTCCACCATTACTCCCACTTGAACCAGGAACCCTTCTCTCCTACAAGTTTATCAACCAAATAAACCTTCAGCTTTGATACCAGTTGTTAGAAATTAATTAAAGGAGAAATGAAACACATACAATATTATGGAAAAAAAAAACACAAAAGCTTATAAAACAAGAGGGACACAGATATATGTGGTTCACCCAACTGGGCTACATCCATGAAGAAATAGCCAATCCTTCCTTTTATATTATCCAACAAAATGAAGATATACAACCTACAACAAATCAGTTGTAATTTCCTCTTCGCTCTCACACAATCTCCTCTATCTTTCTCGCTTAGAATCATAATACACAATTGCAATAAAATTCCCTCATATAAATTGAGGGTTACCTTTTGGGGAAAAACCCTAAATTAACATAACTTCTACCGTCAAATCATCCACTTAATGAATGACCCAGTTTGAATACAAAATTTCAATATTTTACAAGGCAAATTTTCATCTATTTTTAGCTTTGGAGGTGTTACCTCTGAACCCTCGCCAAGGGGGGGCTCATAAAAGTTCTCTTCACCCCGCCTGATGATGATTTAAAGGGCATTGTTGCTACCTTGTTAGGAATAGGGATCCATCGCAACTGAAACAAAAAACCTCAAAACAGTCAGGAAGATAATCAGATTCCACACCCAACAGATTCCATCTCAAGCGAAAGACAAAGAAGACAAATTCATCCATATTATATCCACATGTGTGATCTAGGGTTTCTGCACAAGAAATTGTTGGAGGCTGAAATTGCAGAAGAATCTTTTGGGAAGTTGAAATAGTAGAAGTATATTCTAGAAAGTAGAAATTGCAAAAGTATCTAATGGGGGGTCGAAATTGCATAAGGAGCTAAGGTCAAAATCGCTAGAAGGAAAACTCATCAAGAGGAAGGGTTTGACTTAGCCTTGGAGGGGTCTCGGTCAAGGGTTATTGTTCTTGGAATTCGTCAATCGAAGTTCTATAAGAAGAGAATAATTCTGGTGGATTTTTCCTCTCAGTTGAAGAGGTTTTGGCCTTGGTTGATCACCTATATCTTGTGCCTTCTTGTTTTACTGTTCTATATGGTTTGGTAACTGTTTGATGAAAATAACACATAATAATAAAAAATAAAAGAAGAATCAAATTAAGTTAACCAAAATACATCACAATCAGTTACCAAAGTAAGAGAAATCACCTAACTTGTTGCCCCTAGATTTCTCAACACATGCTACTTAGAATGTTCTCAGACTCATTTTACTGTAGAGATTCACATCTCTTAGGACTAGAAATCAATGATATTCAAGCTCATAAAGAAAATATAGGAATCAATCATTCCTAAGAATTTACACAAGAAATCAACATTCTATAATCTTACTAAAAATCACATTCCTCAGTATTAGCATAAGCATTTAATCAGTACAAGAAACACATACATAATATTCAAATTCACACTACGTAAGTGAACACTTATCTTATGAAGAAGTCTAGCAGTGAAATTGGGACTTCAACTCTCCATCCAACCTTAGATTGGCCTACACTGCAACCTTTCTTACAGCTAATCACCTGTAAGCTATATTTTAGAGCTTGAGGAGGTAGCTTAGTTGGGAGCTCTCAATTGTTACTCACATATTATGAATAGATATCATTTCCACAGATGTTTTCAATAGCTCTCAATTGTTACACAATTGGTAATTTAATCTAATCACTATTAGCATAGAGGTTCTTGCAAGCAAAAAGAGTCTCAGTTCATTTTTTTGGATAGATATTTACAAAATTGATAAGGGAGACTTATCATTTGCATTACTCTGGTAAGGGTTAGAGCACATCTGCCTAGGGACCTCTCAGTGGTGCTAAATGTTGGGTGTGGAGCCTGATTATCTTCTATATTCAAAGGTATCGCCACATAGGACCCCAGTTCGAAATGGGGGTGGCAACGCCGCCCGTAAAATATTCGCTGCAGGGGGGGTCCAGGGGGGGGGCGGCTGCGACCTTTGGGAGCCCCCCCCCCCCCCCCTGGCGGGGTTTTCGGGGCAGCGCCCCGAAGCTAAAAACAGCTGTAAAATTGCCTTGTAAAAGTATAGTAATTTCTAGTCAATCTGGGCCGTTCATTAGGCGGATGATCTGACGGTAGAACTTATGTTTAGTTTAGGGTTTTTTGCCCTAGAAGGCAACCCATCTCTTTGTATGAGGGCATTGTATTTGAGGCTGTGTGATAGATGTGTATTCTGTGAGCGAGAAATAGAGAGGTGAGACTGTGAGAGAAAACAGAGGATATTACAGCGGATTTGTTGTAGGTTGTGTCTCTTCATTTTGCTGGATAATAGAAAGGAAGGACTGGCTGTTCGGGGTGGACGTAGCCCAAACTGGGTGAACCACGTATATCTGTGTCTCTCTTGTTTTGTGCATTTTCTGTGTTTATATTTCTGCAATATTTTATGTGTTCCATTGCTCCGTAATATATAATTTTCTAACAACTGGTATCAGAGCCGAAGGTCTATTTGGCTGATAAACTCGCAGGAAAGAAGGGTTCCTGGTTTGAGTGGGAGCAATGGTGGAAGATGGTAAGTTTAGGGTCGAGAAATTTAACGGCCAAAACTTCTCGCTGTGGAAGATGCAGATGGAAGATTATCTGTATCAGAAAGATCTATACCTACCATTGGGCGGAAAAACAAAGATGCCGACGGGTATGAAAGACGAAGAATGGAACCTTCTCGATAGAAAGGCACTCGGAACAATACGGTTGTGCCTTGCTGCGTTAGTCGCCTTCAACATTTCGAAGGAAACCACGACAGAGGGTTTGATGCAGACGTTGTCGAAACTATATGAAAAACCCTCGGCCTCAAACAAGGTATTTCTTATGAAATGGTTATTTAATATGAATATGTCGGAAGGTGGATCTGTTGCAAACCATTTAAATGATTTTAATACAGTTACAAGTCAGTTAAGTTCTGTAGGGGTAAACTTTGATGATGAAGTTAGAGCTTTGTTATTCTTGTGCTCATTACCAGAAAGTTGGAATGGTTTGGTAATGGCCATTAGTAACTCCGTTTCTGGATCTAGTACTTTAAAGTTTGATGATGTTGTCGGTGCTATCCTTAGCGAGGAAATGCGACGAAAAAGCTCCGGTGAGACATCGGGAAATGCTTTGAGTGCAGAGTCTAGAGGAAGAAAAATGGAAAGAGGAAAGAGCTCAGGATATCGCAGTAAATCAAGGAAAGGCAGATCCAAGTCCAGATCGGGGATAGTGTGCTGGAAATGTGGAAAGAAAGGACACCTAAAGAAAGACTGTAGATCTCGGAAGGGAAAAGAAGGAGATGCACAACAAGAAAACAATCATGAAGCAAATGTGATAGGTGAGGTGTTACAAGATGCTTTGATTCTTTCTTTCGAAAATATTACTGATTCCTGGGTGGTAGATTCAGGGGCTTCATTCCATGTCACACCTGATAAGAAATACTTTCATGACTATGTTCAAGGAGATTTTGGAAAAGTTCGTCTGGGTGATGATAAACCCTGTAAAATCGTTGGAATGGGTAAGGTTCTTGTAAAACAACAGAATGGAAACCAATGGCTATTAAAGGAGGTAAGGCATGTTCCAGATCTAAAGAAAAATCTGATTTCAACAGGGCAGTTAGGCGGTGAAGGTTGTGTGACAACTTTCACAGATAAAGCTTGGAAGGTCACCAAAGGAGCCCTGGTAATAGCAAAAGGCGAAAAGGTTGGTACATTGTATTTATGCAATGGTATTTCTAACTCTGTTAATGCTTTAACTTCCAAAGGAGCAGATGCAGCATTATGGCATCATAGGCTCGAACACATGAGTGAAAAGGGGATGAAGATTCTTCACTCAAGGAATTTGTTTCCGGGTTTGAAGAATGTTGATTTGGACTTCTGTGAGAATTGCATTTATGGAAAACAGAAGAGAGTCAGATTTCTCAGAGTTGGAAAGAAAAGAAGAATGAAAAATTAGAGCTTGTGCATACAGATGTATGGGGACCTGCTCAGGTATCATCTCTCGGTGGCTCTCGTTATTATGTTACTTTTATTGATGATGCAACTAGAAAAACTTGGATTTATTGTATTAAGAATAAATCTGATGTATTTGATACTTTCAAGAAATGGAAAGCTTTGGTTGAGATTGAGACAGGAAAGAAATTGAAGTGTCTTAGATCAGACAATGGAGGTGAATATTGCAACAAAGAGTTTGATAGGTATTGTTCAGAGCATGGAATTCGCAGAGAGAAGACAATTCCAAGAACACCACAAGAAAATGGTGTGTCAGAAAGGATGAACAGAACAATCATGGAGCGTGCAAGGTGCATGAGATTGCATGCAGGATTGCCTTTACAGTTTTGGGCAGATGCTGTAGATACCGCTGTTTATCTAATAAACAGAGGGCCTTCAAGTTCCTTGGATGGTGGTGTTCCAGAGGAAGCATGGACAGGTAAAAAGGTAAACTACTCTATTTTAAAGCCTTTTGGTTGTGAGGCCTTTGTCCATATTGATAAAGAAAATAGAACAAAGCTTGAGGCAAAGTCAAAGAAATGTACCTTTATTAGATATGGTGTTAATGATTTTGGTTATCGCTTATATGATTACGAAAATCACAAAATCATTAGGAGCAGAGATGTAATATTCAATGAAAAGGTCTTGTATAAGAATCAGTTGCAGGAAAAGAAACAAGAAAAGGAAAACAAGGAATACGCAGTTCTTGATGAAATCACTGAAAAAGGAAAGGTGCCTGAAAATAATAATAATCAACAACCACAACAACAGCAACCACCACAACAACAACAGGCACCCCAAACACCTGAAAGTGGTGTTAGAAGATCTACCAGGATAAGTAGACCCCCTGAACGATACTCTCCTTCATTATATTATTTATTGTTGACTGATTCCGGTGAACCCGAATGTTATGAAGAAGCAATGCAGGTTGAAAGCAGGAAGAAGTGGGAGGTAGCCATGGAAGAAGAGATGGACTCCTTAATGCATAACCAGACTTGGGATTTAGTCAGGTTTCCTGTAGGAAAAACTACATTGAAGAATAAATGGGTTTACAGGCTGAAGGAAGAAGATGGAGGAAAACAGAGGTATAAAGCTAGACTTGTGGTAAAGGGGTTTGCACAGAAGAAAGGTATTGATTTTGATGAAATATTTTCTCCTGTTGTTAAAATGACTTCAATCAGAACCATTTTAAGTCTTGTAGCAGCTGAAGATTTGCATCTTGAGCAGTTCGATGTAAAGACAACCTTTCTCCATGGGGATTTGGAGGAAGAGATATATATGCAGCAGCCACAAGGATATGAGGTGAAAGGGAAGGAGAAACTAGTGTGCAGGTTGAAGAAGAGCTTGTATGGCTTAAAACAGGCTCCAAGGCAGTGGTATCTAAAATTTGACAAGTTTATGTCTGAACAAGGTTATACTAGATGTCACTCTGATCATTGTGTTTATTTGAAAAAGCAAAATGATGGCAGCTATATTATATTGTTATTGTATGTAGATGACATGCTTGTTGCAGGATCTAACATGCAGGAAATAAATGTACTCAAAAGAAAATTGGCAAATTCATTTGCAATGAAGGATTTGGGAGCTGCAAAACAAATCCTTGGTATGAGAATCACTAGAGACAGGAAAAATCGCAAATTAACATTGTCTCAGAATGAGTACATACAAAAGGTGTTGAAAAGATTTAATATGCACAATATAAAACCAGTTAGTACACCTTTTGCTAGCCATTTCAAACTTAGCAAGGAAATGTGCCCAAAGACCCAAGAAGACATGGATTATATGTCTAAAGTTCCATATGCATCAGTAGTTGGAAGCTTAATGTATGCAATGGTCTGCACAAGGCCTGATATTGCACATGCAGTGGGAGTTGTAAGCAGGTACATGAACAATCCAGGAAAGGAACATTGGATGGCAGTGAAATGGATTCTCAGATGTTTGAAAGGTACCACAAATCAAGCATTATGCTTTGGTGGTGCAAACATTTCTCTACAGGGATACGTTGATGCAGATATGGCAGGTGACAGAGATAACAGGAGGAGCACTACAAGATATGTATTTACTGTTGGAGGAACAGTTGTCAGTTGGGTTTCAAAAATCCAAAGTGTTGTTGCACTTTCAACAACAGAAGCAGAGTATGTTGCTGCTACAGAGGCTAGTAAGGAAATGATTTGGTTACAAAGTTTTATGGGTGAATTGGGTAAGGAGCATGATATGGGCACGTTATACAGTGATAGCCAAAGTGCCATTCATCTTGCAAAGAACTCAACATTTCATTCCAGGACTAAACACATACAGCTCAAGTACCATTTCATACGATCAGTGTTGGAAGATGGAGAGTTGAAGCTGGAAAAGATACACACTAGCCAGAATCCTGCAGATATGCTAACAAAAGTTGTAACCAGGGAGAAACTGAGAATATGATCAGTTTCAGCCGGTCTTCAAGGATGACGATGAAGATGAGAAACAGCCAGGTCCAAAGAGGAGTCATTGTCCAGCAAATGGAGCAGCGGTGGAGTTGCTACAATCAGTCTCCAAGTGGGAGATTGTTGGGTGTGGAACCTGATTATCTTCTATATTCAAAGGTATCGCCACATAGGACCCCAGTTCGAAACGGGGGTGGCAACGCCGCCCGTAAAATATTGCTGCAGGGGGGTCCAGGGGGGGGCTGCGACCTTTGGGAGCCCCCCCCCCTGGCGGGGGGTTTCGGGGCAGCGCCCCCAAGCTAAAAACAGCTGTAAAATTGCCTTGTAAAAGTATAGTAATTTCTAGTCAATCTGGGCCATTCATTAGGCGGATGATCTGACGGTAGAACTTATGTTTAGTTTAGGGTTTTTTTGCCCTAGAAGGCAACCCCTCTCTTTGTATGAGGGCATTGTATTTGAGGCTGTGTTATAGATGTGTATTCTGTGAGCGAGAAACAGAGAGGTGAGACTGTGAGAGAAAACAAAGGATATTACAACGGATTTGCTGTAGGTTGTGTCTCTTCATTTTGCTGGATAATAGAAAGGAAGGACTGGCTGTTCAGGGTGGACGTAGCCCAAACTGGGTGAACCACGTATATCTGTGTCTCTCTTGTTTTGTGCATTTTCTGTGTTTATATTTCTGCAATATTTTATGTGTTCCATTGCTCCGTAATATATAATTTTCTAACACTAAACCTATTTTATCAACCTCAAGTTGCATAGGTGTTATCAACCCAACTAGTCCTGGAATGTTTATTCCCACTAGTATCTCTCAACTAGCTACTTCCCAACGATTTTATTAACCTCGGAAGTAGGCACTACTTTGTGATTCTCAGCCAATAAGCCTTACTAGGTTTTCTCAACTAGATACCACTAGAGAGATGTCTTCCTCCTGAACTCTCTCTGTGTTTTTTTATTTTTTTATTTTTCTTTAATGCATAATCTCCCCTTTGCGACATGAATGACCCTTTTGTTTTTCCTTCTGACCTTTCCAAATCAGCTAGATCATTCTCTCTCTTTCACATTATCCCTCTCTTTAGGAGTCTTCTTTGTGGCCTTCCATTATTGTTATTGCAACTATATACAATTTTGTGGACATGCACTTTCCCAAGCTGACCTCTCTACCAATGCAACCCACCTTCACTTCCTTGTCCCCTTTTACTTATGAATTTTTCCAAGGTAGGTATGACCTCTGTCCTTTCTTCTAAAACTAAAATAAATGGTGTAGTTGGGCCATTTAAGGCATGCTAGTCATCCTCCCATGATTGTCATTAAATAATCAAGCCTCCTCTAATTTCCCAACAATCTCCCTCCCCAAGCTCTAAAATATTTGTACTAATCTCGGCTAGTTAATATGACAAATAATTACAATATTTACAATGGGGGGTTAACCAAAGGGATGTCACACCATGTGTTCTCACAAACTTGGAGCCCAAAATCAACGATAACTTGACCAAGTTAAGTTTACTCGAACCACCTTAAAATTGGTTTTTTTGGCTCCTCGGTTCCTCTAGATCTGATGCCATTATGGTGGAAAGAGGAAGAAATAACAAAATAACGCAACATATTTGTTTCTCTGTATTGGAATTGATTCATTTAATTTCTTGAAGTTGTATGATTAAATAGACAAAAAACCACTAAAAATAGATGTGATAATCTTAGCTTATAGATGAAATACTTATTGTTCCTAAATTTAGACTCAACATAAACTTCCAACTATGAGCGAACTCGGAGTAATTAACACACTCCAACACTCAAAACAAGGTTCTTTAGACATAATATTTCATGATAGTTACACTACATTTAATCTTCATGTTGATGTAGTTCTCATGTGTTCTAGAATTTTAAATAGTTATAATGTGAATAATACGGTAAATGTTGATGATCAATGCGATATCTCTCTTGCGCTTCCCTTCTTCCAGAATTACTTGGATACAAGGGTCACAAATGATATTAAAAAAAATGGTTTATATTCCATTCATGGTGACATGTGTCCGAGATGTGTGAGGAGTGAGTAGACTTGGCATTCCTATCATTATTCCAAAATATGGAAGTTGATCCTCTGAAGGACCAAACTTATTGCACTCGGGCAATCCCTTATATGGGTATTATGTTTGGACAATAGAACACAACTCAGAAGGGAAATGAATGGATTATGGACTAACAATATTTTGGCATTACAATAGATTGAACAACATGACAAACCTAGAATACTTTTATGTCATCTGAGTGATTACAGTAATCCACTTCAATCTTATATAGACCAGATATTTGGAAGTTGATGTTAATATTTACATTTGTTGGCTGACAATTTTGACTTGTAGGGGGGTTAGGATTATTTTTAGCCTAGCAACGGTAGAGACTCCATCCTGGCAAAATTTATTTTTCAATGCATCTTTATTTTGTCTGATAATATAGAAAAGAGGGAAAGGACAATGTGTTGACCCAAATTTTGACCCAATTGATTTTGAAAGCTTGCAAGAGGTTGCAAGTCTAGAATAAAATGGTCTCATTACTTTGCCTAAATCTTATATATGAAAATTAATACAAAGGTAGGTAGAGTTCCCATTAGGAGATGTTTATACTTTGTTTTGGAGTATGTATGTGTCATATCTCTTGAGATAAAAATTGCTTGGGTTAAGTCTTTATGCCCATGTGATGCAAGTTCACTCTTACTTATACTTGATGAAGTCTCTACTGTGATGAAACCTTTTAAAAACACATCACATTGAATGATGGTTAGTTAAAAGTATGATTTTTGGTTTTGATTGCAATACAAACATTATGATATGATGTAATAACCATGCATTTGGCAATTAAAGGTGATGTTGACTTATTTGACCTTTCAAGTGGTATAATATGATGATATTGCATGTTATATAGGAAAGCATACAAGTTGGTATAGCTTTATGAGATTATGTGTATTTTGCAATAAGCTTGAAGGTTATGGTACATAGTAATGCTTATAAACTATGAGAAATTTCCACTCAAGTGAAAAGTGGATAACATAGTACATCATGAGGTAAAAGATATAAGATGGCGATATGTTGGAATGTACAACTAGCATTTAGTCTAATCCTTGAGGTTCATTCAAGCATGAAAAATATAGACATGCATTAGGGTTGTAGTTGGTTAATGTAGATTGTTTTCCATTTTCATGGACATTCGAGAACTTGTAGTGGAGCTGGGAGGTCACCTTACTCTCAATTTGTAAACTTAGAGTGAATTATGGTATAACACTTGTGCTTGTCAATTGTTTCAATAAGAAATTAAAGGTACAAGTTGGTGTGATGTGATAATGCACAACAACGAGGGATTTTCATCTCTTGAATTAAGTTTTTGCTAGCTATGTTATAGCTTTAGTCACTTTATTTATCTCCTATTAAGTCATGTTCAAATGTGTTTTGAAGTTTGAATTCAAATTTGAATAATAAAAAAAAATAGGATTGTTTCCCTATTCCTGATATATGAACTCTGTATATGTTACATGTCCTTATCATTTCACATTCATGTTATTTTGATCATTCCCAACAACAATATATAGTTAATTTTCAATTTTTGGCTATAGATAGTGATACTCTATCACTAGTTCTTTAAGGAAGGAAAATAAAGAAATAACATTATTTTACCCATGCATTGTATTTGATTCAAATATCTATCACATTCCCCTATTCCTTTCATACCCAAGCATTTTTAAAAGTTCAATTTCATAGCATGGCAATTTCTTGTTAATAAAGATGATATTCTTATACATCATTTTCCTCTTTTACTCATACCCATCACACTATTTAACAAAAATGATCATGCATAGTGGGGGGATTTTTAGCATACATTTTGTTTGAAAACTTTGGAAATGTATAGAATAATACTTTGTTATTAATTACAATGGAAAGAAAAGAAAGAAAGAAACATGGCATTTTCCCCTTCATGATAGAAAAATTTCCATATGTCATTCCATACATGCATTGTGTTTAACAAAGGAAAAATAGCATGCATCACAATGACATACCTAACATATATTTGTGATTAATTTCTTCCACATATTAAGCCCTCTTGCAATTTTTCTTCAAAATAAAATGTTTCCAGCGAAAATGGTCACTTAGAAATCCATCACCTTTTTCCCTAACTCCGTGACTACTCCTAAACCATTGTTAGTAGCATAGAAATTTGCTTATATGAATAAAAAACATAACATTGTACATTATTCAAGCATCATGAAACAAATTAAGTTCATGTTAGCCCATACTTTGTAAAGTTTGCATGCAGTTCAACACTCCATCCTCTCAAGTCTCTCAATTCTTAACCCTAGCCATTATTAAACTATATAAAAAAGCATTTAGCCAAGTACTATACATTTGCATTTGCATGTAGTTTATAATATGGTACATATTTGAAATGTGTTATGGAATGGAGAATGAAAATATTTATGCAGGTTTCTAGATGAATTTATTTAGCAAAGGTTCGTGTGGGTTCTAAAGAGGACAAGGGAGAAGAAAAAATGTCATCTAGAAAGAAGAGAGGAACAAGAGAATAAGGTTTTCTATCTATTTTGATGAGTTCAACCAACTAACACAAACAAGTCATATTTTCTTTGGTGGGAAATATTTACCTCAATGATTCATACCTATTAATGCTCCCTTGTAGCCTCACCCCAACATAATAAATATTTCTCGGGCTCAGCCTAATCTTGTAAATGATGGCTAGGGTAAAAACCTAAATAGAACTATCTTTGGAATCACTAATTGGACAAACAGTAGTAATAAACCACCATTTCCAATTGCTTCCCATGTTTCCACCTTTGCTAACTCATTTTCTTAGAACCAACAACCCATAAAAATTAAATTCTTTATTTCATGGATTTCTTGAAAAGTGGTAGAGAAAGGCAAAGTGAGATTTATTTGGTCTTCTTTATGAGGTTATTTATTTTTCTACATTTTTTTCTTTATTTAGAAGTTCTAAATTTGTTTCAATCCTAATCAATGGTTCATTCCAAAGATTGTAAATTGTTGTCTATAATACTACTTGAGTGGTCGAAGCCAAATCATATTATTTATATTAGACACTTGGTTTCCCTTGTATGATTTTCTTTACATCTAGGAATTCCATAGTTTTCTTTGGTCCACATTCTCGCAAGAACTTGAAGAAATTATTATGTCCAAAATCGATAAATGGATCAATTAATAAAAGGATCATTGTGTTCTTTCATTGTTGATTTTATCTTCACCACTTAAGTGATTTTCTTTATGTTTATTTGAAGTTTCAAGTATACATTTATGATTTATTTCTGATTTAATAATGTTGTATCTCTTTATTTTTCTTTCATTCTTTGAGCATTTTGGATATTTTATCTATATGATGTCATTATATTTGTAAAGTATTGTGCTTCTATTGTGTTCTTTAAAAAAATTATAATGTATGTGTGTGAGTGTGAGAGAGAGAGAGAGAGAGTATAAAATTTATAATGTATGTGTGCGAGTGTGTGTGTGAGAGAGAGAGAGAGACTTAAAATTTATTTCTAAATAAAATTTTAAAATCTCATAAAAATTGGAAAATATTAATTTTTTTAGATAAGAATGTTTATGTAAAGACTTCATGAATATGAAGTCTATATAATTCTTCTAAGGCTTTAAATTCGTAATACTATTCCCACATTGCCTTGTCTAGCCTTATGAGATGTGAAGTGTTGATGATCAAAACATCATAGTTTTGTCCTCAACATAGTGGATTCACGAGGGACTGAAATCGTTACATTTGTTGATTGGTTTCATCAAGCAACTACACCCAATACTACTATAGTAGGGTAGGAGATGAATAAGTTACATCTGAACAATAAAGTAGCCAAAATAAGCTTCCTTGAGCATTTTTTTTTGCTGTTGTGGAGCACACATGTACATGATGAAATTATAAGGTCCTCATGCATTGTCAAGAAGAGCACATAGCACCAAGTAGAAGATAGATATTACCCCACATTTTGGCAAGGGTATTCACTTACATTCATGGATGAGCATAAGGGAAATTAGTTTCATTTTGATTTTTGGGAATTTTCATGTTATTTTTGTTGAAGAATCTAGGGCAGTTAGGTCAATATGATTCTTCTCATGGTGATAACTATTTGAGAGGTAATTTTTACTTTTTCTTATTAGCACAATCTTCTCTTGTTATTATTAGAGTGTGTTTTCTTACTTCATCAAATAGTTACCAAAACAAAAGAGACATGAACACAAGATGTTGGCTTTCTTCCAGGGCTAAAAGCTCTCACTCTTTGAGAGTAAAATCCGCACAAATTCTTCTTATAGAGATTCCAATTGATGAATACCAAGACCAAGACCAAGACCCTTGACCTAGTAGCCACTCCAAGCTCAAGACACACATTCTCTTAAAAGTTCTCTTCTTGATTCCTCTTCCTCTGATACCACTGATTTGACATCGAGATCTTGTCACTTTGTAGGAGCACCATGATTTCATGTTTAAATTGTGACATTATTGAGACTGAGATTAGCACTGGATCCTTCTCCCTATGGTAGCATCAAGACCCCTTAATCTAACCAGAGGTATCCGAACTTGTCTTCTGCACTTAGGCCTCTTGAATAGAGATATCCGATTTTTTCACTATCTTTGTCCTCAAAAATCACTAACAGAGACCACCGAATTTATGACTTTGGAAACATGACTACTTCGGAATATCAAACTAAGACCAATCTTCTTCTTTGTTGTCACTATAATTTCTTATTTAAGAAGGATCTGAATTCCCTTCCCTTCTAAATTGCAGCCTTGTAACCTTCGATCTATAGCCTTCATCGAAACATAGATGATTTGATTTCTGTTGATGTCTCTAAATTTCACCGAAATATTCATAGCTATGTGAAGTTACTTCACTATAACTATCCTCTGAAAACCACAGAAGAATTAAAGGTTCTTTTTTTCCTCTGCTCACCCAAAATATTAGAGGGATATGCAAAATTTTCTATGTTTTTGTGAGGAGCCTAGCCTCCTATATATAGTTGTTTGATCATATATTAAGCCAACCTTAACATCCAAATAGTTATGACATTTTAGGTGAGCCGACATGTGTCATTTAATTCATTTTACAGGCCGACATCAAGAGGTTTGTGCTTGTATTTTTGGAGGGATTTTCTAGACACTAGGATGACTCATATATATTTTACATATGCTCAAGAAGAGCTCTTTATACATGACATTGACCCTTTGACTCAATAATAAATCCTAAGTCTCTTAATGGGAGCCACTAACAAATTAAATCACTTACTCATGAAACCCATGCAACAAGGCTTACAATAATAATTTTATTTTCTTCATTACATCATTTACAATAGTCACAATTATATGCCATTATGAAGACCAAACCTAGTTACATTTTACAACACTCCCTCTTAACTAGGGAGGTATTCATAATGGTACTTGGTCATTCTCAATCTGAAGAATTTCTCATAAGAAGAATCAGATTGGTAACCCATATGTATAACATCATAGTAACAAACATTGTTTCCATAGCAAGGTCTTCACTGACAGCTCTATCTCTCATCATATCAGAGCACAATCTTGGTGAGACAAATGACTATAGATACATTCATCATTGTCTCTCAAGGTACATACCCACCTAGGTGTTCACTTAGTATGACCTTCTAGGACTATTCTTATCTTGGGTTCCCAACCCTCAAAGAATATCAATCCTCTTGCCTACTCTTATCTTGGATGCCCTACACATCCTCAAACAACATCAAATTCCATATGATTATCCAATCCTCCATTCTTTCTTCCCAAGTGAAGACAAGAATGTTGTGTCTATCTCTCCCTCTCAGCTAGGGAAGATATGCCTATTCCTGTAAAGGAATGTATCCAAGCTCCTTTTGACCAGGAACTTGTCCAAGCTCCCTGTTAATTAGGGACTTGTCAGAGCTCCCTATTAACTAGGGACTCTCCTTTTCATCAACAACTTCTTCTTTGTCGGTCCTTCAATTGCTTGATCAACTTCTTTCCTTGATGTCATGAAATTGAGTCAAGCTTCTTCCTTGTAGGGCATTAGCCATCAATTACTTTCCTCCTTGGTTCATCATGTCATTAATTTCTTCATGGAAAGTGACCTTCTTGGTACATATATGGAACCTTCTTCATATGGCGACTTCTTTCTTATCATACTTCTTTCAGGAATTCCATTCACCACATGATTGCTAGTTGTACATGCGCTTACAACTCTTGTTCTAGTAGCCCTGCATGAACTCATCCAAATATTATTCAAGAAATAAAAACATAAAATTAAATAAAATAGTACCTTATGAGATGGCTCTTCATCATGACATCTTCCTGTAGGTATCAACATCCTGCATACATGTTGACACATCTCCCAAAGATATCCATTGTCAAGGGTCTCCATATTTTTTAGACTCTCATCAAAGTCTTCATATCTTTCCAGGAGATTTCCTAGTCAAATCTTCTTGGTCTTTTGGATGTTGATCACCTTTATCATGGTTGCATATCTCACGATATCTTCCTCTTACACATTCCATTCCTAGGAGCTTCCAATCAAAGTTCCTTAATTGTAGTCAACCACCTCATACTTCATATGAGGACATATTATGTTGATTTCATCTAGTGTGACTTATGCCTTCCTGCATCCTTTCAGAGGAGGAGATCATTTTCCCTTGATCATGCTTCTCAAGATAGAAGTAGTGATCCATGTTACCTACAACCATATGACATGACTTTATAATATTAAATACAAGCATATATACCTCATTTTACATTTAGGTCATCTAGGCTTCTTCCAGCAGCTTCCTTGATTGAAAATATCTTCAACCCCTTGATTTGCTTCATCTCTCATGTCATCATACCATCATCTCATGAAATTCACAAGTTGGAGTTCCTGATGAAACACTTGCTTCCTTTCTAGATCGGTGAATCCTTCAATGACGATTCCATCTCGCATATCCTTATTCGACATATGTTTCCCTTTTAAACTAATGTATGATGAGACTTGCCCTAGATGACTTCTTCCTTTGATTTTTCAATGAGGTCACCAAGAGCTATATCCTCTGACCATTAGACATACTTCATGTCTCCTATGGTGATGTCACGAGCTCTTGCTTCTAATGCTTCTCTTCCTTGGACTTTCTTCTTTCAGCTTCCTCCAGTTCTTCAGTGAAGTGGACTTCTTCTCTATCCTTCTTGACATTTTCATTCTTAAGCTAAGGACAATCTTTCCTGTAATGTTCATAGTCTTTGCATCCATAGCATTCAACTATTCTTTTCTTTTCTTTCTGAGAACTGGAATTTTCCAAACTTCCTTTCCTTCCAGAAAATGTTTGAGTCCTTAACCTTCAACACTTTTCCCTCAACTTTTCTTCTTCTATCTTGCGTAGAAATCACAAGTTTTCGAATGAGGTAACTTTATTATCTCATGGATATTTGTTACCTTGATTATCAGTTACTACATTATAGATAAATGATGATTATCTTCTTTCCTAGATCTTGTCGATGAGAACTTATGAAGATATCCTTCATCCTTTGATACCTTTACTTTTTGTGTAGATCAAATCTAAGTCATGTGACCTTCTTTCACATAACTTCAGAGAGTATTCTTATGAGTTTATCATATATATCTCTTTGGTGTCTCCAATATTACCATATGAGGGGATCTTTAATAATAATCCCTTTCCATGAATTCAGAGGAGATCTTTTAATATGTTCAATTGCTTCACCTCCTTAGAGGAATATGTCTATCCTCCTTTTTCATGCAAGGAACTTTAATGACCCATCCAACTTATATATCTCCTTGAAACCATGAAGACATTTTACCAAATTGATTAAAGAATGAAAAATACTTGCTTGACAAGTGAAGATGAAATCTTCTTACTTGATCATTTTGATGATGGTTAAATAAGATGTACTTGTTGCTCCAATGGATGATCTTCTTCAAGGGAAAGGAGAGGAACCCTACTTTAATGAGAGGGAACTTGCCTTATATCTTTGAAGATGATGATAATGCCTTCCCACCTTCAATATAATTCGACTTCTCTTGTAGTGTAGATCAAAAATGTTTCTAGGGTTTTGACTTTCTCCAAGATGATGTGATCTTTATCCTTAAAGTCCTTCGAGCTTATCTTTCCTTGTAGGTAACTTGATGAGGGTCTTTGTGGACTTTTGATGATTTCTATAGAAACAAAATCTCTTGTTGTTGTAGATTGTTTCTTCGATCTAGGGTTTGATTATTCAATGTAGATCTTGATCCTTTTCTTTGATAACCTTCAACTTGCTTTGATGACCTTCTTAAAACTTGATCCTTGAATGTCTCTTTGATGCCCTTCCTTTGACTTTAGCACCTTAACTCTGATTTCATGTTGAAGAATCTAGGGAAATTAGGTCAATAAGATTCCTCTCTCGATGATAAGTATTTGTGAGGTACTTTTTACTTTTTCTTATTACCACAATCTTCTCTTGTTATTATTAGAGTGTGTTTTCTTACTTCATCAAATAATTACCGAAACAAAAGAGACAAGAACACAAGATGTTGGACTTATTCTCGGGCCAAAGCCTCTCACTCTTTGAGAGGAAAACCCGCACAAATTATTCTTATAGAGATTCCACTTGATGAATACCAAGACCAAGACCCTTGACCTAGTAGCCACTCCAAGCTCAAGACGCACATTCTCTTGACAATACTCTTCTTGATTCCTCTTCCATCGAGATATTCATCATTACCTTGACAATGAGATCTTCATTGTTGCTTTGAGACTAAACTCTTCACCACTGATTTGGCATCAAGATGTTGTCACGTTGTAGGAGCACCGAGACTTCATGTTCAAACTGTGACATTATCGAGACTGAGATTAGCATTGGATCCTTCTCCCTGTGGAAACATTGAGACTCCTTAATCTAACCAGAGGTATCCGAACTTGTCTTATGCACTTAGGCCTTCTGAATAGAGATACTTGAGTTGTTCACTCTCTCTATCCTATGAAATCACTGAGAGAGACCACCGAATTTATGATTGTGGAAACATGACTACTTAAGGAATATTAAACTGAGATCAACCTTCTTCTTTGTTGTCACTACAATTTCTTATTTAAGAAGGATACAAATTCTCTTCCCTTCTGAACTGTAGCCTTGTAACCTTCGATCTGTAGCCTTCACCAAAACATAGATGATCTGAATTTTGTTTTTGTCTCTGTTCCCCAAAATCTTTAGAGCTATGCGGAGTTAGTTCATTGTAAATGTGCTCTGAAAACCACAGAAGAATCCAAACTTCTTTTCTGACTCTTCTCATCTGAAATCTCAGAGGGATATGCAAATTGTTTGTGTTTCTGCAAGGAGCCTAGCCTCCTATATATAGTTGTTAGACCATATATTAAGCCGATCTTAACATCCGAATAGTTGTGACATTTTAGGTGAGTCGACATATGTCATTTAATTCATTTTGCAGGCCGACATCAAGAGGACAATGCTTGTCTTTGTGGAGGTATTTTCTAGATGCTAGGTTGACTCATATATTTTACATATGCTCAAGAAGAGCTCTTTATACATGAAATTGACTCTTTGACTCAATAATAAATCATAAGGCTATTAATGGGAACTACTAACAAATAAAATCACTTGCTCATGAAACCCATGAAGAAAGGCTTACAATAATAATTTAATTTTCTTCATTACATAATTTACAATAGTCACAATTACATGTCATTATGAAGACTGAACCTAGTTACATTTTACAACAATTTAAGGTAGTTCACACTCATTGAGGCAACTCACATATCCCATGGCATTGGTCACATCCTTCAAGGCACTTTTAAGGGCTTTGTGTGCATATATGGACCTCATCTACACATGACACGAGGAAAATTCTAGAATGTTGTCCTAGCTAGTCCCTTTTGAGCTCATTATCGTCATTATGATGACTAACCTATGCTTCAAATGCTCATGACATCCATGGGGATACGTTGATGACATGGAGGGGTCACTTAAATGACTTTTAAAGGATTAATGCGACATGTTGACCACTCAAGTGTCAACTAGATGATTGTCAAAGAACCCATCTATAGAGTACATTTTTTCATGGTCAGAGTAGTGAGAATTCCAGAAGATCATCACCATCTTTGAAAATATTTTCGGAATTATGTAATTCAAATTTTGCAGCCCTATGTGGCCATTGTAAAAATATTCTAGTATGATTAAATTGAGTCAAGTAACACATCTAGGTAGCTTAATATTTTTGTTAGAGTTTCACTTTAGTGAATTATTTTTCCTTAGTTAATTATTTGTGTTTTCCAAACATCAAATAATTGGTTAAGTTTTTCTCCCAAGAATATCCCCAAAGCTAGAGTGGGGCTTGATGGTGATTTTTTAAGTGAGTCCTAGTATATAGAGTCAATGTAATATGCCATACTAGATCATGTCTAAAGTCTCGCAGAATTTGGTTAAGTCTAAGTGTCTAATTTTAATTATCAAAATTTCCCACTAGTCGGGACTTTAATAATTATTTTTGATGTAAATTTAAAATATAATGTCTATAGAAGTTGAATGGGATATGAGTAATAAAAATTAGACCCCAATACCTAAAATTTCTATCTAGACACACTTTAAGGGTTGAAAAATATGTTTATCCCCTCAAATTTTTATTATTTTCTTTTTCTGGAAAAAATTGGCAAATAATTAGTTAAAAATTGGTGAGAAAAATAAAATGAGAGAAAATAAAAAATCTCTCCAAGTGGAAAAATAATTTTAAAAGATTGTGGATTTGCCCAAGGAAAAATGAGGAATCGCTCGATGATTTAAGCAAGGAAAAATCCCACAAAAATTCATTCGTCCAAAAAGAATTAATTTCCCAAGAAAATTCAGATTTTTACTCCAAGGAGGTTATTTTGAATGATAAATTTTCAAGGAATAGTTTTTTTGAAGATATTCCAGTGGTCCAAACCACTCCGGATTAAAGTATGGTCATTCCAACTCATCTATCAAGGCCAATGAATTTCTTCCTCTAGATCTTTGTAGGCAATCAAGGTTTCAAATTATTTGGAAGTATCTAGCCATTGATCAAGTCAACTTAGCCATTTTTTTACACTTGGAGGTGTCTTTCTCTCTCATTATTTTGTAAATTGAGCTTATGCACCTCATTGTAAACCATCTTTGGTCAATCTCTGATAATTGTAAACAAGCTCTTGGCTCTAAAAACCCCCCAATTTTTTTGAGTAATATAAGAAAGTCTTTGGGGTTAAATTTTGGTGGTCTTCTTCCACAACTATGGTATGATTTTCTGATTATGTGCTTAATATTATACTACTTATAGTTTAGTTTTTATTTCCATTTTCTTTCATATATTTATTGGTGTATAGTTATCTTGCATTGGTATTTGGGTTAGAGAAATATTCTAGATCTGGATGTGTTTAGTCGATTTTTGGTTAAATCCCTAAGACTTCTTGTTCATTATAATATCTAACCCCTATGGATCGAATAATTTATCTTGGAGTTTTGTAGAAATTATTTTGAATCAGAAACTATATTGGTTTCAAATTTAAACTATTGTTATTTCACTAGCCAATTGTGGATTTACTATTTGCACAGGTATCTTGCATTAGTTCTTAAGTTTTAGAGAATCATTTTGAAATTTAATTGATCTAGTAGGTATCTCTAGATCTTTTGATTCATTGTGTTATCTAACTCCTCGTGATCTAACAATTGTATCTTAAGTGTGTAGATATCTCAAGCATGAACGAACGTTTTTGGTTGAACTAATCAACTCTTGAGAATAGAAATTGAAGAACCCAAAATATAATTTTTTAAAGGCTTATCATTCAATATTGTTCTTTTTGGAGGGGTTTCTTGTCATTGGCTTGTGATATAACTACTTTCAATCTATTCTTCTCAATTATTTGTGCTTTTATCAAATAGATTTGCCTAAATTAGAGCTTATTTCTACTTATCAAGGAGCAAAGTTGTACTCATACTCCTTAGATCTAGTACATTTGAAAATTTGACATACATAAATTGTGTATATAATCTAAACCTTTTATATCTAACTTTATGGATCTTGTATACACTTTAGGTTTTCTATTTCTCTCCTTGCAGATCTAAAAACAAAACAAAGGTTTGGATTACAATTTTTGCAAAAAGATATTTGCAGATGGATTTTGCACATCAAAAGCAAAACCAATTTTTTTTTATGAAGGAAAACCATTGCTCGTTGTTATTAAATGCTCTTGACTTCATTTGTTCTGCTCATGCCCTAGGTGCTAAGGTTTGAAGGGCTTCAAATTTGAATTTGGCAGAGATCCAATGTTTTAAGGCCTATAAGTAATCTAAATTTTTTATGAAGGTTGTAGGCCCTTTTGAGGGTCTTCTTTGCTACTAAAGTGTAGATCTCTAGGGGTTTTTATTCAACAAAGTTTTATAGAAAATTTCCAAGACTTTTCTTAATATCATTTTGCAAATATTACTTGGAGTTTTCACAAATTTTTTGAACAGGGTTGCAAGCAAATTTTGAACCTATTTTCTCTAAGCCACGAGCATTGGAGGCTTTTCTAGCTTCCAGAGCAAAGGTTTAAAAAAAAAACTTTAAATTTTTAATTGGAAAATTGTTTTGGCAAGGTGCAACGATTTTTGGCACCATTCACTAAGCCACAAGCCTAAAGAGGCTTAAGCATCCTCTGATGTCAAAAAAA